>OX940895.1:27668917-28070038 GCA_954871355.1 Cabera pusaria | reverse complement strand
TAACCTAACTACCTAACCTAACCTAACCTATCACCTAACCTAACCTAACCAACCCTAACCTAACCAAACCTAAAACCTAAACCTAACCTAACCTAACCTAACCTCCAACCCTACCCCAACCTAACCTAACCTAGACCCTAACCTAACCTAACTAACCTAACCTAACCTACCTAACCTACCTAACCTAACTAACCTAACCTAACCTAACCTAACCTAACCTAACCTAACCTAACCTAACCTAACCTAACCTAACCTAACCTAACCTAACCTAACCTCACCTAACCTAACCTAACCTAACCTAACCTAACCTCACCTAACCTAACCTAACCTAACCTAACCTAACCTAACCTAACCTAACCTAACCTAACCTAACCTAACCTAACCTAACCTAACCTAACCTAACCTAACCTAACCTAACCTAACCTAACCTAACCTAACCTAACCTAACCTAACCTAACCTAACCTAACCTAACCTAACCTAACCTAACCTAACCTAACCTAACCTAACCTAACCTAACCTAACCTAACCTAACCTAACCTAACCTAACCTAACCTAACCTAACCTAACCTAACCTAACCTAACCTAACCTAACCTAACCTAACCTAACCTAACCTAACCTAACCTAACCTAACCTAACCTAACCTAACCTAACCTAACCTAACCTAACCTAACCTAACCTAACCTAACCTAACCTAACCTAACCTAACCTAACCTAACCTAACCTAACCTAACCTAACCTAACCTAACCTAACCTAACCTAACCTAACCTAACCTAACCTAACCTAACCTAACCTAACCTAACCTAACCTAACCTAACCTAACCTAACCTAACCTAACCTAACCTAACCTAACCTAACCTAACCTAACCTAACCTAACCTAACCTAACCTAACCTAACCTAACCTAACCTAACCTAACCTAACCTAACCTAACCTAACCTAACCTAACCTAACCTAACCTAACCTAACCTAACCTAACCTAACCTAACCTAACCTAACCTAACCTAACCTAACCTAACCTAACCTAACCTAACCTAACCTAACCTAACCTAACCTAACCTAACCTAACCTAACCTAACCTAACCTAACCTAACCTAACCTAACCTAACCTAACCTAACCTAACCTAACCTAACCTAACCTAACCTAACCTAACCTAACCTAACCTAACCTAACCTAACCTAACCTAACCTAACCTAACCTAACCTAACCTAACCTAACCTAACCTAACCTAACCTAACCTAACCTAACCTAACCTAACCTAACCTAACCTAACCTAACCTAACCTAACCTAACCTAACCTAACCTAACCTAACCTAACCTAACCTAACCTAACCTAACCTAACCTAACCTAACCTAACCTAACCTAACCTAACCTAACCTAACCTAACCTAACCTAACCTAACCTAACCTAACCTAACCTAACCTAACCTAACCTAACCTAACCTAACCTAACCTAACCTAACCTAACCTAACCTAACCTAACCTAACCTAACCTAACCTAACCTAACCTAACCTAACCTAACCTAACCTAACCTAACCTAACCTAACCTAACCTAACCTAACCTAACCTAACCTAACCTAACCTAACCTAACCTAACCTAACCTAACCTAACCTAACCTAACCTAACCTAACCTAACCTAACCTAACCTAACCTAACCTAACCTAACCTAACCTAACCTAACCTAACCTAACCTAACCTAACCTAACCTAACCTAACCTAACCTAACCTAACCTAACCTAACCTAACCTAACCTAACCTAACCTAACCTAACCTAACCTAACCTAACCTAACCTAACCTAACCTAACCTAACCTAACCTAACCTAACCTAACCTAACCTAACCTAACCTAACCTAACCTAACCTAACCTAACCTAACCTAACCTAACCTAACCTAACCTAACCTAACCTAACCTAACCTAACCTAACCTAACCTAACCTAACCTAACCTAACCTAACCTAACCTAACCTAACCTAACCTAACCTAACCTAACCTAACCTAACCTAACCTAACCTAACCTAACCTAACCTAACCTAACCTAACCTAACCTAACCTAACCTAACCTAACCTAACCTAACCTAACCTAACCTAACCTAACCTAACCTAACCTAACCTAACCTAACCTAACCTAACCTAACCTAACCTAACCTAACCTAACCTAACCTAACCTAACCTAACCTAACCTAACCTAACCTAACCTAACCTAACCTAACCTAACCTAACCTAACCTAACCTAACCTAACCTAACCTAACCTAACCTAACCTAACCTAACCTAACCTAACCTAACCTAACCTAACCTAACCTAACCTAACCTAACCTAACCTAACCTAACCTAACCTAACCTAACCTAACCTAACCTAACCTAACCTAACCTAACCTAACCTAACCTAACCTAACCTAACCTAACCTAACCTAACCTAACCTAACCTAACCTAACCTAACCTAACCTAACCTAACCTAACCTAACCTAACCTAACCTAACCTAACCTAACCTAACCTAACCTAACCTAACCTAACCTAACCTAACCTAACCTAACCTAACCTAACCTAACCTAACCTAACCTAACCTAACCTAACCTAACCTAACCTAACCTAACCTAACCTAACCTAACCTAACCTAACCTAACCTAACCTAACCTAACCTAACCTAACCTAACCTAACCTAACCTAACCTAACCTAACCTAACCTAACCTAACCTAACCTAACCTAACCTAACCTAACCTAACCTAACCTAACCTAACCTAACCTAACCTAACCTAACCTAACCTAACCTAACCTAACCTAACCTAACCTAACCTAACCTAACCTAACCTAACCTAACCTAACCTAACCTAACCTAACCTAACCTAACCTAACCTAACCTAACCTAACCTAACCTAACCTAACCTAACCTAACCTAACCTAACCTAACCTAACCTAACCTAACCTAACCTAACCTAACCTAACCTAACCTAACCTAACCTAACCTAACCTAACCTAACCTAACCTAACCTAACCTAACCTAACCTAACCTAACCTAACCTAACCTAACCTAACCTAACCTAACCTAACCTAACCTAACCTAACCTAACCTAACCTAACCTAACCTAACCTAACCTAACCTAACCTAACCTAACCTAACCTAACCTAACCTAACCTAACCTAACCTAACCTAACCTAACCTAACCTAACCTAACCTAACCTAACCTAACCTAACCTAACCTAACCTAACCTAACCTAACCTAACCTAACCTAACCTAACCTAACCTAACCTAACCTAACCTAACCTAACCTAACCTAACCTAACCTAACCTAACCTAACCTAACCTAACCTAACCTAACCTAACCTAACCTAACCTAACCTAACCTAACCTAACCTAACCTAACCTAACCTAACCTAACCTAACCTAACCTAACCTAACCTAACCTAACCTAACCTAACCTAACCTAACCTAACCTAACCTAACCTAACCTAACCTAACCTAACCTAACCTAACCTAACCTAACCTAACCTAACCTAACCTAACCTAACCTAACCTAACCTAACCTAACCTAACCTAACCTAACCTAACCTAACCTAACCTAACCTAACCTAACCTAACCTAACCTAACCTAACCTAACCTAACCTAACCTAACCTAACCTAACCTAACCTAACCTAACCTAACCTAACCTAACCTAACCTAACCTAACCTAACCTAACCTAACCTAACCTAACCTAACCTAACCTAACCTAACCTAACCTAACCTAACCTAACCTAACCTAACCTAACCTAACCTAACCTAACCTAACCTAACCTAACCTAACCTAACCTAACCTAACCTAACCTAACCTAACCTAACCTAACCTAACCTAACCTAACCTAACCTAACCTAACCTAACCTAACCTAACCTAACCTAACCTAACCTAACCTAACCTAACCTAACCTAACCTAACCTAACCTAACCTAACCTAACCTAACCTAACCTAACCTAACCTAACCTAACCTAACCTAACCTAACCTAACCTAACCTAACCTAACCTAACCTAACCTAACCTAACCTAACCTAACCTAACCTAACCTAACCTAACCTAACCTAACCTAACCTAACCTAACCTAACCTAACCTAACCTAACCTAACCTAACCTAACCTAACCTAACCTAACCTAACCTAACCTAACCTAACCTAACCTAACCTAACCTAACCTAACCTAACCTAACCTAACCTAACCTAACCTAACCTAACCTAACCTAACCTAACCTAACCTAACCTAACCTAACCTAACCTAACCTAACCTAACCTAACCTAACCTAACCTAACCTAACCTAACCTAACCTAACCTAACCTAACCTAACCTAACCTAACCTAACCTAACCTAACCTAACCTAACCTAACCTAACCTAACCTAACCTAACCTAACCTAACCTAACCTAACCTAACCTAACCTAACCTAACCTAACCTAACCTAACCTAACCTAACCTAACCTAACCTAACCTAACCTAACCTAACCTAACCTAACCTAACCTAACCTAACCTAACCTAACCTAACCTAACCTAACCTAACCTAACCTAACCTAACCTAACCTAACCTAACCTAACCTAACCTAACCTAACCTAACCTAACCTAACCTAACCTAACCTAACCTAACCTAACCTAACCTAACCTAACCTAACCTAACCTAACCTAACCTAACCTAACCTAACCTAACCTAACCTAACCTAACCTAACCTAACCTAACCTAACCTAACCTAACCTAACCTAACCTAACCTAACCTAACCTAACCTAACCTAACCTAACCTAACCTAACCTAACCTAACCTAACCTAACCTAACCTAACCTAACCTAACCTAACCTAACCTAACCTAACCTAACCTAACCTAACCTAACCTAACCTAACCTAACCTAACCTAACCTAACCTAACCTAACCTAACCTAACCTAACCTAACCTAACCTAACCTAACCTAACCTAACCTAACCTAACCTAACCTAACCTAACCTAACCTAACCTAACCTAACCTAACCTAACCTAACCTAACCTAACCTAACCTAACCTAACCTAACCTAACCTAACCTAACCTAACCTAACCTAACCTAACCTAACCTAACCTAACCTAACCTAACCTAACCTAACCTAACCTAACCTAACCTAACCTAACCTAACCTAACCTAACCTAACCTAACCTAACCTAACCTAACCTAACCTAACCTAACCTAACCTAACCTAACCTAACCTAACCTAACCTAACCTAACCTAACCTAACCTAACCTAACCTAACCTAACCTAACCTAACCTAACCTAACCTAACCTAACCTAACCTAACCTAACCTAACCTAACCTAACCTAACCTAACCTAACCTAACCTAACCTAACCTAACCTAACCTAACCTAACCTAACCTAACCTAACCTAACCTAACCTAACCTAACCTAACCTAACCTAACCTAACCTAACCTAACCTAACCTAACCTAACCTAACCTAACCTAACCTAACCTAACCTAACCTAACCTAACCTAACCTAACCTAACCTAACCTAACCTAACCTAACCTAACCTAACCTAACCTAACCTAACCTAACCTAACCTAACCTAACCTAACCTAACCTAACCTAACCTAACCTAACCTAACCTAACCTAACCTAACCTAACCTAACCTAACCTAACCTAACCTAACCTAACCTAACCTAACCTAACCTAACCTAACCTAACCTAACCTAACCTAACCTAACCTAACCTAACCTAACCTAACCTAACCTAACCTAACCTAACCTAACCTAACCTAACCTAACCTAACCTAACCTAACCTAACCTAACCTAACCTAACCTAACCTAACCTAACCTAACCTAACCTAACCTAACCTAACCTAACCTAACCTAACCTAACCTAACCTAACCTAACCTAACCTAACCTAACCTAACCTAACCTAACCTAACCTAACCTAACCTAACCTAACCTAACCTAACCTAACCTAACCTAACCTAACCTAACCTAACCTAACCTATACCTAACCTAACCTAACCTAACCTAACCTAACCTAACCTAACCTAACCTAACCTAACCTAACCTAACCTAACCTAACCTAACCTAACCTAACCTAACCTAACCTAACCTAACCTAACCTAACCTAACCTAACCTAACCTAACCTAACCTAACCTAACCTAACCTAACCTAACCTAACCTAACCTAACCTAACCTAACCTAACCTAACCTAACCTAACCTAACCTAACCTAACCTAACCTAACCTAACCTAACCTAACCTAACCTAACCTAACCTAACCTAACCTAACCTAACCTAACCTAACCTAACCTAACCTAACCTAACCTAACCTAACCTAACCTAACCTAACCTAACCTAACCTAACCTAACCTAACCTAACCTAACCTAACCTAACCTAACCTAACCTAACCTAACCTAACCTAACCTAACCTAACCTAACCTAACCTAACCTAACCTAACCTAACCTAACCTAACCTAACCTAACCTAACCTAACCTAACCTAACCTAACCTAACCTAACCTAACCTAACCTAACCTAACCTAACCTAACCTAACCTAACCTAACCTAACCTAACCTAACCTAACCTAACCTAACCTAACCTAACCTAACCTAACCTAACCTAACCTAACCTAACCTAACCTAACCTAACCTAACCTAACCTAACCTAACCTAACCTAACCTAACCTAACCTAACCTAACCTAACCTAACCTAACCTAACCTAACCTAACCTAACCTAACCTAACCTAACCTAACCTAACCTAACCTAACCTAACCTAACCTAACCTAACCTAACCTAACCTAACCTAACCTAACCTAACCTAACCTAACCTAACCTAACCTAACCTAACCTAACCTAACCTAACCTAACCTAACCTAACCTAACCTAACCTAACCTAACCTAACCTAACCTAACCTAACCTAACCTAACCTAACCTAACCTAACCTAACCTAACCTAACCTAACCTAACCTAACCTAACCTAACCTAACCTAACCTAACCTAACCTAACCTAACCTAACCTAACCTAACCTAACCTAACCTAACCTAACCTAACCTAACCTAACCTAACCTAACCTAACCTAACCTAACCTAACCTAACCTAACCTAACCTAACCTAACCTAACCTAACCTAACCTAACCTAACCTAACCTAACCTAACCTAACCTAACCTAACCTAACCTAACCTAACCTAACCTAACCTAACCTAACCTAACCTAACCTAACCTAACCTAACCTAACCTAACCTAACCTAACCTAACCTAACCTAACCTAACCTAACCTAACCTAACCTAACCTAACCTAACCTAACCTAACCTAACCTAACCTAACCTAACCTAACCTAACCTAACCTAACCTAACCTAACCTAACCTAACCTAACCTAACCTAACCTAACCTAACCTAACCTAACCTAACCTAACCTAACCTAACCTAACCTAACCTAACCTAACCTAACCTAACCTAACCTAACCTAACCTAACCTAACCTAACCTAACCTAACCTAACCTAACCTAACCTAACCTAACCTAACCTAACCTAACCTAACCTAACCTAACCTAACCTAACCTAACCTAACCTAACCTAACCTAACCTAACCTAACCTAACCTAACCTAACCTAACCTAACCTAACCTAACCTAACCTAACCTAACCTAACCTAACCTAACCTAACCTAACCTAACCTAACCTAACCTAACCTAACCTAACCTAACCTAACCTAACCTAACCTAACCTAACCTAACCTAACCTAACCTAACCTAACCTAACCTAACCTAACCTAACCTAACCTAACCTAACCTAACCTAACCTAACCTAACCTAACCTAACCTAACCTAACCTAACCTAACCTAACCTAACCTAACCTAACCTAACCTAACCTAACCTAACCTAACCTAACCTAACCTAACCTAACCTAACCTAACCTAACCTAACCTAACCTAACCTAACCTAACCTAACCTAACCTAACCTAACCTAACCTAACCTAACCTAACCTAACCTAACCTAACCTAACCTAACCTAACCTAACCTAACCTAACCTAACCTAACCTAACCTAACCTAACCTAACCTAACCTAACCTAACCTAACCTAACCTAACCTAACCTAACCTAACCTAACCTAACCTAACCTAACCTAACCTAACCTAACCTAACCTAACCTAACCTAACCTAACCTAACCTAACCTAACCTAACCTAACCTAACCTAACCTAACCTAACCTAACCTAACCTAACCTAACCTAACCTAACCTAACCTAACCTAACCTAACCTAACCTAACCTAACCTAACCTAACCTAACCTAACCTAACCTAACCTAACCTAACCTAACCTAACCTAACCTAACCTAACCTAACCTAACCTAACCTAACCTAACCTAACCTAACCTAACCTAACCTAACCTAACCTAACCTAACCTAACCTAACCTAACCTAACCTAACCTAACCTAACCTAACCTAACCTAACCTAACCTAACCTAACCTAACCTAACCTAACCTAACCTAACCTAACCTAACCTAACCTAACCTAACCTAACCTAACCTAACCTAACCTAACCTAACCTAACCTAACCTAACCTAACCTAACCTAACCTAACCTAACCTAACCTAACCTAACCTAACCTAACCTAACCTAACCTAACCTAACCTAACCTAACCTAACCTAACCTAACCTAACCTAACCTAACCTAACCTAACCTAACCTAACCTAACCTAACCTAACCTAACCTAACCTAACCTAACCTAACCTAACCTAACCTAACCTAACCTAACCTAACCTAACCTAACCTAACCTAACCTAACCTAACCTAACCTAACCTAACCTAACCTAACCTAACCTAACCTAACCTAACCTAACCTAACCTAACCTAACCTAACCTAACCTAACCTAACCTAACCTAACCTAACCTAACCTAACCTAACCTAACCTAACCTAACCTAACCTAACCTAACCTAACCTAACCTAACCTAACCTAACCTAACCTAACCTAACCTAACCTAACCTAACCTAACCTAACCTAACCTAACCTAACCTAACCTAACCTAACCTAACCTAACCTAACCTAACCTAACCTAACCTAACCTAACCTAACCTAACCTAACCTAACCTAACCTAACCTAACCTAACCTAACCTAACCTAACCTAACCTAACCTAACCTAACCTAACCTAACCTAACCTAACCTAACCTAACCTAACCTAACCTAACCTAACCTAACCTAACCTAACCTAACCTAACCTAACCTAACCTAACCTAACCTAACCTAACCTAACCTAACCTAACCTAACCTAACCTAACCTAACCTAACCTAACCTAACCTAACCTAACCTAACCTAACCTAACCTAACCTAACCTAACCTAACCTAACCTAACCTAACCTAACCTAACCTAACCTAACCTAACCTAACCTAACCTAACCTAACCTAACCTAACCTAACCTAACCTAACCTAACCTAACCTAACCTAACCTAACCTAACCTAACCTAACCTAACCTAACCTAACCTAACCTAACCTAACCTAACCTAACCTAACCTAACCTAACCTAACCTAACCTAACCTAACCTAACCTAACCTAACCTAACCTAACCTAACCTAACCTAACCTAACCTAACCTAACCTAACCTAACCTAACCTAACCTAACCTAACCTAACCTAACCTAACCTAACCTAACCTAACCTAACCTAACCTAACCTAACCTAACCTAACCTAACCTAACCTAACCTAACCTAACCTAACCTAACCTAACCTAACCTAACCTAACCTAACCTAACCTAACCTAACCTAACCTAACCTAACCTAACCTAACCTAACCTAACCTAACCTAACCTAACCTAACCTAACCTAACCTAACCTAACCTAACCTAACCTAACCTAACCTAACCTAACCTAACCTAACCTAACCTAACCTAACCTAACCTAACCTAACCTAACCTAACCTAACCTAACCTAACCTAACCTAACCTAACCTAACCTAACCTAACCTAACCTAACCTAACCTAACCTAACCTAACCTAACCTAACCTAACCTAACCTAACCTAACCTAACCTAACCTAACCTAACCTAACCTAACCTAACCTAACCTAACCTAACCTAACCTAACCTAACCTAACCTAACCTAACCTAACCTAACCTAACCTAACCTAACCTAACCTAACCTAACCTAACCTAACCTAACCTAACCTAACCTAACCTAACCTAACCTAACCTAACCTAACCTAACCTAACCTAACCTAACCTAACCTAACCTAACCTAACCTAACCTAACCTAACCTAACCTAACCTAACCTAACCTAACCTAACCTAACCTAACCTAACCTAACCTAACCTAACCTAACCTAACCTAACCTAACCTAACCTAACCTAACCTAACCTAACCTAACCTAACCTAACCTAACCTAACCTAACCTAACCTAACCTAACCTAACCTAACCTAACCTAACCTAACCTAACCTAACCTAACCTAACCTAACCTAACCTAACCTAACCTAACCTAACCTAACCTAACCTAACCTAACCTAACCTAACCTAACCTAACCTAACCTAACCTAACCTAACCTAACCTAACCTAACCTAACCTAACCTAACCTAACCTAACCTAACCTAACCTAACCTAACCTAACCTAACCTAACCTAACCTAACCTAACCTAACCTAACCTAACCTAACCTAACCTAACCTAACCTAACCTAACCTAACCTAACCTAACCTAACCTAACCTAACCTAACCTAACCTAACCTAACCTAACCTAACCTAACCTAACCTAACCTAACCTAACCTAACCTAACCTAACCTAACCTAACCTAACCTAACCTAACCTAACCTAACCTAACCTAACCTAACCTAACCTAACCTAACCTAACCTAACCTAACCTAACCTAACCTAACCTAACCTAACCTAACCTAACCTAACCTAACCTAACCTAACCTAACCTAACCTAACCTAACCTAACCTAACCTAACCTAACCTAACCTAACCTAACCTAACCTAACCTAACCTAACCTAACCTAACCTAACCTAACCTAACCTAACCTAACCTAACCTAACCTAACCTAACCTAACCTAACCTAACCTAACCTAACCTAACCTAACCTAACCTAACCTAACCTAACCTAACCTAACCTAACCTAACCTAACCTAACCTAACCTAACCTAACCTAACCTAACCTAACCTAACCTAACCTAACCTAACCTAACCTAACCTAACCTAACCTAACCTAACCTAACCTAACCTAACCTAACCTAACCTAACCTAACCTAACCTAACCTAACCTAACCTAACCTAACCTAACCTAACCTAACCTAACCTAACCTAACCTAACCTAACCTAACCTAACCTAACCTAACCTAACCTAACCTAACCTAACCTAACCTAACCTAACCTAACCTAACCTAACCTAACCTAACCTAACCTAACCTAACCTAACCTAACCTAACCTAACCTAACCTAACCTAACCTAACCTAACCTAACCTAACCTAACCTAACCTAACCTAACCTAACCTAACCTAACCTAACCTAACCTAACCTAACCTAACCTAACCTAACCTAACCTAACCTAACCTAACCTAACCTAACCTAACCTAACCTAACCTAACCTAACCTAACCTAACCTAACCTAACCTAACCTAACCTAACCTAACCTAACCTAACCTAACCTAACCTAACCTAACCTAACCTAACCTAACCTAACCTAACCTAACCTAACCTAACCTAACCTAACCTAACCTAACCTAACCTAACCTAACCTAACCTAACCTAACCTAACCTAACCTAACCTAACCTAACCTAACCTAACCTAACCTAACCTAACCTAACCTAACCTAACCTAACCTAACCTAACCTAACCTAACCTAACCTAACCTAACCTAACCTAACCTAACCTAACCTAACCTAACCTAACCTAACCTAACCTAACCTAACCTAACCTAACCTAACCTAACCTAACCTAACCTAACCTAACCTAACCTAACCTAACCTAACCTAACCTAACCTAACCTAACCTAACCTAACCTAACCTAACCTAACCTAACCTAACCTAACCTAACCTAACCTAACCTAACCTAACCTAACCTAACCTAACCTAACCTAACCTAACCTAACCTAACCTAACCTAACCTAACCTAACCTAACCTAACCTAACCTAACCTAACCTAACCTAACCTAACCTAACCTAACCTAACCTAACCTAACCTAACCTAACCTAACCTAACCTAACCTAACCTAACCTAACCTAACCTAACCTAACCTAACCTAACCTAACCTAACCTAACCTAACCTAACCTAACCTAACCTAACCTAACCTAACCTAACCTAACCTAACCTAACCTAACCTAACCTAACCTAACCTAACCTAACCTAACCTAACCTAACCTAACCTAACCTAACCTAACCTAACCTAACCTAACCTAACCTAACCTAACCTAACCTAACCTAACCTAACCTAACCTAACCTAACCTAACCTAACCTAACCTAACCTAACCTAACCTAACCTAACCTAACCTAACCTAACCTAACCTAACCTAACCTAACCTAACCTAACCTAACCTAACCTAACCTAACCTAACCTAACCTAACCTAACCTAACCTAACCTAACCTAACCTAACCTAACCTAACCTAACCTAACCTAACCTAACCTAACCTAACCTAACCTAACCTAACCTAACCTAACCTAACCTAACCTAACCTAACCTAACCTAACCTAACCTAACCTAACCTAACCTAACCTAACCTAACCTAACCTAACCTAACCTAACCTAACCTAACCTAACCTAACCTAACCTAACCTAACCTAACCTAACCTAACCTAACCTAACCTAACCTAACCTAACCTAACCTAACCTAACCTAACCTAACCTAACCTAACCTAACCTAACCTAACCTAACCTAACCTAACCTAACCTAACCTAACCTAACCTAACCTAACCTAACCTAACCTAACCTAACCTAACCTAACCTAACCTAACCTAACCTAACCTAACCTAACCTAACCTAACCTAACCTAACCTAACCTAACCTAACCTAACCTAACCTAACCTAACCTAACCTAACCTAACCTAACCTAACCTAACCTAACCTAACCTAACCTAACCTAACCTAACCTAACCTAACCTAACCTAACCTAACCTAACCTAACCTAACCTAACCTAACCTAACCTAACCTAACCTAACCTAACCTAACCTAACCTAACCTAACCTAACCTAACCTAACCTAACCTAACCTAACCTAACCTAACCTAACCTAACCTAACCTAACCTAACCTAACCTAACCTAACCTAACCTAACCTAACCTAACCTAACCTAACCTAACCTAACCTAACCTAACCTAACCTAACCTAACCTAACCTAACCTAACCTAACCTAACCTAACCTAACCTAACCTAACCTAACCTAACCTAACCTAACCTAACCTAACCTAACCTAACCTAACCTAACCTAACCTAACCTAACCTAACCTAACCTAACCTAACCTAACCTAACCTAACCTAACCTAACCTAACCTAACCTAACCTAACCTAACCTAACCTAACCTAACCTAACCTAACCTAACCTAACCTAACCTAACCTAACCTAACCTAACCTAACCTAACCTAACCTAACCTAACCTAACCTAACCTAACCTAACCTAACCTAACCTAACCTAACCTAACCTAACCTAACCTAACCTAACCTAACCTAACCTAACCTAACCTAACCTAACCTAACCTAACCTAACCTAACCTAACCTAACCTAACCTAACCTAACCTAACCTAACCTAACCTAACCTAACCTAACCTAACCTAACCTAACCTAACCTAACCTAACCTAACCTAACCTAACCTAACCAAGAAAACAAATTGGGGTCTGTTTCATGAGAAACTGACACAATTACTACACGAAAATCAAATCAAAATAGAAACTATCAGTAAAATAAAAGATAGAATAGACTTAGAAAACGAAATCGTAAAATACACAAATACAATATTAGAAGTTTGCAAAGAATTAATTCCAATAAATAAACAGAAAAATGTCCATACCTTACCTTGGTATACTCAGGAACTCGCCAACCTGAAGAAAGAAGTCACCACCAGGAAACGGAGGATTCGTTGTGCAGCACCGGTCCGGAAGCGAAGGGTCATCGTTGAGTACCTGAAACATAAAGAAAAGTATGAGAAAGAAGTAGAAGAGGCTAGAATAAACAGTTGGAAGAAATTTTGCGGCAAACAAGATAAAGAGGGAATGTGGGAAGGGATATACAGGGTGATCAATAGGACAACGAAACGGCAGGAAGACATACCATTGTCAAAGGAGGGAAGAGCTCTGGATCAGAAGGAATCGGCCAAGTTACTGGCAGAAACCTTTTACCCGGAGGACTCAGAATCAGAGGATGAAGCTTATCACCGACAGATTAGGGAATCAGCTCGAACAGCAAACGATACGAGTCATAGTACAGTTGATGACCCGCCGTTTACCATAGAAGAGTTGAAATCTGCGGTGAAGAGCTTCAACCCAAAGAAAGCCCCGGGTGGAGATGGTCTCACGGCGGACATATGCTGCGAAGCAATACACACTGATCCGGAGCTCTTTCTTTCTTTGTTGAACAAATGCCTCGAGATGACATACTTTCCCAAAATCTGGAAAAAAGCCACAGTAGTTGTCCTAAGAAAACCTGCAAGGGAGGACTACACAAACCCTAAGTCGTACCGACCAATAGGCTTGTTACCCGTCATCGGCAAAATTTATGAAAAAATGGTTATTAGTCGAATAAAATGGCACCTGCTCCCCAAACTAAGTACTCGCCAGTATGGCTTTACGCCCCAAAGAAGTACCGAGGACTCCCTCTATGATCTAATACGACACGTGCGTCAAAACCTTGACCGAAAACGGTTGGTCACAATGGTGTCGCTGGACATAGAGGGAGCCTTCGACAACGCTTGGTGGCCCGCAATTAAAGTCAGGCTGGCTGAGGAAGAGTGTCCCCGTAACATCCGAAAGGTAGTGGATAGTTACCTCACCGACAGAACTGTTAATGTGAGGTACGCCGGGCAGGAGATCTCCAAGACCACCAATAAAGGCTGTGTTCAGGGCTCTATTGGTGGTCCGATCCTCTGGAACCTCCTCCTGGACCCACTACTTAAGGGACTTGAGGAGCAGCAACATTACTGCCAAGCTTTTGCCGATGATGTGGTCTTGGTCTTCGATGGTGAAACGGCCCTTGATGTGCAACGACGGGCCAATGCCGCTCTCGAACATGTGAGGGAGTGGGGTGTCAAAAATAAGTTAAGATTCGCACCACATAAGACGAAGGCCATGGTGATGACCAGGAAACTTAAATTTGACACTCCACTCTTGAGGATGGGCGGGGTCGACATTGGTATGTCGGGTGAGATCAAAATCCTGGGGCTCACGATAGATGCGAAAATGACGTTCAATAGTCACGTGTTAAACGTATGTAAAAAAGCCATAAACGTGTTTAAGCATCTGTCGAGAGCCGCCAGGATTAGCTGGGGTCTAAGGCCTGAGATAGTCCGCACAATATATGTGGCGGCTGTGGAGCCAGTTATGCTGTACGCGGCAAGCGCCTGGGCACCAGCAACCAAAAAACTCGGCGTCATGAAGCAGCTCAATTCGGTCCAGCGCGGCTTTGCACAAAAGTTGACCAGGGCTTACCGAACGGTATCTCTTAACTCTGCCTTGATATTGGCTGGGATGCTACCACTTGACCTCCGCATTCAAGAGGCAGCCGCCCTATATGAGGCCAAGAGAGGTGTGTCCCAGCCAATATTAGAGGACAGAGAAATAGAAAAAAGACTGCCGTTCACTGATGTGCCTCACCCAGCGGAACATATGCGACTCGAGTTCGTAAACCTGGTAGACGGACAAAGTGTAGAACAACACAACACGCAGGCAGTCAGAATATACACCGATGGCAGTAAAATTGAGGGACAAGTTGGAGCGGCGCTGTCCATATGGAATGGCAATGCCGAGACGAAATCCCTCAAGCTGAAACTCGCCACCTACTGCACCGTCTACCAGGCGGAACTCCTGGCCATATGGAAAGCCTCGGAAGAGATACTGAAGCGCACAGAGCTAAGTTACGGAATCTATAGTGACTCCAAATCCGCGCTAGAGACGGTCACGAATTATGCTGCGACTCACCCTCTTGCGGCTAAAACCCAGATAAACCTGCGGGCCTTAAAAGACCAAAATAAACAAGTGTTCCTGTTTTGGATAAAAGCCCACGCAGGTTTAGAGGGCAACGAGCGTGCAGATGAGCTCGCCAAGGAGGCAGCTTTGCGGACCAAGAAAAAACCTGAATATGACCTATGCCCGGTCTCATTCATCAAGCGACTGATTCGATCAGACACGCTTGAGGAATGGAACCGGAGGTATCAAACCGGGGAAACAGGAGCGGTCACAAAGCTATTTCTTCCCGACGCTGTGAAAGCGTATGGCATAATTAAAAAGATCCCGCTGACAGGAATTATCACACAAGCGCTCACAGGGCACGGAGGGTTCGCCGGATACTTGAATCGCTTCAAGTGTAAGGAGGACCCCTCGTGCATCTGTGAGCCAGGTAAACATGAAACCATAACGCATATACTCTTCGATTGCCCTGTATCTAGCCTTGACAGATACAATTTAGAACAAAAATTAAACTGTAAAATAACAATTGACACCATAAGGGAGGTAATGATAACAAATAAAGACAGATTAGAATTTCTTGCATATTGTACAAAAATAGTCCAAAAAGTAAATAAACGCAACAAATAGGAAAAGCAATGTATGTTTAATATATATTTTATGATATATGTAATCAACATACGAAGACCACTTGAAGAAAAATAATAGCAAAGTACAAAGACGAATAAATTTGAACGAAGTCTTCAGACGTTGAACGATAAAATAAGAATATAGTAAAATTATAACCACACCCACAAGAACATTGGAATAAAAGAATAAAAACGGAAAATATAAAAATTGTACACAAAGACTCTGACTTCCAGGAAGGTCAGAGGTGATTGGAATAATAATAAAAAAAAAAAAAAAAAAAAAAAACCTAACCTAACCTAACCTAACCTAACCTAACCTAACCTAACCTAACCTAACCTAACCTAACCTAACCTAACCTAACCTAACCTAACCTAACCTAACCTAACCTAACCTAACCTAACCTAACCTAACCTAACCTAACCTAACCTAACCTAACCTAACCTAACCTAACCTAACCTAACCTAACCTAACCTAACCTAACCTAACCTAACCTAACCTAACCTAACCTAACCTAACCTAACCTAACCTAACCTAACCTAACCTAACCTAACCTAACCTAACCTAACCTAACCTAACCTAACCTAACCTAACCTAACCTAACCTAACCTAACCTAACCTAACCTAACCTAACCTAACCTAACCTAACCTAACCTAACCTAACCTAACCTAACCTAACCTAACCTAACCTAACCTAACCTAACCTAACCTAACCTAACCTAACCTAACCTAACCTAACCTAACCTAACCTAACCTAACCTAACCTAACCTAACCTAACCTAACCTAACCTAACCTAACCTAACCTAACCTAACCTAACCTAACCTAACCTTTTTTTTTTTTTTTTTTTTTTGACCCAGGAAAATCCTTTATGGATACCACCTCGCCCGGGGGAGCGAGATGATTATGTGGGAGTCCCTGCCAGAAGGGCAGTATACCCACTAAAAACCTGGGGTGAGCAGTCCTTCGCCGAGATGGGACAAGATGGGGCCACGTTAGTATTCGCCATCTTGCCCCGGCGGTAGGCCCGGATCATAATTCCGGGCCCCGGCACAAGGAGGGGTGACCTCGCTCACCAAGGCCACCCCTCAGACGTGTTGGGTCGTGCAAGCCGGCCGAAAGTCCCCCGACCTTCGGCCAGTGACCCCACTATGAGTGAGGGGGGAGGAGGCGGGCAAACCGCCTCCTCCTTCCCCCCGTACGTCTGCGCCGGATCGGGTCAGAGGAGGCGTCGTCCTCCCTGGCCCGCTCCGCGGTCTCCTTCTGCGTCATTACCTCTTCGCAGAAGGAGACCACCGCCTGCCACGATCTCTCACTGTCGAGCATGGAGATTACCACGCTCGGCAGAGAGAGATCCCGCCCTATGACCGCTGAGAGTGTGTGCCGCTGCGAACTCCATGCGGCACACACCCCCAGCGTGTGGAGCGCCGTATCCTCTGGCGCTCCACACTCGTGGCAGGCAGGGGTCGCCTCCCGTCTCGCGATTCGGTGCAGGTACTTGCCGAAACATCCATGCCCGGAAAGCACCTGCACCAATCGGAAGGTCAGCGACCCGAACCGCCGCCTCGCCCACCTCCGAAGGACCGGCCTCACCGCATCCACCGTCCACTGTCCAGGGACCGGTGCGGCCAGGTCCTCAGTCCACCGCCGCAACAGGGCGCCCTGCGCCTGCCTACGCATGCGTGCGACCTCTTCCCACGCTGGAGGCTCCCCTCGGGATCTCCTCGCCGCCACGAAGTGGTAAACTTCGGCGAGGATCTCCGCTTGGAGCTCCCAGGGGGGATCACCGGCCAGAACCTAACCTAACCTAACCTAACCTAACCTAACCTAACCTAACCTAACCTAACCTAACCTAACCTAACCTAACCTAACCTAACCCAGTCCCGCTCCAACCTCCGTCCCGAGCGCCACGAAAATAAGCCGTTCCGCGGTCGAAAAATCCGTATATTTCCGTGTCGCGCTGTTTAGGGTATGGACACGGAAGGCGATTCTGCCGAGACGCGGCCGATGTGTGTAGCCACTGCGGAGATCAGCACTTGAGAACAGAGTGTGCGGACTGGCTTGCAAATCTCACCCCAAGCTGCATCAATTGTGCCAAATCAAAGGCAGGAAAAGTTGACCATAATGCCTTTAGCCCGGAGTGCCCGGTGAGGCGAAAATGGGAAGCCTTAGCTAGATCCACCGTAGCCTATTGCTAAGGTGGCCCTATGCAAAATAGTGCAAGCCAACCTCCAGAAGAAAAAACTGGCGACCAATGAATTATTCATCGAATCAGGAAATCGGAACATAGCAGTCGCATCAATTCAGGAACCTTATGTGGGCGGGGCAAAGAAAATTAGAAGTCAAAGAGGTGCAAGGATCTTCCAGAGCATTGAACAAGGAGATGGGACTGTGAAGGCGGCAATTGTGATTTTCGACCAGAATATTGAAGTTGAACAGTATCCGCAACTCACTACAAACAACGTTGTTGTAGTGGGAATCCGTACCAAAGCCTGGAAGATCATGCTGGTGTCCTTCTATTTCGAGCCAGACCACCCCATAAGGCCATACTTGGACTACCTGACTAAATTAAAGAAATTTATTGGAACAAGGAGGTTGGTAATAGGAGGAGACTCGAACGCCAAAAGTACATGGTGGGGTAGTACAGTAATAGACAGTCGGGGAGAAGATATGACAGAGACACTCGAAGATCTGGGCCTGCAAGTGCTTAACATGGGAACGACACCCACCTTCGATACCATCCGGGGAGGTAAAAGGTACCAAAGCCACGTGGACATCACTGCTTGCTCTACAGATATGTTGAACCTGGTGGAGGACTGGAAGGTAGAAGAAAGTCTCACGAGCTCGGACCACAACGCAATTACATTTAACATAACACTAGAAAAACTGAAAAGTACCAACATAATCAGGACCACAAGAACATACAACACAAAAAAAGCTAATTGGGCAGAGTTTAGTAAAAAACTCAATCAATTAAAAATAGAACACACACTACACACAGAACAAATAGCAAACATGGAAACCACAGAACACATAGAAAAAGCAATAAATGACTTTACAGAAGCAATAGCAACCGCATGTAAGCACTCTATACCAAACATTAAAACACAAGAAAAACTTACCTTTCCATGGTGGACACCCGAGCTCGAAGAGAAGAAGAAAGAAGTCACCACCAGGAAACATAGAATCCGCTGTGCAGCACCGATCCGAAGAGCGAAAGTCGTTGGCGAGTACCTGGAAAAGAAGAATGAGTATGAGATGGAAGCACAGAAGGCCCAGATTGAAAGCTGGAAAACGTTCTGCAGCAAACAGGATAGGGAGGGGATCTGGGAGGGGATCTACAGGGTGATTGGAAGGACGAGAAATAGGGAGGAGGACCTGCCGCTGCAAGTAGAAGACAGGGTATTGGATGCCAAAGGTTCCGCTAAGCTTCTCGCGGATACATTTTATCCGGGAGACCTTAGTGAAACCGATAGCACAGAACACCGCCGTATACGAGAACTAGCGGAGAGAGTGAATGCTGAAGAGCAAGATAAATCTTGCGATCCACCGTTCACGCTAACCGAACTCCAAACGGCGGTAAAAACCTTTAACCCGAAGAAAGCTCCAGGGTCAGATGGCCTGACTGCTGATATTTGCAGCCATGCGATACATAATGACCCAAACTTTTTCCTAGAGTTGGTCAACAAATGCCTGGCACACCACCTATTCCCACGTATATGGAAAGAGGCAACGGTGGTTATGCTCAGAAAGCCGGGGAAAGACAATTACATGGACCCAAAATCGTATAGACCCATAGGTCTCTTACCCGTCCTGGGAAAAATATATGAAAAGATGTTGATGGCCCGAGTAAAATACCATCTGATACCGAAGTTGAGCCCCCACCAGTTCGGATTCATGCCCCAGAGGGGCGCCGAAGACTCCCTCTATACTCTAATATATCACATCCGAAAGGAATTGGACAAAAAACGCATAGTACTCCTAGTCTCGTTGGATATAGAGGGGGCCTTTGATAGCGCCTGGTGGCCGGCCATTAGAGTCCGACTGGCGGGGGAAAACTGTCCTCTGAACTTGAGAAAGGTAATAGACAGTTACCTTGAAAACCGGAAAGTCAGAGTCAGGTATGCCGGCGAAGAATGGGTAAAGGAAACAAGCAAGGGGTGTGTCCAGGGATCCATAGGGGGACCCCTGCTATGGAACGTAATCCTCGATCCACTCCTCAAAAGTCTCGCAAAAAGAGGGAACTACCACCAGGCATTCGCCGATGATGTCGTCTTAGTGTTTGATGGGGAGACAGCCTTGGAAGTGGAAGGAACTGCGAATGCCGCTCTCGAACATGTTCGGGCGTGGGGTGTCGATAATAAGTTGAAATTTGCTCCACACAAGACTAAAGCAATGGTCATTACTCGGAAACTTAAATACGACACACCACGCCTGCACATGGAAGGGATCGACATTGGCATGTCCAAAGAAATAAAAATACTTGGTCTCACAATAGACGATAAGCTGACCTTCAACACACACGCTGGAAATGTATGTCGGAAAGCGCTTAACTACTATAAGCAGCTGTCTAAGGCAGCCAAAATCAGCTGGGGCCTTCAACCCGAAATAATTAGAACCATATATACGGCAGTGGTAGAGCCTACAATCATGTATGCAGCTAGTGCATGGGCGCCTGCGACACAAAAACTGGGGATCAAAAAGCAACTTGACAATGTACAGCGTGGATTTGCACAAAAAATCGTAAAGGCCTACAGGACTGTCTCCCTCAACTCGGCGCTATTACTTGCTGGACTGCTTCCACTTGATATAAGGATCAGGGAAGCAGCCTCACTTTATATAACAAAGAAAGGCTACTCGCAGGAACTAATAGGCGACCGGGAGATGGAGGCACCTGTGGCCTTCGTGAAAACACCACACCCAGCCTCGCTTGGAGAACTGCATTATACCTGTCTGGGGGACGATGCAGCATTAAACCAGTATGACAACAATAGCTGGAAGATATATACAGATGGCAGTAAACTCGAGGGGAAAGTCGGCGCTGCATTATCCGTATGGAACAATGACGCGGAGATTAGTACCCGGAAGTTTAAACTGGACAAATGCTGCACCGTCTACCAGGCGGAAATGTTGGCTCTATTGGAGGCTACAAACAAAGCGATTAGCATCAAATCATCCAGTTGCAATATTTATAGCGACTCAAGAGCAGCGCTCGAAACGGTCGTCAATAACGTTTCCCTCCACCCCTTAGCAGTCCAAATAAGAAAGAACCTAAATAAAATTAAAGATAATGGTACAAACATTAACCTCTTTTGGGTAAAGGCTCACGCGGGGCTGGAGGGAAACGAAAGGGCAGATGAATTGGCTAAAAGTGCGGCAATAAGTCTAAAAACAAAGGCACACTACAACAAGTGCCCGGTATCATTCGTCAAGCGACAAATTCGCATGGAGTCGCTTGACGAATGGAACCGACGTTATAAAGCAGGTGAGACCGCATCAACTACAAAAACTTACTTTCCGGACGCTGTATCAGCATACTCAACAGTAAAAAAGCTGCAACTTGACCCTATAACTGTACAATTCCTGACTGGGCACGGGGGATTCTCCTCATACTTGTTCCGTTTCAAGTGTAAGGAGAGTCCCGTGTGCCCATGTGACCAGCAAACAGATGAAAGCTCCCTGCATGTAATTACAGAATGTCCTATTTACAGCAAGAACAGATTCGATACTGAGCAGGAAATAGGTTATGTAATAAATAAAGAAAACCTATGTAAAATAATAGATGATAAGGATATTAGATGTAAGTTTATAAATTATTGTAAGAGCGTAGTTAGCAAAGTTGTAGCAAAAAATAAATAGTAATAAGGCAATGTCATATAATATATTTAAATATATATATATAGACATGTAGATTTAAATAGCAATAAATAGAAAAATAAGAATAATTTGTAAACAAAAATACACTGCGTAAATAGTTATTTAAACCCAACATGTACTAGACAATAAGGAAGAAAAATGTACAAAGAACAGAAATGAGCAAGAGTAGGACTAGGAGAATTGGAAACCAACCAATTAATGTGTGACAGATTGAAGAAAGTGAGAAAGACACAGTATGAGGAATGGAAGTGACCCGATGAAAGTGGAACTAGGCATGAAAGAGTCTCGTAGAAAGGGCTCCCATTTCGTGGGAGGAAGTAGGTACACAAAAAAAAAAAAAAAAAAAAAAAAAACCTAACCTAACCTAACCTAACCTAACCAAATAGATATAAATGTATGAACAATTGTATATTTAGACATATACAATATGTACTATAAAATAATATAGTAATAAGACAAAATGTAAAAATAATCTGTAAAAATGAAATAGATATACTGTGTAAATTAACTTACCCTGTGCAAATAGATATAAGAAAATAAAGAACCAGTAGAATAGTATAGGGCATTAGATTGGCTCCCACCAATATAGGCATGCATGAATGACGGATAACAGAAAGATAAAGTATGTAGAATGAACGAATACTGATTGCGAGAACTGGAATGAATGAGACGCGTAGAGTAGCAAAAGCTCCGACGACGTTGGAGGGTCGAGGTAAAAAAAAAAAAAAAAAAAAAAACCTAACCTAACCTAACCAGTTCCGCTCCAACCGCCAACGAGAGCGCACCTAAAAACACGTGGCTCCACGGTCAAAAAATACAAAAAGTGGAATAAAGTGATTGTACAGTGTTGTGCTATACACCAAAAGTTGCGGCAAGTGACGGCGCACCCGATTGTGCAAAAATTTTGAAAATCGGTAAAGTTTTCGCGAAGTTCCGAGGGAAAAGGTGATTTTTGAAAAAATTTCCGACCTTTGGAGGTGAACGCCGCGCGATTAGTCGCGGCGACCCCCACATTTTATTTGCGCGTCTGGTGCGCACTCCGACGAAGCACATTCTGGCCGAGTCCCGGATTTTTCCGGTGAATACTCGCCAAGTTATCACCAAAAAACCGGAAACCACGTGGCCACGTGGTCGGACATCCGGGCCACTCCGCCCACTTTTGATGATTGGAAATTGCGCGTCTTGCCAAGCCCAACCAGCAGACACCTTGCAGTCGAAAATCGGAGCACCAACAGCTGAGTTAAAATTTTTTAAAATATTTTCTAAACTTTGACTATTTTTAAAATTTAATTAAGATCGGCTACCCCCCCTTTTTATGGACTAATATTATAGACAATACAGTATTCTAATTTTGTGCAAAATTTGAAATTTTTCTGTTAGATAGTTTTTTAGTTATTAAATTTTTAATATTTTAATTGTAAATATCTCCGAAAATAAAATTTCGAAAATTTTTGAAAATTCTTTAAAAAACATTAATTACTTACTACTTCTACTACAACACGTGTACTTTAATTACATAATCACGCTACTTGCACTTTTAAATAACCAAAATTTTTTTTTTCTTGATAATCTTAACATCGGACTGTTTTCTACACATAGAAACGATTAACCTGAAAAATTTATTCAGATTTTTGTTTGACAATAAAACTCTTCTGTTTTTTAAACAATTATTAGTTGCATAAATCGATAAATTAGAAATCCTTATTTTATTTGGAAAACTACAAAATAAAAAATTGTATAAAAATTTCTGTATTGAAAAGTTGTAATTTTATATATATTTTAAAAAAGTTTTTGGTTATCTGCTGTTGTTTTGAGAAAATTGGATTTATTACCTTGTTGCTAATATAAGAATACTTTGACGCCTAAACAATTATTAGATTAATTATATTTTAGTTACTGGTAGAGTGTTATTTACCTTAGTTTATATGTGACATATTTCGACAGCTCTATTGAGAGCGTACGCAGAGCACTGACCGACGAATTTTCCTTTTGGAAACATACACTTTATTTACACCTTATTGATATATTTTTATTGTTTTCTTGTTATTTTCTTTATTTACACACTATTTACAACTTTTACAAATTTACTTCAATTTGACGAAACCCCCAACGGACAATGTTCGCTGCACTCCGAACCCCGTCAAAGAAATCCCCCGAGAAAACTGAGCAGGCAGAACCTGTTCAATCAAAGGTCAGAACCAGCATCGGGGAATGGGAAACTGGCCGAAAATCCCCTGCCCTAAATAAGACCGTGACGGTCCCACCCACGGATTAGACAAAGGAGGTTGGATTGGCAATGTGGGCGGGGCAGGCGCGCCACTAGTATGATTAGACAATCATAGATTCATAGAACCACGCGATCATACTTTTTAGTGGCTCGTGGTTTGCGTCGCAGCGCGGAGGTGCGCTAAAATCGTCTCAAAATGCCGTGTTGTGCGATTATTACGTGTAAATTAAAGAGTCAGACATCAAGTATTAAACAAGGAGGAATTTCTTTTCATCGGTAAGCATAAAATCTTCGTATTATAGATATTTTTGTCCAAAAACTATTTTTAATTATGAAATTCTTTGTTCAAACGACAACATACCCAGAGAACAGATAACTATACATTGCTGGTAAAGTACGAATATTTCTACCTCGAGACGCAGTTTACGCGCAATGGATTGCAAAGCGAGCGAAATCACCACGCCTCTCCGACTCGTTATATTCACGTTCGCGTCGGTCGCCGGCCGGTCGGCCGCGTGTGATTGTGTGTAACTTATAGAGTCTCGAAGTAATGTGCGTAACAATTGCAGTAGTGTGCGAAGCAATTGCAGCCCCGTGTTCTATGTGTAATTTGTTTATTAGTTTGCGTAATTCGTGTATCTATTTGTATTGTTTATGTTGTGGAATCGTTTGGTGGGAGTAACGCGGCGACGCTGGTTTTCAAACAAAAGTGTGATTATTGCCAATCCAACCTCCTTTGTCTAATCCGTGGTCCCACCAAAGACGAAGACAAATTCAGTGAAACCGGATCTGTGTTCCCGTGTGCCTCCACAAGGGAACACAGACCCGGTTCCAGGTACTTCTAAAGCCTCTCCAAAAACCTATCCTATTAGTAGAATTGCTGAGGGAAGAGCTGCCCTTACAAAGGGAAAACTCAACCTCAGCAGTTCAAAAACGATGAAGTTGGAGAAAAAAGAGGCGGTAATCGAGGCGATCGACACACTTTACCAACTCCTCAAAGAATCGGAGGCTGAGAGAATTGGAAAAGGGCGGACAAAGGCGCAGAATACGCCAGCCGGGGAAACCGGAACCGAAAAACCTTCTTGCCCCTCTTCGATAGGGTCTTCAGCAATCCAGGAGGAATTGTGCGCGATGCTGAAGGATCATAGCCAACTGATCAAAGACCACAATGCATCCATGGAAGGGCTTAGGAGTGACTTAGAAAACCATCGGAGGACTTTGGAGAAGGCCACCTACGCGAGTGTTGCAGCTGGCGGTGGCGCGAAGAAATTTGCAGAGCAGGCGGCACTACACTCGGTGGTGGTCACCTCTAAAGATGACACGGAGAGCGGAGAAGAGGTCTTGGCAAGGATACGAAAGACAGTGAACGCGACAGAAGGAGAAATTGCAGTTGATAGAATAAGAAAGGGTAAAGATAGAAAGGTGATAATGGGATGTAGGAACGAAGAAGAATTGAGAAAGGTGAAGGAAAGGATAAGAGAAAAAGAAAACTACCTCAACGTAGAAGAAATAAAGAACAAAGACCCCATGATAGTTCTTTTCGGCGTCCTCCAGCACAACACTGATGAGGACGTCATCAGGGCTATCAGAGCCCAAAATAAGGAATTGATCCGGGATATCAATGAGGCCGATGACCGCATAGAAATTAAATATAGGCGAAAGGCGAGAAACCCTCTAACGGCACATGTCGTTGCTAGGGTCTCGCCCAAAATCTGGAAACGGTAACCTAACCTAACCTTTTTTTTTTTTACGTGTGGAAAATGCATTTACGCATTCCCGCCAACCAAGGGTGCGGTAGGCGAGATATGTCGGACTAAGCACCCAATGGCACCACTACCGACTAAAAACCACACGATGTTCCTTCTGAAGCAACTTAAGCGGAGTGTCGGGCCCGCTTTCGCATTCTCCGCAACTCCGCCTTCGCCGATGTCCATCGTTATGGATCGATGGACCCTTCTCGGGGAGAGAGACTTACTCTCCCATTCGTCTCGATCGATGCACCGGAACATACGGTACATCACCAACTTATGGGGCCTCATTCCTGAACCCCGCTCCGTAGAGCGTCGGGCATCCCCACATCCGACGTCCCAAGCCCACCAAGTGGAGACTGTGAGCGGGCTAAATTAGCCCGTCTCCGTACCCGCGCTCTCCGGAGGGGATGAGAATCAGGATTAGTCTCTCTCTCCCGCTCCTCGGACTCTCTCTGCGAAACAATTATTTCGCAGAAAGAGACCATCGCCTCCCATGACCTCTCGTCGTCCACCATCTTTACTAAGATAGTCGACAACGAGAGGTCCGTTCCCATAACTGCAACCAGGGATGTCCGTTGTTCCTCACCTCCAGGACATGTCTCCAGTGCGTGCTGTGCGGTGTCTTCCACGCAGCCGCACTGGTGACAAATCGGATTCACCTCTTTCCGCGCTATGTTGCACAGGTACCTCCCGAAGCATCCGTGCCCCGAGAGGATCTGCGTCAAGCGAAAGGTTAACGCTCCATGTTTTCGCCGAACCCATTTACCGAGTACGGGCTGAACCGCCTCGAGAAACCGGCATGCTCCAGCACCCCTCTGTGCAGGGCCTGTTAGAAGCCGATCACTCCATGTCGTCATTGCAGCTCGCTTAGCGTTCCTTCGCCATCGAACCACCTCTTCCGGCAAAGGACGAAGGTCCTCTTGACGGGCTCGCGTTCTGCGCCAAAAGATGGAGGACAAAACTCCCGCCTCCAAATCCCACGGCAGTGACCCAGCAAGAACACAGGCCACCTCGTGTGAGAGTGTACGATACCCTCTGCACACTCTAACGGCCATCACCCTCTGGGCTCTATGGAGCAGAGCGATCTCCCGTTGGTCAAGGGATCCAGCCCATATTGGTGCCCCGTAGAGAGCCATTGAGCGAACTACCGCCATGTAAAGGCGGCGGCAACTCGCATCCCCTCCCCCGAGATTCGGGAGTAGACGGCTCAGCGCAGCAGCAGTTCCCACAAGCTTGGGAGTAAGGTGCCGGAGGTGCTCCCCAAACCTCCATCTGCTGTCAAGTAAGATTCCGAGATATTTAAGCGTCGACTTAACAGCAATAGAGGTCCCTCCAACAACGATGTTCGAGTCTGCAGGCGGTGCCCTCCGAGGACCATGAAAGCAAATAGCCTCAGATTTGTGGAGCGCCACCTCCAGTCCCAACTGCCGGATCCTGGTCACCACCGCTGCTACTCCCGCAGTGGCCAAGATCTTCGCATCTCTAAAAGTTTGCCCTCGGGCGGTAACCAAAGTGTCGTCAGCATAACAAACGATGCCAACGCCACGAAGGTTAGCGCATCGCAGAACCCAATCGTATCCAACATTCCACAGCAGGGGCCCTAAAGCGGATCCCTGTGGGACGCCGCGAGTCATGGGGCTCCGGCCTTCTCCCGTCGTTGTTGGATAAACTACTTCTCTTTCGGAAAGATAGTCCGCAACAAGGCGTTGGAGATAATGAGGTATTCTGTGGTACCTCAATGCAGCCAAAATTGTGCTCCAGGGAAGGGAGTTAAAGGCATTGGCAATGTCCAATGACACCGCCAACATTACCCCTCCACTAGAGCATGCTTCCTCGGAGAGATTCCGGACGCAAGTGACCGCATCTATTGTAGATCGACCTCTGCGAAACCCGAACTGAGTAACGGCCAGATCAGGTCCTACGCTCTCCAAGTGCTTGATAAGGCGGGCAGCGACCACACGCTCCAAAAGCTTGCCCGCCTCATCAAGCAGCACTATTGGTCGATATCCCGACGGAGCATCCGCTGGCCGTCCCTCTTTTCGCAGGAGGACAAGGCGACCACCCTTCCACCTTTTCGGAAACCTCGCCTCCCGCAAACAGCGGTCGAACAGCGCCCTCAGACGGGGTTCCAGAACATCCAAGGCAAGGACCCACGCGCGACCATGTATTCCGTCTGGGCCTGGTGCCGTGTTTTTAGCTCGCATCCTTAGGACTGCTGCACCCAACTCTCCCTCGCTAATATCGGTGACCTCCACCTCCTCAGCATAGGCCTGCGACTGCGTGGCGTAAACATTGGGAGGTATGAAATTGGGGCCCGGACTAGCAGGGAACAGTCCCTCAACTACCCGCTGGAGGACCTGCGGCTGCAGAATGTTGGTGACTGGAGGTGTCCATGGGCGCAATTTCTGCCTTACCATCTTGTATGGTCGCCCCCATGGATCTAGCTCAAGAGTCGCCAACAGATCTCTCCAGGCTTGAGCTTTCGACTCAGTGATCGCTGTTCGGAGAGCTATTGCCAATTCTCTATACGCAGCGTATAGCACGTTGGACTGCTCAGTCTCCTGACGTCTTCTTCTCCGGTAGCGCTGGTAGCGTCGGCGCCTCGCTATGCACTGCCGGCGCAAATCTGCGATCTCCTCCGACCACCAGTACATCTGGCGTTTTGTTGGATTTGTTCGTACGCGAGGCATGGCTGCATCACAAATGTGGGTCATTGCCTCGCACAAACTGTCAGCCTGCTCGTCCAAGGTTACCGACTCAGTTGGGGAATCGTTCCAGGCCTGAACGATCGAAGCCTCTTGTAGTAGCTCCAAATCTAAACCTTTAAGGGCCCAGCGCGGACCGAATGTTGACGCTGGCTGCATATCGTGGTTTGCGGTCGATGCTGAAACTACAAACTGAATATATCTGTGATCAGAAAGAGTTTCTTCATCCACCAGCACTACCCAGCCCCGAACGCGCCTTGCGAGCTCTGGTGTAGCAAAAGTGACATCAATCACTGACCCACCCGATCGCCGCATGCACGTGTCCGTTGATCCCCGATTGAGGACGCAAAGACCTATTTCCGCCAGCCATTCTTCAACTATCCTACCCCTGGCATCAGTCGTTGAAGACCCCCATGTCGTAGACTTGGCATTGAGATCTCCAACGACAATGACAGATCGGGGACGACATTGACTTACTAGAGTACCCACTTGACCAAGGAATACTTGAAACTCAGCGAGGACCCTATTTGGCGAGAAATATGTCCCCACAACAACTGTTTCGCCGATGACAGCGCTGACATATCCCCTTCCTCTTATAACATTTTCTAGAGAAGGAGAGCGGGCCGGTGATTGTGTCGTGATTGCCACAAGTCCATCCCGGTCTGCGATCCAATCGCAACGTGGTGGGATAAAATATGGCTCCGCAACCACAGCTACGTGAATTAACCGCTCCGCCAGGCACTGCAGGAGGAGATCCTGCGCACGAGCGGAGTGGTTAATATTTGCCTGGAGAAATTTAAGGGCCATACTTTACCTCTTCCATATGTACCGGCTGCTCTGATTCAGAGCCTGACAACTGCGTCTTGGCCTTAGCCTCAGTCGCAGCCTTCTTTCGGCGCAGCTCTTTTTGGGTCGGGGGCTTGGTGCATGCCTTGCCCCCGGAGAGATGTGCCGCCGGTTTTCCTAACGCTGCACAGAGGGTGCAGTGTGGAGCGGCGGTACACGTGTTGGACTTGTGGCCCTTCTGACCACAGCGATGGCAGTCGTCACTGCGGTCAATTTCCGACTTGCACTGGGCCCTAACATGACCCTGGGCAAGGCATCTGTAGCAGCGAAGTGGTCTCGCATCCAAAATGCGAACCTGCACCACTACCCAGCCTACTTGGAGACTTTTTCCTTTTCCCATTATTTTGTTGGCAGCCTTAACAGGACATCGAACAATGGCAGTACCCATGCCTCTTGGGCCCTTCCTAATGTCACCAACGCTTACTGCTAGCGCAGAACAATCTCCCTCATTTGCAACTGCCTCTTGGAGTTGCTCTGGTCCAACCGAGTCATCCAAACCGCTCACTCGCAATTCCACATTGGTGATCGGCCTCGAGACCCGGACATCTTCTGTCCCACCAAAGACTTCTTTAAGCTTTTCGGCTAACACATCAGCTTTTTCCGCCTTTTCAGCACCCGGCACCTCAAGGATTCTGGCGCCGGTAACAGCAGTGCGAATCCTTAAAGGTGGCACCCCGATGGCCCCAAGATTGATGCGACTCTTCGCTTCAGCGAGAACTTTAGCATAGGTAACGCCTTTTTCCGTTGCCCCTGGCTGCAGCGTGATGACCACTGCTGCAGTACGAGGGAGCCGGCGTTTAGGTGCCTTTGCTTTTCCCAGAACTAGCGGCTTTGAGGCTCGAGACTGCACAGGTGCAGTTGATCTCGGTGCCTCATCCCGTGCTGCCTTTTTGGCACGTCTTTGAGAGCCACGGTCAACTACGGTCCACGATACCGGCTCTGTAGGTGAAAGTCTAACCACCGATTTGGAAGAATTGGGCAGGTCGGCTACACCTTTCCTCGCTTTGTCCTTTTTTTCCTCTGATTATTAGCTTTTACCTTCAGCTCAGGGACTCGAGGAGGGGTAGAAGCACGCGCCTGAAGGTCCAGGCGTAGCCACATCCGCTGCCGAAGCCAATTCCTTCTTCCGGTCAGCTGCGAGAGGTGGCCTCAAGCGCTTTTCCGGAAGCAGCCGATTCTCGATTCCATCGAAACGAGCCGATATCATGGTACCGACCTGAACCATGACCGATCTCACGACGTCCTCCAGAGCTGGTACTGAAGCCAGTGGTGGTGGAGTCACTGCTTGATGCGCTCTAGCAGTACGTAACTCTTCTAACTCACGACGAAGCTCTTTGAGCTCCGACGTGAGCTTCCGGTTTGCAGCCACCAACATGGCCATTTCCTCAGACATTGTTCGGGTCTGAAGTTCTTTAAAAGAATCTTTAATGACCCTAGCGGCCTCTTTAAGAGAGTGCACAAAAGTACCTTTTAGGTGCTTAGACTTTGTAGCCACCATCGTCACAGTATCCACAGAGTCTAAGACCAACCTCTCTAATCGTACGATGTCGTGCCCTTCAAAATCCGGGTTCGACGACGTCTTTTTGAAAAAGGCTATGGATGCCTCCCTCTTTCGTCGCAACTCGTCAGCCAATTCCTCCTCAGCCTGGAGTTGCAACGCCCTCTCTTTTTCTTCATTCAAAAGCTCCTTGGCTTTCGCCAAACCGACGTACTGCCCTGTAGTGGGCGGACGCCCGCGTAAACGCCGAGTCGGAGTAGATTTTTGTGACGGTGATTCACCATCTGAAAAATCCTCCTCCGCACTCCTCTGGCGTTTTCGCCGCTGTCCAGACGCTGATGCCCCGGAAATTCGAGACACCGCCGTCTGACAACTCATGTCGGAGTCAGACTCCGACAGGTTAACCAATGAGGCTCCGGCAATCAAATCCTCATTAGTCGACCCCCTCTCATTTGCGCCTCCCTTACATCTAAATTGGTTTTTGTTTGGTTTTAATACATAATTGTTCCCACGAGTATGGGGGAAATAAATAGTCCACCTGAGCAGAGACCCCTGTACCCAGGTATCCCTATATACACACAGAGGTCGGGTGATATCTGTGGTTGACCTCTAACGGGCTAAAGAACTCCTTAACCACCACAGAGGGCGCCCCAAGGCGGATAAGACGACACCTGAGACTTTGAGGATTTTTATTGTGGTTTTCCCCACTCAGACCAGCCACTTAAGGCAAGCCCCTCACCTTCCGGCGAGTTGGCCGACGGTGACAAATATGCCTATCCAACTGGGTGTAAGGTAACATCCAGCAAAATCCGCCGCCCTCGACTCGCATCGTCGCTACTCAGTATATGACTGAGACGCCGACCGAGCCCCGCACCCAAAAATAGCTGCCCAACTCCCGACTGACCCCGCCGATACCTGTACAGTCCAGGATATCGACTAAGTCACCTACTGAGGCTTGCGTTGAAGCTACTCAACGTATGACCGCCAACAAAACCCTCTTCCTGACCCGATCTAATCTGACCTGACCTGGCCAGACAAGATCGGACCTGACCTGTCCTACCTGACCTACCTGGCCTGACATGACCTACCTGGCCTACCTATATGTGAATAGTGCAATGCGAACGAAGGCGCCCCCGCGCCTGTCGCCCGCTATTCACCACCAGGAAGGAGAAGACGACGATCATACAATCGCCTTCTCCCACCCAATCTTCGCCTGCGGAGCGGCAACGCGAGAGGGTCATCCTCCCGTGCACGCTCCGCCGCCTCCTTTTGTGACATAACGTCCTCGCAAAAGGAGGCGACCGCTGCCCAGGCGCCCTCACTTCCCAGCATAGAATTGACTACACTAGGAAGCGAGAGGTCTTGTCCGACCACCGCGATCAAGCTGCGGCGCAGCTCTGACCAGGCCGGACACGCCTCGAGCGTGTGTTGCGCCGTATCCTCCGCCGCGCCACATTCATGGCATGAAGGGGTCTCCTCTCTTCGGATCCGGTGCAGGTGTGTTCCGAAGCATCCATGGCCGGATAACACCTGCACCAGACGGAATGACAGGAAACCGTGGGACCTCTCGAGCCAGTCTTGCAGGACCGGCCCAAGCGCGTCCAACGTTCGTCGGCCAAAAGCGGCGGTGGCGAGTTCCTCCGTCCAGTGGTGGACGATTGCAACCCTCGCCTCTTGCCGGACGGCCTCCCGCTCTACTGCGGTGGGGAGCTCCCCGAGCGCCTTACGCCCTGCCGTCCACTCGTACACTTTGGCAAGCACCCACGCCTCGAGCTCACAGGGAGGGGTGCCGGCCAGAGCGCACGCTGCCGCAAAGCCCACCGAGCGGTAGGCCCTCGCTACACGCAGAGCAATGGCCCTTTGGGGCCTGCGAATGGCGGTGGCGTTCTCTCTCCTGTGGAGGGAATCCGCCCAGATGGGGGCCCCGTAAAGGGCCATGCTCTTCAAGATGCCGACATACAAATGCCGGCATCGGGCCTTGGGCCCGCCCAGATTTGGAAGGAGCCATGAGAGGGCATCTGCAGCCTTTAGCAGGCGCGTCGACAGCGCACTGAAGTGCGGGCCGAAGCGCCACCTGCTGTCAAGAATGAGGCCCAGATACTTCATCTGGGCCTTGACCTCAATCCTGACGCCGTCCACGACAATATGGGCGTCAGGAGGGATGCGCTGCCGAGGCCCGTGGAAGAACACGGCCTCGGTCTTGTGCAGCGCAACCGTCAATCCTAGGCGGCGGACTCGTCCTGCGACTAAGGATCCGCCAGCCGAAGCCAGACTCGACGCCTCCCTAAAGTCCTTCCCCCGGGCAGCGAGAAGAGTGTCATCCGCATAACAAATGACAGTCGTGCCCTAGAGAAGGGTTCCCCGCAGAAGCCAGTCGAAACCGATGTTCCACAGTAGTGGCCCTAGGACCGACCCTTGAGGAACACCGGATTCTGCGCCATACCGCCTCACCCTGGCCGTCTTGTCTACCAGGAGGACCGCTCGGTCCTCCAAGTAGCTGGCCAGAAGTTTTCGCAAGTACAGAGGCACGCGTGATACCGGAGTGCCTCCAAGATCGTTGTGTGGGGGACGGAGTTGAAGGCGTTGGCTATGTCAAATGACACGGCCAACACTCCGCCCCCTGTTTCGATCGCCTCCTTCACTTGACTCTTGAGTCGGGCCAACGCGTCTACTGTCGAACGCCCACGTCGGAAGCCGAATTGGGCGTCCGACAGGTCCGGCCCTTCCCTCCGCAGCAAGTTATTTAGCACATTGGCGACAATCCCATCAAACAACTTACCGACCTCATCGAGCAGAACGATGGGCCGGTATGCCGAGGCAGAGTCCACCGGGCGTCCTTCCTTTCGAAGGAGGCATAATTGCCCCACCTTCCAAGGTTTTGGGAACCTCCCGGCTGTTAAACACGCACCAAAGAGTTCCCGAAACCTCTCCTCCATTTGGGAGGCAGCGATAGCCACCACCCGTGCGGGGACGCCGTCCGGTCCAGGTGCCGTCTTCTTGGCGCGGAGGCGGAGAGTCGCTGCGTAAACTTCCGCTGCCGAGACAGGAATTACCTCCTCCTCTGGCAGAGCTGCGTCCCGCGGAGGGTCCATCACAGGTGGGGTGAAGTTGGTCCTGCACGGAAACAGGGACCGTACCACCCCATCCAGCAATGTCGGCTCGAGGGTCTCCGCCAGTGGGGGACCACAAGGGCGCAGCTTATTCCGCGCTGCCTTGTATGGTCTCCCATACGGGTCCCTGTTGAGATCCTCCAGCATTTCGGCCCTAGCCGAGTCGTCAGCGACGCGCATTGCCAGCTTGAGGACCATCTTTGCTTCCACGTACGACGCGTAGAGGAGGTCCTCGTTGGTCGGATCTCGAAGGCGACGCCGTCGGCTCCACGTGTAAGCCCTATTGGCCGCGACGCATGCAGTTCGGAGCCCCGCCAGTTCCTCCGACCACCAGTAGACGGCACGACGGGGAGGTGGGCGGCGAGACCGAGGCATGCTGGAGTTGCACACCTGAGTCAGTGACCCCCTAAGCTGGACCGCTGCGCTGTCTACGTCCAGGACGTCTAAAGGAGGCGCGAGCCAGTCCTGGCGGAACGCCGCCTCCTCTGCAGCCTCTCGGTCCAGGCGGGTGATAGCCCACCGTGGAAAGGGAGATTGGTTCGAGCGGGCTATCCCCCCGGGAGTCTGGATGGAGATGTCAAACCGCACATATCGGTGGTCCGACAAGGTCTCCACCGTCTCCACCTGCCAGTTCAAGACGCGGGCCGCCAGCACGGGGGTGGCAAACGACACGTCGACCACTGACCCTCCCCGTTGCCGCACACACGTGTGAACCGTCCCTCTGTTAAGGAGGGACACGCCAGACGAAGCTGCCCAAAATTCGACGGCGCGTCCCCGGACGTTACAAGAGGCGGCCGAGTTACCCCAAGCCGTCGACTTGGCGTTTAGGTCACCTAATACGGCGACTTGGCGTGGTGACGCTCTCCCAACCACTGCGGTGAGGATTTCGAGAAAGTTCTCGAAATCCGAAAGAGGGCGGTTTGGGGAGAAATATACGCCCACCAGAGCTATACCACCCCACGCGGCGGCCACGTAACCTGATCCTCTCTCTAAGAGCGAGAGGGGAGGGGAGTCTGTGGAAGACCGCGGCACTAGTGCCACCAAACCGTCCCGATCACCCAGCCAGCGGCCTGGGACCGAGTACGGCTCAGCGACTACCGCCACGTCCACCAACCACTCAGCCATGGTCTGCATCAGCAGATCCTGGGCTGCTCTGCAGTGGTTGGTGTTTGCTTGGAGGATGCGATGTTCGACCCTATCCATCAGTCGGACATCGCTCCTTCCTCAACCACCGCCGAGGTTCCAGCTTCTGGAACGGCGGTAGCAGCGGCAGGCTGGGTCGGCGCCTGCGCTTTGCCCTTCTTAGGGGGAGGATTGCAGTTCCTCCCCTTCATAACGTGGCCCGCTGGGCGACCACTGGCGGCACACACAACGCAGTGCGGCGTAGTGGCCTTACAGGAGGCGGATTTGTGCCCCTCCTTGCCGCAGCGGTAGCAGCAATCTGTCCTGTCCACCTTGGATGGACAGAGGGCCCGCGTGTGTCCGATTCCGAAGCACTTGTAGCAACGCAGAAGCTGATCTACAAGTGCCCGGACCGCACTCGAGCTGAAGCCGACAGGAAGCCGTCCCTTGGCTAAGACGGCTTTAGCCGCGGTGACTGGGCACTCAAGGCGAATGGTACCCATGCCGCCGCGACCGGGCCTGATGCTCCGGCCCTGTACCGCTGTGACATTGCAGCCTCCTATTGCTGCGACCGCCGCCACGACCTCCTCTTTGGTGACCGAATCGTCCAAATCGGTCACCTCTAAGGCCACAGTCTTGACGGGCCTTGCAATTTTAGCAGCATCAGCGATGACCTCTTGCAATTTGGTTGCAAAGAGGTCCGCGTTAGCGCTGCCCTGAGCCCCCGAGAACTCGAAAATTCGAGCTCCGACTTGGGTCCGGCGGCATTTGCGCCTTCTTCTTGGCCTTGCGCTTCCCCTTGCTGACCACCTCCGTCCATCTTTTCTGGTTGGATGGAGTGGTAGAAGGCAGAAGGGCATCCTCCATCGGGGCAGATGGTCCCGGCTCATGCAGCCTCTTGTCCGCCGCGAGTGGCGGTCGGAGGCGTTTCTCCGGCAAGAGCCGGTCTTCGATGCCAGCGAAGCAGGCTCTCGTGAAGGCCCTTTCCTCCATGACAACCTTGCGGATGATATCCTCAAGGTTGGGGCCTTCGGCTGCAGGTGTCAGGTGAGCTCGAGCAGGCCGGGCTGTTGTTTCAGCCAGCTTTTCGTGCAGCTGACTGACTTCCGACTGCAGACGATCAACTTTCGCATGCAGTTGCCGAGTTTCGTCGGTAGTCTTGCGCTGCACCAACTCCGATACTATCCTACTCCTCCTTGTCCTCCTGAGCCATCAGCTCCAGCTCGGCCAGGGAGTAGTCCGCGTAATGAACGCTAGACGCGCCGTACCCGGACTTAGCCCGAGCAACGCGCGTCTGTTGCTCCTTGGCGGCAACCTTCTCCTCCAGGTCTTGCTGAAGTTGCAACCGCCGAGCCAGGTCTAGCTGGCGTTGAGCATCTGCTAGACCTACGTCATGCGTGTCCGCCAGAGACTTTTTGGCCCTTGCCTTCTTCTTCGGCTTCTTAGTCGAGTCCGAGGAGCCTTCGGAACTATTCCTCAAAAAGGCCCGCTTTCGACACTCCTGGCGACTCTCCACCGCCGATATACCAGCGTCGGACTCAAACAACTCATTGTCAGAGTCCGACAAGTCATCCGCCCTGCAAAAGACACTAGCCGCAGATGGTGTGCAACTAGTCTCCAGCGCTGACGTGACTTCGTCAGCCTGGCCCTGAGAAGGACCTTGTGGTTGGCCCTCAGAAGGGCCTTTGGGTTGGCCCTGAGAAGGGCCTTTTGGAATGAATCGCCCGAAGGCGTCCCGCGTAGGTTTTGGCATTGCCTCCGCAGGTGTCACAGTTATCCGCATAAAGCTGCGACGGTACAGTGCTCTTTAGCCGAGCCACGGCCTGCCACTCCGTTACGGTGGTCAGAACCGGGTCGTTGCCCAGGGGACGCGACGAGGACGCAAGCACTGTGGGGGGTCCCCCAACCTAACCTAACCTAACCTTTTTATTTTTTTTTTTTTTTTTATTTTTTTTTAATTTTTTTTTTGACCCAGGAAAATCCTTTATGGATACCACCTCGCCCGGGGGAGCGAGATGATTATGTGGGAGTCCCTGCCAGAAGGGCAGTATACCCACTAAAAACCTGGGGTGAGCAGTCCTTCGCCGAGATGGGACAAGATGGGGCCACGTTAGTATTCGCCATCTTGCCCCGGCGGTAGGCCCGGATCATAATTCCGGGCCCCGGCACAAGGAGGGGTGACCTCACTCACCAAGGCCACCCCTCAGACGTGTGGGGTCGTGCAAGCCGGCCGAAAGTCCCCCGACCTTCGGCCAGTGACCCCACTATGAGTGAGGGGGGAGGAGGCGGGCAAACCGCCTCCTCCTTCCCCCCGTACGTCTGCGTCGGATCGGGTCAGAGGAGGCGTCGTCCTCCCTGGCCCGCTCCGCGGTCTCCTTCTGCGTCATTACCTCTTCGCAGAAGGAGACCACCGCCTGCCACGATCTCTCACTGTCGAGCATGGAGATTACCACGCTCGGCATAGAGAGATCCCGCCCTATGACCGCTGAGAGTGTGTGCCGCTGCGGACTCCATGCGGCAGACACCCCCAGCGTGTGGAGCGCCGTATCCTCTGGCGCTCCACACTCGTGGCAGGCAGGGGTCGCCTCCCGTCTCGCGATTCGGTGCAGGTACTTGCCGAAACATCCATGCCCGGAAAGCACCTGCACCAATCGGAAGGTCAGTGACCCGAACCGCCGCTTGCCCACCTCCGAAGGACCGGCTTCACCGCATCCACCGTCCACTGTCCAGGGACCGGTGCGGCCAGGTCCTCAGTCCACCGCCGCAACAGGGCGCCCTGCGCCTGCCTACGCATGCGTGCGACCTCTTCCCACGCTGGAGGCTCCCCTCGGGATCTCCTCGCCGCCACGAAGTGGTAAACTTCGGCGAGGATCTCCGCTTGGAGCTCCCAGGGGGGATCACCGGCCAGCACGCACGCCGCCGTCCAGGACACCGTCCGGTATCCGCGGATTGCCCTCGTCGCTACAACCCGCTGCGGACGTCGCAGCAGGGTTTTGTTGCCGCGACTGAGGGCGTCCACCCAGACGGGTGCCCCATACAAAGCCATACTCCGGATGACTCCGGAGTACAGCCGACGACAATTGGCGCTCGGGCCACCCACATTTGGCAGCAGCCTTCCCAATGAGGCGGCAGCTCCAACGACTCTCGGGGCCAGCCCGGCAAAGTGGGCCCCAAAAGTCCATCTCCCATCCAGGATGAGACCCAGATATCTCATCTGGGTCCCCACCCGGACTGGGACCCCATCGAGTGATACCCGTGTACCTGGAGGCGGTCCCCCCCGAGGCCCATGAAACAGAAGGGCCTCGGTCTTGGAAAGAGCGACCTCCAGCCCCAGGGCGCGTATGCGGCCGACCACGAGTGTTGTGCCCACCGCGGCCAAACGCAACACTTCCCCGAGGTCCTTCCCCTTGGCCACGACTAGAGTGTCATCCACGTAGCACGCAACCCGCACACATGCAGGAAGCGTGCCGCGAAGCACCCAGTCGTATCCAACGTTCCAGAGGAGCGGACCCAGCACCGACCCCTGTGGAACACCGCACGAGACACGACGGCGCCTCAAACCGTCGCGTCCTTGCACCAGGACCTCGCGGTCCCAGAGGTAGTCGGCCAACAGCCTCCGCAAATACAGAGGCACTCCATGGTAACGGAGCGCCTCCTGTATCGTTGCGTGCGGGAAGCTGTTGAAGGCGTTGGCTATGTCGAGCGAGATAGCCAACGCCTTTTCCCCCTCACGGATCGCCGCCTGAGTCCAACCCTTGAGCCAGAGCAGAGCGTCTATAGTGGACCGCCCCGCCCTGAACCCATACTGGGCCTCGGACAGCCCAGGCCCAGTCCCCTCCAGATGCAGTATGTCACGGGAAGCCGACTGGCTGCCTCCCTGAAGTCCCTACCTTTGGCAGTGAGGAGAGTGTCATCTGCATAACAGATGACACTCGTGCCTTGGAGGAGGGTTCACCGCAGCAGCCAGTCGAAACCGATGTTCCACAGTAGAGGTCCTAGGACTGATCCCTGCGGAACACCGGACTCCGCGCCATACTGCCTAACTCTGGCCGTCTTGTCTACAAGGAGGACAGCTCTTTCCTCCAAGTAATCGGCCAAGAGGTTCCGCAGGTACTGAGGCACTCCGTGGTACCGGAGCGCCTCCAAGATCGTCGAGTGGCGGATAGAGTTGAAGGCGTTGGCTATGTCAAATGACACGGCCAACACTCCGCCCTTTGTCTCTATGGCCTCCTTCACTTGGCCTTTAAGTCGGGCTAACGCGTCCACTGTCGAACGTCCAGATCGGAAGCCGAATTGCGCGTCCGACAGGTCCGGCCCTATCCTCTGCAGCAAGTAATTTAACCGGGTGGCGACTATCCCCTCGAACAACTTACCGACCTCATCGAGCAGGACGATGGGACGATATGCTGAGGGAGATTCCACCGGACGGCTCTCCTTTCGGAGGAGGCATAATTGCCCCTCCTTCCAATGGTTCGGAAACTTCCCAGCTGTAAAGCACGCGCTGAAGAGCTCCCGGAACCTCTCCTCCATTTGGGAGGCGGCGATGTCAACCACCCGTGCGGGGATGCCGTCTGGTCCAGGGGCCGTCTTGGCACGGAGGCGAAGCGTCGCTGCGTAAAACTCCGCCGATGTGTGAGGAGGGACCTCCTCCTCTGGTGGATCCACGCTCCGCGGGGGGTCCATTACTGGAGGGGTGAAGTTGGTCCTGCACGGAAACAGGGACCGAACAACCCCATCCAACAATGCCGGTTCGAGGGTCTCCGTTAGTGGGGGACCACATGGGCGCAGCTTATTTCGCGCCGCCTTATATGGTCTCCCATACGGGTCCCTGTCTAGACCCTCCAGCATCTCGGCCTTAGCCGAGTCGTCAGCGACGCGCATTGCCTGCTTGAGGACCATCTTTGCCTCGACGTACGACGCGTAGAGGAGGTCCTCGTTGGCTGGATCTCGAAGGCGACGCCGTCGGCTCCGCGTGTAGGCCCTATTGGCCGCGACGCATGCAGCTCTGAGCTCCGCCAGTTCTTCCGACCACCAATAGACGACACGACGGGGAGGTGGGCGGCGAGACCGAGGCATGCTAGAGTTGCACACCTGAGTCAGTGACCCCCTAAGATGGACCGCTACGCTGTCCACGTCCAGGACGTCTAAAGGAGGCGCGAGCCAGTCCTGGCGGAACGCCGCCTCCTCTGCAGCCTTTCGGTCCAGGTGGGTGATAGCCCACCGTGGAAAGGGAGATTGGTTCGAGCGGGCTATCCCCCCGGGAGTCTGGATGGAGATGTCAAACCGCACATATCGGTGGTCCGACAAGGTCTCCACCGTCTCCACCCGCCAGTTCAAGACGCGGGCCGCCAGCACGGGGGTGGCAAACGACACGTCGACCACTGGCCCTCCCCGTTGCCGCACACACGTGTGAACCGTCCCTCTGTTAAGGAGGGACACGCCAGACGAAGCTGCCCAAAATTCGTCGGCGCGTCCCCGGACGTTACAAGAGGCGGCCGAGTTACCCCAAGCCGTCGACTTGGCGTTTAGGTCACCCAATACGGCGACTTGGCGTGGTGACGCTTTCCCAACCACTGCGGTGAGGATTTCGAGAAAGTTCTCGAAATCCGAAAGAGGGCGGTTTGGGGAGAAATATACGCCCACCAGGGCTATATCACCCCACGCGGTGGCCACGTAACCTGATCCCCTCTCTAAGAGCGAGAGGGGAGGGGAGTCTGTGGAAGACCGCGGCACTAGTGCCACCAAACCGTCCCGATCACCCAGCCAGCGGCCTGGGACCGAGTACGGCTCAGCGACTACCGCCACGTCCACCAACCACTCAGCCATGGTCTGCATCAGCAGATCCTGGGCTGCTCTGCAGTGGTTGGTGTTTGCTTGGAGGATGCGATGTTCGACCCTATCCATCAGTCGGACATCGCTCCTTCCTCAACCGCCGCCGAGGTTCCAGCTTCTGGAACGGCGGTAGCAGCGGCAAGCTGGGTCGGCGCCTGCGCTTTGCCCTTCTTAGGGGGAGGATTGCAGTTCCTCCCCTTCATAACGTGGCCCGCTGGAATGAAGTCGGAGCGGCGCTGTCCATATGGAATGGCAATGCCGAGACAAAATCCCTCAAGCTGAAACTCGCCACTTACTGCACCGTCTACCAGGCGGAACTCCTGGCCATATGGAAAGCCTCGAAAGAAATACTGAAACGCACAGAGGTAAGCTATGGCATTTACAGTGACTCCAGGTCTGCACTAGAGACGGTCACGAATTATGCTGCGACCCAACCTCTTGCCGCTGAAACTCGGAAAAACCTACGGGCATTAAAAGACCAAAATAAACAAGAGTCCCTGTTTTGGATAATAGCCCACGCAGGTTTAGAGGGCAACGAACGTGCAGACGAGCTCGCAAATAAATAAATAAATAAATTTTTTTTTTAAAAAAGATTACTCGCAATGTGGGTTGCACATTACTAGTATTCTTGTTAACCCCTCCAACTAAGCTAAATATGCTTGTGTCTGGAGTGGGTTCACGTCAATAGTGCAATGGGTGGGGTGGGGATCGAACTCACGACCTCTCGATCGCCAGTCCGACACCCTACCCATTGGGCTATTGCCGCCTTAAAAGGAATCCGCAAAGGAAGCAGCTTTGCGGATAAAGAAATAGCCTGACTACGACCTATGCCCGGTCTCATTCATCAAGCAACTGATTCGATCAGACACGCTTGAGGAATGGAACCGGAGGTATCGTACAGGTGAAACAGCAGCAGTCACAAAGCTGTTTCTTCCCGATGCCGTGAAAGCGTACAGCATAATTAGCAAGATCCCGCTAACAGGCATTATCACACAAGCGCTCACAGGGCACGGAGGGTTCTCCGGATACTTGAATCGCTTCAAGTGTAAGGAGGACCGCTCGTGCATCTGTGAGCCAGGCAAACATGAGACCATAACGCACATTTTTTTTGATTGCCCTGTATTCGGTCTTAACAGATACAACCTTGAACAAAAATTAAATTATAAAATAACAATTGAAAACATAAAAGATGTAATGATAAAAAACAAAGACAGATTTGAATTCCTTAAATTTTGTACGAAAATAGTCCAAACAGTAAATAAACGCAACAAATAGATAAAGTAATGTATGTTAAATATATATTTAATGATATATGTAATCAACATACGAAGATAATTTTGATGAATAAATATTAGTAAAGTACAATGAAAGATACATAAATAGCAACAGAGTACTCTACAGTTAAACGATAAAAAATCAAGATAAATAACCCACCTTAAGAAACATATGAACAAAATAACAAAATAGTAACAACTAAAAATGAAAACAATGACTCTGACTTCCAGGAAGGTCAGAGGAGACTGAAAAAAAAAAAAAAAAAAAAACCGTTCGTGGTGGGCAGACACCCCCGTGTCTACCTTCCCGGCCTCTGGGGATGAAATTGCACCGGTCGGCACGACCGACCGATGCAACCTCGTGCCCATACGCATCCCGAGCGGAGCAGACGCTTGCTCCACTCGACCGCCCCCTCCGTGACCAGTCCAGGCTCACGAAGGGGCGACTGCGACAACGCCATCTCGCTCGTCGCTGTGATGTACAAGTTCACAGCGACGAACGAAAGACACATCGCGCGCGTCGACTCGCTCGACATTGACGAGCGAGTGAATGTAAATGTCGAACGAGTCTCCATCCCCCACCTTATGACACATGTGCGAAGGGCAAATGCCCCTGCTCGCACACGGTCCACTCTCCGACTCGCACGCCATTGCATATGGCTCTGCAATGGCGCCCGAGGCTCCTCCCCTACGGCCGTTACCAGCCCCACCACTTGGCCCAACAGGCCCACCACTTGGGACTCATCTGTCCCCCACTACCAGCTCCCAGGTCACGTTGTCGCTACACCCATCACCTTCTGGGCAAGCGCCAACACGAGCTTGAGCCCCCTTGGGGGTAGAAGCGTTTCGGTCGCTGTTATCTACGACCGAACCATCCCGACCCCCAACGCGTCTGAGCAGCATCCCGGACCCACCATCGGGCGGCTCCCAACACCAAGCCCGCCCTGCCCCGTCACACTGAGTCCTCTGCTACCTTGCCAGAGGGACACGCGGAGGGGCCCACCTCGTCGGAACTTCGCCATCGGTCGACAACTTAACCCAAAAAGGAAAAGTTGTCGTCATGTCATACGTCATGGCTGTCCGCCAATGACTTCTTAGCCCTTAGGGCTTCCTAGTAGAGTCCGAGGAGCCTTCAGAGCTGTTTTTCAAAAATGGTCTCTTTCGCGACTCCTGGCGACCATCTATCTCCGATGGACCAGCGTCCGACTCAAACAGTTCACTGTCAGAGTCCGACAGCTCTTCCGCCATGCTATAGACGCTAGCTACAGATGGGTTGCAGATAGCGTCCGACGCCGATGCGGCTTCGTCAGGCTGGCCCTGAGAAGGGCCTTTTGTTTGGCCCTGAGAAGGGCCTTTTGATTGGCCCTGAGAAGGGTCTTTTGGTATGAATCGCCCGAAGGCGTCCCGCGTAGGTTTTGGCATTGCCTCCGCAGGTGTCGCAGTTATCCGCATGAAGCTGCGACGGTACAGTGCTATTTAGCCGAGCCACGGCCTGCCACTCCGTTTCGGTGGTCAGAACCAGGTCGTTGCCCAGGGGACGCGACGAGGACGCAAGCACTGTGGGAGGTTTTTTTTTTTTTTTTTTTCTACCCAGTAAAATCCTTTATGGATACCTCTCACCCGGGGGAGCGAGATGGTTATGTGGGAGTCACTGCCAGAAGGGCAGTATACCCACTAAAAACCTGGGGTGAGCAGTCCTCCGCCGAGATGGGGCAAGATAGGGTCACGCTAGCAATCACTACCTTGCCCCGGCGGTAGGCCCGGATGAAAACATCCAGGCCCCGGCACAGGGAGGGGTGGCCTCGCTTACCAAGGCCACCCCTCAGACGTGTGGGGTCGTGCAAGCCGGCCGAAAGTCCCCCGACCTTCGGCCAGTGACCCCACTATGATTGGCCCCGAACGTCTGCGCCGGATCAGGTCAGAAGAGGCGTCGTCCTCCCTGGCCCGCTCCGCGGTCTCCTTCTGTGGGAGGTCCCCCAACCTAACCTAACCTTTTTTTTTTGACCCAGGAAAATCCTTTTTTGCATACCAACTCGCCCGGGGGAGCGAGATGATTATGTGGGACTCGCTGCCTCAAAGGCAGGATACCGCACTAAAAACCTGGGGTGAGCCGTCATCCACCGTAGTGGGGCAAGATGGGATCGCGCTGGCATTCACCACCTTGCCCCGGTGGCAGACCCAAATGGGTCTCTGCCGCTGTGGAGGGATAACCTTGCTCACTAAGCTCAGCCCTCAACCGTCACGTGGGGTAGTGCAAGCCGTTGAAGAGTCCCCCGACTCTCCAACCGTTACCCCACAACGACAGAGGAGTGTGGCTCGTCTTCTCGTCAAACTTACCACACCCTCTGTCCCTCTGATGACTAGTGTGCGAAGAGCAAATACCCCTACTCGCACACCGTCCGGTGTTCGAATCGCACGCCATTGCCAGTGGCATGCGAGACTCCACTCTACGACCGCCACCGGCCCCACCACTTGGCCCATTGGGCCCACGACCCAGGTACACAATGTGCACCCCTCAATAACAGAGGAATGCAGCACGCGCACCCCAATCTTTTATTTTTTTTTGACCCAGGAAAATCCTTTATGGATACCAAATCGCCCGGGGGAGCGAGATGGTTATGTAGGAGTCACTGCCAGAAGGGCAGTATACCCACTAAAAACCTGGGGTGAGCAGTCCTCCGCCGAGATGGGGCAAGATAGGGTCACGCTAGCAATCACTATCTTGCCCCGGCGGTAGGCCCGGATGAAAACATCCAGGCCCCGGCACAAGGCCTCGCTCACCAAGGCCACCCCTCAGACGTGTGGGGTCGTGCAAGACGGATGAAAGTCCCCCGACCTTCGGCCAGTGACCCCACTATGAGTGAGGGGGGAGGAGGCGGGCAAACCGCCTCCTCCTTTCCCCCGTACGTCTGCGCCGGATCGGGTCAGGAGAGGCGTCATCCTTTCCAGACCCGAGACCTGACTCTCCTCTGGTCCGCTCCGCGGTCTCCTTCTGCGTCATCAACTCTTCGCAGAAGGAGACCACCGCCCGCCACGATCTCTCGCTGTCGAGCATGGCGTTTACCACGCTCGGCAGAGAGAGATCCCGCCTTATGACCGCCTGAAAGTGTGTGCCGCTGCGGGCTCCATGCGGCACACACCCCCAGCGTGTGGAGCGCCGTATCCTCTGGCGCTCCACACTCGTGGCAGGCAGGGGTCGCCTCCCGTCTCGTGATTTGGTGCAGGTACTTACCGAAACATCCATGCCCGGAAAGCACCTGCACCAATCGGAAGGTCAGCGACCCGAACCGCCACCTTACCCACCTCCGAAGGACCGGCCTGACCGCCTCCACCGTCCACTGTCCAGGGACCGGTGGGGCCAGGTCCTCCGTCCACCGCCGCAAAGGGCGCCCTGCGCCTGCCTCCACATGCATGTGACCTCCTCCCACGCTGGGGGCTCTCCTCGGGATCTCCTCGCCGCCACGAAGTGGTAAACTTCGGCGAGGATCTCCGCTTGGAGCTCCCAGGGGGGATCACTGGCCAGCACGCACGCCACCGTCCAAGACACCGTCCGGTATCCACGGATTGCCCTCGTCACTACAACCCGCTGCGGACGTCGCAGCAGGGTTTTGTTGCCGCGACTGAGGGCGTCCACCCAGACGGGTGCCCTATACATCGCCATACTCCGGATGACTCCGGAGTACAGCCGTCGGCAGCTGGCGCTTGGGCCGCCCACATTCGGCAGCAGCCTTCCAAAAGAGGCGGCAGCCCCCACTACTCTTGGGGCCAGCCCGGGAAAGTGGGCCCCAAAAGCCCAACTCTCGTCCAGGATGAGACCCAGATATTTCATCTGGGACCCAACCCGGACTGGGACCCCGTCCAGTAACACCCGCGTACCTGGAGGGGGTCCCCTCCCCCCCGAGGCCCATGAAACAGTAGGGCCTCGGTCTTGGAGAGGGCGACCTCCAGCCCCAGGGCGCGTATGCGACCGACCACAAGTGTTGTGCCCACTACGGCCGACCGCACCACCTCCCCGAGATCCCTTTTCTGGCCACGACTAGGGTGTCATTCGTATAGCACGCAACCCGCACACTTGAGGGAAGCGTGCCGCAAAGCACCCAGTCGTAACCGACGTTCCCAACACCGACCCCTGCGGAACACCACACGAGACACGACGGCGCCTCAAACCGTCGCGTCCTTGCACCAAGACCTCGCGGTCCTCTAGGTAGTCGGCGATCAGCCTCCGCAGATACAGGGGCACTCCATGATAACGGAGCGCCTCCTGTATCGTTGCGTGTGGGAGGCTGTTAAAGGCGTTGGCTATGTCGAGCGAGATAGCCAACGCCCTTTCCCCCTCATGGACCGCTGCCTGCGTCCACCCCTTAAGCCAGAGCAGGGCGTCCATTGTGAACCGCCCCGCCCTGAACCCGTACTGGGCCTCAGACAGCTCAGGCCCAGTACCCTCTAGATGCCGGATGACCCGGGAAGCCACCACTCTCTCAAGCAGCTTACCCGTGTCATCCAGCAGCACAATTGGCCTATATGCGGAAGGCGAGTCGACAGGACGTCCCTCCTTCCGCAACAGGCACAACCTGCCCTCTTTCCACAGCTTCTGGAATTGCCCAGACGTGAGGCACGCGCTGAACAATTTCCGAAGCCGATCACCCATCTCCCTAAGGGCAATTCCCAACACCCGGCCCGGAATTCCGTCCGTGCCAGGCGCCGTCCTCCTACTCCGCAGGCGGCGGACTGCAACCTCCATCCATGATCCATGGACTCCGCAACCGGGGGCGTCTGGTGCGGGAACTAATTCCGGGCAGCCTTATACGGACGCCCCCACGGATCCCTGTCGAGGCTCGCCAGGGCTTCACCATAAGCCTGCGACTTGGCCATGGCGATCGCCAGCTGCAGTCCCCGCTTGGCGACGCGGTATGCCTTGTAAAGCCGGCGCTCCGCCTCCAACTCGACGGCTGGCATCTGGCCGTCGGTCCGGCCGTGACGCCGTCTCCTGCAATGGCTGTAAGGCCGCCGTGCCTCCGCGCAGGCAGCCCAGAGCTCCGCGATGTCCGAGCTCCACCAGTAGACCTCGCGGCGGTGAGAGTGGCGTCGGGACCTCGGCATGGCCGTGTCGCACACGGCCGTCACCGCCTCGCGGAAGCAGCAGGCCGCTTCGTCCACCTCTGGATGCGTGGGAGCAGCACACCACGATTGGACAATCGCCGCCTCCCTTGCCAATTCCGCGTCGAGGCGGCTGACGGCCCAGCGCGGGAATGAATCTGCCACACGCCGTGGCCCTTCTTGGTTGTGGGAGGTGGAGATCTCGAACCTAACATATTTGTGGTCCGAGAGAGTCTCCACCTCCGACAATACCCTCCAGGCCCGCACACGTGCGGCGACGGACGGGGTGGCGAACGATAGGTCCACCACGGACCCCCCGTTGTGTCGCACGCACGTGTGGACCGACCCAACATTGAGCAGGGTCAGTCCTGTGGCAACCGCCCACTCCCTGACTATCTCCCCGCGAGAGTCAGTGGAGGGGTTGCCCCAATCCCGGGCCTTGGCGTTCAGGTCCCCGAGAAGGAGTACCTGCCGTGGCGTCTGTCTCCCAAACCGGGGGGGAACCTTTTTTTCTTTTTTTTTTGACCCAGGAAAATCCTTTATGGATACCACTCGCCCAGGGGAGCGAGATGGTTATGTGGGACTCACTGCCTGAAGGGCAGTATACCCACTAAAAACCTGGGGTGAGCAAACTTCCACCGAGATGGGGCAAGATGGGGTCGCGTTAGCATTCAACCATCTTGCCCCGGTGGCAGGCACTAGGGCCTCTTCGTCTACGGAGGGATGACTTGGCTCACCAGAGCCATCCCTTAGTCATGTAGGGTCGGTGCCAACCGTCGGAAAGTCCCCCGACTCTCCAACAGAAACCCCACTACTGAGGAGGGAGGAGGTGGGCAAAACGCCATCTCCTTCCACCTGTTCTTCTCCTTCGAAGCGAGTCCGCACGGGCGTCGTCCTCCCTTACCCGCTCTGCTGCCTCCTTTTGCGATATGACTGCTTCGCAGAAAGAGACTACCGCCTGCCACGATCTCTCGCTACCAAGCATAGCGTCCACCACACTCGGCAAAGAGAGATCACGGCCTATTAATGCCGAAAGTGCGTGCCGCTGCGGGCCCCATGCTGCACATTCTGCCAGCGTGTGGAGCGCCGTATCTTCCGACGCACCACACGCATGGCAGCCCGCAGTCGCCTCCCGTCTTGCGATCTGGTGCAGGTAGTTTCCAAAACATCCATGTCCAGAGAGCACCTGCACCAACCGGAAGGTCAGCGACCCGAATCGCCGCTTCACCCACCTCTGAAGGACCGGGCGAATAGTCTCCACAGTCCACCAACCAGGGACCGGTGGAGCCAGGTCCTCCGTCCATCGGCTAAAAAGGGCAGCCAGTGCTTGTCCACGTATGCACGTAACCTCTTCCCACCCTGGGGGCTCTCCTTGGGATCTTCTCACCGCCACGAAATGGTACACTTCGGCAAGGATCTCCGCTTGGAGCTCCCAGGGAGGATCACCCGCTAACACGCATCCTGCTGTCCAGGACACAGTCCGATAACCGCGTATCGCCCTCGTCGCAATGACCCGCTGCGGATGTCGCAGTAGAGTCTTGTTACTGTGATTGAGGGCGTCCACCCAGACTGGTGCCCCGTAAAGAGCCATACTTCAGATTACTCCAGAGTATAGCCGTCGGCAGTTGGAGTTCGGGCCACCCACATTAGGTAACAGTCGACCCAAGGCTGCCGCAGATCCCACTACTTTTGGAGCCAGCTTAGAAAAGTGGGCCCCAAATGCCCAGCGCCCGTCCAATATGAGACCCAGATACCTCATGTGGGCCCCAATCGCGACGGGGACCCCATCCAGGACAACGTGTGTTCCCGGAGGAGATCCACCCCGAGGCCCATGGAATAATAGGGCCTCGTTATAGTGCGTTCAACCACGAGGGTTGTGCCTACCGTGGCCAAACGCACCGTCTCTCTGAGTTCCCTGCCTTTGACAACGACTAGTGTGTCATCCGCGTAACACGCGAACCGTATAGTGGCGGGGAGCGTGCCGCGGAGCACCCAATCGTAGCCTATGTTCCATAGGAGCGGCCCCAACACCGACCCCTGTGGAACCCCGCAGGAGACGCGATGTCGCCTCAGAGTATCACTTCCTTCTACCAGTACCTCGCGGTCCTGGAGGTAATCAGACAGCAGCCTCCGTAGATACAAAGGCACTCCGTGGTACCGGAGCGCTTCCCTTATGGTTCCATGTGGGAGGCTGTTGAAGGCGTTGGCTATGTCAAGCGAGACTGCCAACGCCTTTTCACCTTCACTGACTGCATCCTGCGTCCACCGTTTAAGCCAGAGCAGAGCGTCTATTGTAGACCGCCCCGCTCTGAACCCATATTGGGCCTGCGAGAGCCCAGGCCCAGTCCCTTCCAGGTGCTGGATGACACGGCAAGCCACAACTCTCTCGAGCAACTTACCCGTGTCATCCAGCAGTATGATTAGCCTATATCCGGAAGGAGAATCAACGGCTCGACCCTCCTTCCTTAGAAGGCACAACCGGCCGTCATTCCACAGCTTCGGGAATCTTCGTGATTTCAGGCACGTATCAAAAAGTTCCCGAAGCTGGTCACCCATCTGCTTCAGGGTGATCCCAAGAACCCACCCCGGGATTCCATCTGGACCCGGTGCTGTCCTTTTGCCTCGAAGGCGACCTACTGCTAACCTAATAAGTGAATCGTTACAGCATATTAATTGCGAATATCATTATAATTATTTTCGCGTAGATAGGTTAAAATCGAAGAAATTGCGTCATCTACTTTTCTTCACGAAAATATTCCCAATCCTCGCCCGTAACCTTAAGTTACGTGTTTCCCCGCCTAGATACATCATACATATATAATTAACTACGTAGTTTAATCATTTAAACCTATAATTAACCGTTAAAATCGATATTACGATTCACATATACCTACCCTCACTCATTTTAAATACACCGCTTATTCATACCTACGCCGGCCGGCACGCTTGTCCATTTTATCGTTCGGTATAAGCCGACCGCGTAGCGAAGGTCACGCGCATGCGCATCGCCCTACATCGATCGCGTGAAAATAACCTTCCGTATTTTGCCGTATGTATTTGACTTGACTTAGCTAACGGTAAATCATGCCTCTCAAAAAACCTAGTGCATCAGCAGCTGACGCTGCTGATAGCGATGGCTTTGATGATTGCGCTCAGGATTCGCGATTAACTATATTCCAAGCTAAACGCGAAGATATTTTTGAGATAGTGCAAAATATTTACGACATATCTTCGGAAGTTCATTCAAACCCCGCAGCAAGAAACCGTTTCCTTGCCGAGTCATCACATATAGATTCATTGCGTGATAAGTTTGAACAGATTCTCGATGAATATAATTCCCGCTTGTTATCAGCAAATCCTGTCGACAAACCCGACTATAAAAGCCTCGTTACATTTGAGTCATTATACAGTCGAATCAATCAATTACGATCACAATATTCGCAACCGCGTGCGTCGCAGGATTCACGTGATATCACCGCACCGCGTAAGGCTAGGCCTACACTGCCGCCCATTCAGTTGATGGACTTTTCGGGTGACATTCGCTCGTGGCCATTATTTTATGCCAGTTTTAAGTCCACTGTACATGATAATCCATCCCTCAGTGATGCCGAAAAGTTATACTATTTGTTAGGCAAACTTTCGGGCAAGGCGAGTAATGTATGTGCAGGTATAGCTCCATGCGCTGATAATTATAATTTGTTATTACAAGCGTTAATTGATAAGTATGAAGATAAGCGAATGCTCGTTTCCGCGTATTTAAATCAAATGTTTGAGTTCAAACCCATGCAAACTGCTACTGCTACGGACTTTGATTCATTTACAGATAGCTTTATAAGTGCAGTGCTCGCTTTAAAGAATCTTAAGTTAGACAATCTAACTGACTTAATAATACTTCATATTGCGCTCAAGAAGATAGATTTTGACACTGTTCGTGCTTTCGAGTTGACTTGTAGTTCTAAAATACCTACTTTCGACGACTTTGTCGATTTTATTACAACCCGCGCGAAGGTTTTGGAACGCACTAACACCAGCTCAGGCGCAGCAAGTCAGGCATTGTGCACTCGACCTAATAATACTCGACGCACTAATAATAAGGTAAACAACCCTTCGCCGCCGAAGTATCAAACTTACGTTAGTACAACGGTTGACCCCGCGAGCAAATGTCTTTGCACAAATATAACGCATCAGCATTTATTTAAATGTGCTGACTTTAATAAAATGATTCCGCACGAACGTTTTAAATGTGTGAAAGATAAAAATGCGTGTGTGAACTGCCTAAGTTTACAGCACCGAGTTCCTAATTGCTCGTCTGATTCGAATTGCCGCGTATGTAAACTCAAACACCACACGTTGCTACACTTTAAGCGTGTCGAGATGTTAAGCCCCGCGGTCCCCTCGGCCGCTACCGCCGCCGCGCGCTCAGCTAGCGCTCCGCTGCCGGCCGCATCACCTCTCCAGGCTGGCTCAGCGCCTGCGCCTGTCGCCGCGCAGCCACAACCGGGTTCGAGCGCGCGCTCGGACATTGCGTTGTGTGCTACATATAATACGAGTATATCTACGGATAGTTCATCTCGCTTATCGCCGCTCAATGCGTCTTTAAATAATAAACCATCAACTATTTTGTTATCAACCGCTCAAGTCGTCGCTTACGATATTAACGGCGACCGACATATTATCCGCGCGTTGTTAGATTCCGCTTCACAAAGTCACTTCATTACGAAAGAGTGCTGTGATCGATTAGGTATTCAGATTCAAGACGCCGAACGTACTATTGTTAAGGGGTTCGGTGGAGTTGAAAAAACCGTCGAAACTAACACGATTAATTTAAAGTTTTATTCGCGTTATGACAACAACATTAAATTTAATATCGCACCGCTTGTTGTTGATCAAATTACCGACTTATTGCCGACCGCTGTGGTAGATACGTCTGTCCTATCACACTTAAGCGAAATACCGCTTGCAGATGAGAGCTTCGGAGTACCGAATAAAATTGATGCATTAATCGGCGCTTCTCTCTTCCCACATCTGCTTCTCCCCGACGTAGTACACGCTTCCCGAGACTCGTCGGCGCCCGTTGCTTTACGCACGGTATTAGGGTACGTCATAATGGGTTCCGCACCCACCATACCCGCACTTACTCACCAGGTCTTGACATGCTGCCATGTTCAGGAACCTACCGCTATTGACTCATTAGTCAGGCGATTTTGGGAGCTCGAGGAACTTCCCCTCTCACCGCCCATTCAACATCCCACTCATGTTGAATGTGATAACTTTTATAAAAATACGACAACCCGCGATCCCGTTAGTGGTAGATACATTGTTGGCCTGCCATTTAATGAGGATGTATATACTCAGGACCCGGTGCTGTCCTTTTGCCTCGAAGGCGACCTACTGCTACTGCCATCTCCACCTCTGACACGAGTCTGGCGGCTGGGTCCGGGGGGGAACCTTTTTTTTTTTTTTTTGACCCAGGAAAATCCTTTATGGATACCAACTCGCCCGGGGGAGCGAGATGATTATGTGGGACTCGCTGCCTAAAAGGCAGGATACCGCACTAAAAACCTGGGGTGAGCCGTCATCCACCGTAGTGGGGCAAGATGAGATCGCGCTGGCATTCACCACCTTGCCCCGGTGGCAGACCCAAATGGGCCTCTGCCGCTGTGGAGGGATAACCTTGCTCACCAAGGTCACCCCTCAACCGTCACGTGGGGTAGTGCAAGCCGTTAAAGAGTCCCCCGACTCTCCAACAGTTACCCCACAATGACAGAGGAGTGTGGCTCGTCTTCTCGTCAAACTTACCACACCCTCTGTCCCTCTGATGAATGGTGTGCGAAGAGCAAATACCCCTACTCGCACACCGTCCGCTGTTCGAATCGCATGCCATTGCCAGTGGCATGCGAGACTCCACTCTACGACCGTCACCGGCCCCACCACTTGGCCCATTGGGCCCACGACCCAGGTACACAATGTGCACCCCTCAATAACAGAGGAATGCGGCACGCGCTCTCCTCAGCAACGCCCCACATCCTCCGTCCCTCTAATGACAGGTGTGCGAAGGGCAGATACCCCTACTCGCACACCGTCCACAGTCCGGCTCCCATGACGAAAGCATGCGAGCAGCCCTCTTGCAGCCGTTACCGGCCCCGCCACTAAGTCCGAGCATTTTGCTCAGACCCACCACCGGGCGGCTCCCACCACCGAGCCCGCCCTGCCCCGTCACACTGTGCCCTCTGCTAAATATCAGAGGGACACGCGGAGGAGCCCCTCACATCGGAACTTCGCTATCGGTCGACAAATTAACCAAGTTGACTGGGAAAAGTTGTCAGCCGATACCCAGGAGGTGGTGTTCCGACCCGCACCCCGGGGGAACCTAACCTAACCTAACCTTTTTTTTTTGAATGCGGAAATCCGCACGGATACCACACCACTACGGGGGCAGCGATGTGATTATGTCGGACTAACCGACTAAAACCCCACTGTGTTCCACCAGGACGTCCATGTGCCGGGGCTACGGGTACGTTTTCGCACTCTCCCGCGGCCCCGACGGCGTTGGTCCGTGAGGACCCCTTCTTAGTAATGGGCGTAGTTGGAGATACTCCGCCCCTAACCTGCGTCTAAGAAGCGCGCGGGAACACCACGGGCGCTTCACCACCTCGTAGTGGGAAGACACCCCCGTGTCTAGCTTCCCGGCCTCTGGGGATGAAATTGCACCGGTCGCAGCGACCAACCGATGCAACGTCGTGCCCATACGCATCCTGAGCGGAACAGACGCTTGCTCCACTCCACCGCTCCCTCCGTGACCAGTCCAGGCTCATGAGGCGACCACGCCATCTCGCTCGTCGCTGTGATGTACAATTTCACAGCGACGAACGAAAGACACATCGCGCGTGTTAGATTATTTTCATAGTACATACCGATATACGACATATTTCCAATATTGATGATGATTTATATTATAAATTATTAATGTTGCCTCAAATAAGGGTGTTTATACCGTGTTCGATATATTTGAGGGTAGTCTTAACCTTACAAGATGTGTCAGAGCCACCATCTTGGTTTTCTATTTGACTGATGCTTTAAAAGGGCGGTAGAAACGTTTATTGAGACACTTTTGCTCGAGCAGCCTTCGAGCTAACATCGTCACCTTTACTCTGTTGGGAATATCGTTCAGACGACAAAGTGCTGTCCAACTCAATGAAGCTAAGTATTTGTATTACAAAATGTATAGAATAATTATGGCTAGAATGTGGTTTTCTAGGATATGTTTATAGTAATGATGGTTTCACCTAGGAATGGTGATGATAGTGTTTTAGCTTCGTTGAGGGTGGTAAGGAAAGGCTATGAGGGGTGGTGGAGGCCTTTTGGGGGAAACCCCATAATATTTTGTATAAATTGTCTAAATCGGTAGTGATTTTCATGTGTTATGTCTTGTTGAAACTTATTATGAAGCCTTGTGACTTAACATTAAATACTTATTGGTATATTGCTGTTCTCTTTGTGCTATTGTCTATTATAATGGTCCTGAGTCTCCTGATGGTACATAAACTGTTGTTATAATGATGAAGGTACAAATAAAATGCTTTCTCGGTGATGTCCTGACTTTTATATTTTCTTAATAAGTCCTACCTATTAGCTGAAGTATAGGCAGGTAGTTTTGGAAGTAGTTCCAAGTGAATATTTAGCTCCAGATATTAAGTTTATGGTAGATTACTAGACTACCGGCTACCACCCATCTTGTTATCTATGAGTAATCTAACACGCGCGTCGACTCGCTCGACATTGACGAGCGAGTGAATATCAATGTCGAACGATTCGGTCAGGCGGTTGATTTTGATACTCCAAAGAGATCTCCGCAGCATTACTACATATTTCCCGTCGCATAAAATCTGAGTGTTAATAGTAACTGTTCTAGCGGTGACACAGCCTGGTTTCTTGTCGTTGGTTTTTCTAATTCTGCTCCTATTTGACTGACGACCCACATCACAGTTTCTTTTGAAAGCCTGTATCGTTTTGAAAAATCTTCGTCATCCCAGTGGTCTAGAGGCGGGTTTCTTGGTCGAATTATTTTCGGTCTTCTTATTGGGCCGATTTTTTTATTGGTAGTTAAGCCAACTAATAGTTAAAATCGGTGACAAATGGTTAAAAGTGCAGTAATTCGGTTTTTTGATTATTAGATACTAGCAGCCCGCCCCGGCTTCGCACGGGTAGAACATATATGCCTACAAAATTTGCATCAGTTTGTTGCATCGAATATAAAATATGAACATATTTAACAATAATCGTCATATTTCATCCAATTTACACAAAACCTTAACGAATTATGCACCTAAACCTCCCTCATAAACACTCTGGCTATTGGTGAAAACAGCATGATAATCCGTTCAGTAGCTATTGAGATTATTGCGAACAGACAGACAGACGCAGTGATGGAATTTGTTTTATAATACTTACGTAGTAGTATTGGACGGCCCTTTAGCGTAAAGGATAGTTACCCTGATTCTGACCCGACGGTCGTTGGTTCTAATCCTAGCTATATACCTACCAATGAAAGTTTTATGTGCATTCATGAATCATGAGTTTTCGTACAGTGGTAGTGGGATCATTAAATCTACCAAAAAGTAGCTTACTACCAAGGAGCCCGGGCCCGGTGGCGTAATCGGGAGAACGGTCGGCTTTGATGCCGTGGTACCGAGTTCAAACCTTACCGTGCACCAATGGATTTTTCCATCGAAAAATTTATGTGCGCTTCTCACAGTGGCCCTCCGGTGAATGAAAATATCGTTAAGAAACCAACAACCCCCGCATGGTGGTAGGACACTATCTAGTGTCCGCCTGGCCAGCTACCACCCTCAAGTTATAAAATCTGTCGCCAAAAACATCTAATGTGTTCCGGCAGCTATCATTGAGAGTCCGTTCCCCAGTCTAGGCCTAGCGTGCTTACTATCTTTGACCGCATCATCACTTACCAACAGGTGAGATAGTGGTCAAACGCTAGCCTATTAGATATTTAAAAAAAAAGGTGAACATCTGCCGCCGTAACCTTACGCGTTCCCCGACGCAAAATGTAGTGGTAATATTACGTTTAACGTGTGTATCTGTGTGTCTGTCTGTAGCATCTTAGCACCTAACCGGATGAACCGATTTTGTTTTTATTATTGATAGTTTTTTTTTGTTTGATAGATGTCTTCATCGAGAGTTTTCTTAGCTTTGATTCATGAAAATTCGTTCAATCGTTATAAAACTATGAGCTTTTTTCCAGTTAATTGCGCTATGAAATCAACTTTCATAGGTCTGATCAATTCGAAAATCTTCTTCTTCAACGATATTGTAAGAACATGGAAGCATTGACCTGATGCTGGGACATCTAGACTCTACAGAATACTCAAATCCTCACCAACTTACAGCTCAGATTTTAATTGTCGTGTTTAGAGTCATTGGAATGCTTTTAATGAAAAGATTATACATAGATCAGTCGGGGTGGTTTAAAATATTATATTATTATATATATAGATGAATATTATTTTTACAATAGATTATTATACTATATTGTCTTCAAATTGATTGTGATCGGTGGGGATCTACAGCATAGATACAGCATAGATCTAAGCCTATAATAATATTTTCGCAGTAACTATGACCTAATCTGTGGTTTCACTGCAAATATTTTATTAATTTTGCGATACGTGTATGTGAAATTCGTGATATCTTCTAGAGTTTTCATTTGAATTATATACTGTAAAGGACAATTTTAATCTATAATATGTGGCCAAGCTAATTAACGTAATTATTTGGATAAGGATTAATACTATATACTTGAAAATAGCCTTGGAAGTTATGTAATATTTTTTAACAAAAATTTTAATATTAAAATGGTTACTGTGAGTCAACCTTAAGAGATAGACATATGCTGTCGCGGACTTTTTTGTAGGTCTAATTAAGTTGTACAACTCTTCCATAGAAAATATTCTTCTATCTATTATCAATTGAGTAGCGTTCGTAAGAAACGTGTTTTTTCGACCGTTTTTTTGCCGACTTAGGTTGCAAATTAGGTCTCCACGAATGTACCTTTGATTTAAACGGGATAATATATAGCCTATTTTCATTCCGAAAAGTCCATTCTATGTATCAGTGAAAGAATTTTTTAAATCGGTTCAGTAGTTTTTGAGCCAAATCATTACAAACATACAAAAATACAAAAATACAAATATACAAAAATACAAATGTTCTCTCTTTATAATATTAGTATAGATATAGATGTTGACCATTGGTTATATATGCAACTATTGGTCAAAATATTTAACCACCCGCCCAGCCAGGGTAAAACAAGATGGCGGCAAGTTATATCTTTTCTCACAGCTGACTCGTTATTGTGTGCCTTGTGTTGTGTTTCTTTCTTGTTGTGTTATTTTTGCGTTTATCAAGATGAGTTTAATTAAATTCCTAATACCTTTAATAGTAGGCAGATATTATGAATTCTAATATTATGCGTTATTTTAATATGTCGGACAGTTCATCGAATGATGATATTGTCGTCGATTATGCTCGTTTTGATTAAGAATGCTAACTTATCGCCACTGTGTTGGCGCCGGGGGCGCATCCTTAATTTGATTGTTGGCACAGATGGTGTCCCCCGTTTTGCGGAGGTCCTGGTGGACGGTTCGGCGATGAAGAGAGCGGTGGCAACTTTGTCTCGTTTGGCAATTGATTAGCGAACGAGTTCCCCGTTTGGGGCGGGTAGATGTTTCATCCCGTGCCAATTTGATTTCGCGGTAAGTTGATATAGAGGAACCGGGATATCACGACACGGCACGCTTCCACTATTCCAGGCGTGGTAATCCCCTTTTGCATTTCCTGTAATAATAAAAAACATAATATGGCCCGATTCTAGAGTTATGGCGTCCTCTCCCTGTCTTCGGACTTCACATTACCCCAGAATATGCCATCTTATGTGTCCCAGCTCTTCCTCCAGTTGCGCTAGATGATCATCCAGCCGAATCGTGCGTCCATTATTTGTTGCAAGGGTCAGTTTGTTTTGGCGGCCTACCGTAGCCCGGGGATTCTTAGCACCCCCTGCCCTGCCGATACCGTGACCGCCGCAGTGGTCAGGAATAGCAGGGCGGCCGGGCACTGGGGGCCGAGGCATATTGTGACTTTCCATATTACATGTATCCCTTGGGCGAGATATGCCCTAATCGCCACGCTGGGCAGGCGGGTTGGCGATCGCAGGACGTTGCTTCTCGCACCGGTGACGCTGCTGCCCGTCACCGCCCTGTAGGATTTAACTACGCCATTGTTATAAAATGGTTATACCGCCATTTGTCGGTCGCCAGAGCCCCGTTTGTTGGTTAGCAGGATGCACCACGGACAGGTGAAGTTGGCTGGGAGCACTGAGATGGTATTTGTGCTCCCTTACATCCCAATTTTACATTGCACGCCCGAAATGGGAAAACTGTTGTTTACGTTACTACACATAAGACCTTGTACTCATGTAACAGTTTATGCAATAATGAACATTCTTATATATACTCGAATACTCGATACTCGAAATATCGGCGGCCGAGATGACGGCGCCCGGTGCCGGTCATGCTGTGGACAAGCAGCCATAATATACATATAATTTATGGCAGCTTGTCTACCGCTACTTCAGCGCCGTCATCTCATTCTCGTTGACGTCCCGGTGCCGTTGCTGTGGACAAACGCTCTTAGTTTTCATAAAAACCGGCCAAGTGCGTGTCGGGCCACGCGCAGTGTAGGGTTCCGTAGTAGCCTGTTATTCAATGCAAGTCTTTACCCGTTATAAACAAGCAACTAGGTACTCCGTCTTTGTCACTTTAAAGGATTTATTCTAAGGATTTTGTATTTGGTACAAAATTATCCAACACCCAAGTTCAACGACTATTACTGCTAAACTAATAAATTTATCTTAACCGCTATAATTTTCCTTTAAAGTTCATGAAATGCGCTATGATCACGAATTTTTCCAGATTTTTCAAGTCAGCAGTCAGACTTTGTTACCTACTCCATTTCAAAAAATCCTACAACACATACTTTATCTCATCTTGATTCGCCATACAAACTTTGAATCCCCGTTCCGTATCCGGGAATAATTTTTTGAAAATCCTGTCTGAGCGGATACCTACGTCATAATAACTATCTGCATTCTAAATTTCAGCGCAATCCGAAACAATATTCATTCTTAGACTTTGTTACCCCAGTTTATCCTCTTAGAGTGGCATTTTGAAAGAGCCTGAAATACGTATTTACTTACTTAAGTACTTGTGTTAAGTTTCAAATATAAAAGACTATCTAATCTTGTTTCTCCATACAAACTCTGAACCCCCGTTTCATCCCCTTCAGGGGTGAATTTTGGAAAATACTTTCTCAGAGGAAACTAACTATCTGCATGCCAAATTTCAGCGCAATCCGAAACAATATTGATTTTCACCCTTTGTTACCCCATTTAACCCGCTTAGTGGTGTAATTAAAAAAAAATACCTGAAACACGTATTTGCCTACTTATTTTTTCACTGGAGCACTTGTATGAAGTTTCAAATAGAAAATACTATCTAATCTTGTTTCTCCATACAAACTTTGAACCCCAGTTTCATCCCCTTCAGGGGTGAATTTTGGAAAATCCTTTCTTAGTACACCCCTACGTACTAAGACAAATATACCCTATTCAAGTCTCTACGATCAGCAGTTTAGGCTGTGCGTTGTCTGTCAGTCAGTCAGTCAGTCAGTCAGTCAGTATGTCAGGACAAAGATTCTTATAGTATTATAGAATACAGATAACATAACGCTGACGTCACTTCCACTGCTTCGGACCGTGACGCTATGTTACTTCCGTCAAATTTTACCCTAGTGCGTCTAAAGAAGTTTCTCTTCAAAAATAAAAAAGAGTAGTATTTATATTTTGTTATTTATTTATTCAAGTTTTTTTTAAATATCTTATAGGCTAGCGTTTGAGCTCACCTGTTGGTAAGTAATGATGCGGTCGAAGATGGTAAGCACGCTAGGCCTAGAATGGGAACTGGCTCTCAAGGATAGCTGCCGGAACACATTAGATGTAAATACTTAGAATATGTTTAGAATGGGTTTTTCACTCATGAGTTTTTTTTTACACCGAACTGGGTAGCACTTGACCACTATCTCACCTAATGTTAAGTGATGATGCGATCGATGGTGGACTGTGCTTACCCAGGCGCCCAACGTGGGGTAAACGTCAAAATGTAACTTTACGGATTGACCACATGCTACTCGCACTTATCTACTCGGCCAATCCGCTCGTACATACCTAAAAGAACCAGGAACCTACAATGAAGATATAATAGAAAAACAATGGGTTAGTAAACAATTGATTGTATTGATAAAAAAAATGCTTGATCTTCTGAACGTCTGACTGGAAGATGCTTGATCTTCTGAACGTCTGACTGGAAGATGCTTGATCTTCTGAACGTCTGACTGGAAGATACTTGATCTTCTGAACGTCTGACTGGAAGATGCTTGATCTTCTGAACGTCTGACTGGAAGATGCTTGATCTTCTGAACGTCTGACTGGAAGATGCTTGATCTTCTGAACGTCTGACTGGAAGATACTTGATCTTCTGAACGTCTGACTGGAAGATGCTTGATCTTCTGAACGTCTGACTGGAAGATGCTTGATCTTCTGAACGTCTGACTGGAAGATGCTTGATCTTCTGAACGTCTGACTGGAAGATACTTGATCTTCTGAACGTCTGACTGGAAGATGCTTGATCTTCTGAACGTCTGACTGGAAGATGCTTGATCTTCTGAACGTCTGACTGGAAGATGCTTGATCTTCTGAACGTCTGACTGGAAGATACTTGATCTTCTGAACGTCTGACTGGAAGATGCTTGATCTTCTGAACGTCTGACTGAAAGATGCTTGATCTTCGAGCTTACTATAGATATATTCTTCGCTTTGAAAATTCTGATTAGCTTACATAGTTCACTTCATCGTTCTATAAATCAAAATTTTAATAAATAAAAACTTTCAACGAAAATTGGTTTCAACGAGATACAGTCAGCAGTTTTTGAGATAACAATATAACGACCGCAAATATAACTTTGTTAACAAACTTACACTTACTTTGCTACAAGGTAAATGTTTAGAATTGACTCGTACTTGACCATTTTATTAATCCTTACTTATTAATATTGTAAATGCGAAAGTAACCCTGTCTGTAACATTTTAAATGCAAAAAAGGGTTATACGGGGTCGAAAGGGGTAAAATTTGAATGAAATTTGTATGGAACTGTCATCATTTCTAGAGCAAGAACCTTGAAACTTATTTTTTAGGCTGTGGGTTCGATATAAATCATTATGACATTCAAAGTTTCCAAAAGTTTAACCCTCAAGGGTGTAAAATAACAATGGGAAATAGAGCTATCCTGATGCGACTAGGGTTGCCAGTTTGCAAAACCTAATAGCCGGAAGACCAGCCAATTTGGCCGGTTATTTGGGTACAAAGGCCGGATACCCTACATTATTGAGGATTTTGTGTCTCAGTATTAATAGGTACGACGAAAAAATTGTATGTACAATGGAGCTTTTTTGATTATTTCCATAAATCTTGTTAAATTCTAATGAAATATAAATAAAATCGAATGCCAAATCAGTAAGTATTTTATGATTAATCAGATAAATAAAGTCATCAGTCAAAATTAAATTCTAGATCGCTCGTTTACGAATTGTAAAAAGCCTAACAAAAGCCGGATAAGCCGAACACCGTTTATTTTGGCCTGACATGCAATCAAAAAGTCTAACTATGTCCGGCTTTATCCGGACGCCTGGCAGCCATACGGCTGGTAACCCTAGAAGTAACATTTACGGAGTCATTGAGCGTTTTCACATTGGACGATAACTGTAACTACACGATAACTGCACGACATCGTCCGACATCACCGCACCGTACACAATGAGCGCTGTGCAGACGCGCGGGGAGAGGCGCGGAGCGCGGCGTGGTACGGCGCGGTGTAGGTGGGATATATGGCTAAGTGTGCTTACCCGAACGCGGAACGGGCAGACACATGAGGGCAGACGACGATTAACATATTTATACGTATGTGTCTTTTTTGTAAAATAATATGCCTAAATACTTTAAAATGCTACCCAAAGTAGTATTTCACGCGGAAGAAGTCGCGGGCTTACTGGCTGTAATAATATGTGTGATCCTCACGATACATTTATTAATCAAATGACTAACAATGTTTTTAGGGTTTCGTACCTTAAAAGGAAAAAAGGGGCCCCTATAGGATCACTTTGTTGTCCGTCTGTCTGTCTGTTTCTGTCTGTCTGCCCATCTGTCAACATAATATCTTTTTCTCAGGAACGCGTAAATATATTAAATTGAAACGTATATCAAATACTCGCGTCTACGATCTCTTTTGGCTGTGAATAATTAAGATAGTTTAAAAACGAAAACAACCGACTTCCATGCCCCGCGAGTCAATTTCAGTAGCAAGTTTGAGACGTTTATCGTCATATCTCTAGATATACTTATCAAGTCTCGATGAAATTACAATGGGACCACTTTGGAAACGTACCCTACCGATAACAAAAATAATCATTCGAATCGGTTCAGAATTGACGAAGTAATCGCGTAACATAAACACACAAAAAAAATCAGACGAAAGACGAAAAGCGTAGCAAGCGTAAAGTGCGGGTTTATGTCACACTGACAGCTTTAAAATAATATACGATACTCGTGACTTAAGTTGTCTCGTTGACTTAAGTTGACTCGTGACTTAAGTGGTACTTCACACCGTGCAATAATAGACTACTTAAGTCACACATATCGTAATATACTATTCTATGGATCAAACTGCAAAGTTAAGTTTGTCCTTTACACTAGTTTGACATATTCGACTCGCGCACCGAGGCTTCCATACAAATGTATGGAAGCCTCGGTGCGCGAGTCGAACTCGCACTTGACCGGTTTTTTTTTAATTTTTACGATTAGTGCTAAACAATGCAATTTTTATAAAATAAACACTATGATACTAGGACCTATAAAAGTAGATCTCACAGCGTCATCATCTATAAAACGCTCGTCTTAAAACGGCTGAACGGATTTTATGCATCAAAGCTAAGAACACGAACCACAAGAAAAAACAATCAAACAAATAATATATGTAATCACAATCGGTTCATTCGGTCGGCGCTACGACGATACAGACAGACACACACATACACAGATTTTGCGTCGGGGGTAAAACATCAGTTGACGCCAGATACTGATTATTATTCCTGTTTTGATTTTCCTATTTTAGTATTTTTGGATATTTCATTATATTACGTCTTAAGATTTATCACTAAGTTCTCTACTAATTAAAAAAAAAAACTTGGGTGTACTTATGTACACGCGGTAGAAGTTATACTTCTGTGGCGTATGGAAAAAAAATAACTAAAATGCAGTAGTGATTAACGATAAATATTAAAATTAATCAAAAAGATTTTATTTAAATAAAAAAGGTTTTATTAACGTAAAAGTATGACGTTAAATATGACATGTACAACTTGAACATAGTCATGCCACCTAGAACTAACTACACGATGTTAAATTTAGGTGTCGGTGTGCGCGCGCATCGTAAAAATTCACTCTCATCATTTTTCTCTATCGCGCCAAAAGAAGAATAACTTCAAAAATAATATTTATAATATTTAATCAGCCATTTTATTTTATGTTGTTACAAACTTCCGAAATTGGGTATTTTTCCAAAAAATGCTAAAATCAAAAATTTTGTAAACTACTAACTTTCGACTACACACTGGAGTGTCTAAATATGTCGCATTTTATTTCTGCTATCTGTTCCCGCTAAATACGTCGAATTACCGGTGACCCCGTATAAACTCAATTTATTTACAAAAATATTAAAATATCAACATACACATGCAGATCTCCGTTCACAACTAAATGCACTAAGTACTATACATACACTTCATCACAGTTCAAACAACGTACTCATTTTAGTTTCTAAACATTCTAAACGTGACTGAGATCCGAGACTCGTACCGTGCGAGAGGGGCACGGCCGCCCGCGGAGCGTGCCTCCGGCTCTGTCGCCGCGGGTCGTCGAGCTCTGCGTTCATTTCGAGGCGGATACCTTCTCGAGCTTAACCTTATCAATCTCGCGCTCGTCTCGGCGGCGCGGCGGCGGCAGCGCCAGCTGCAGCTTGTCCCAGAACCAGGGGTCCCCCCAGCGCACGTACGTGTTGGCGGCCAGGTAGCCACGCAGCTCCGCGTCCAGCGGCAGCGCCTCCGCCGGCTCCAGCAGCACCACCACCAGCCGCGGCCGCGCCGAGCGCAGCGCCAGCGCCTGCGCCGACCGGAACTCGGCGCGGGCCCACTGCGACGCCAGGTAGTGCCGCGACACCAGCGCCACGGTGCGGTGCGACCGCGCCACCGACTCCTCGATGTGGTCCGGGATGCGCAGGCCGGGCGCCCAGTCCCGGTAGTGCAGACACAGGCGGCGCGGCGCCGGCCCGCCCTCCAGCCGCGCCGCCAGCTCGCGCACCGCCTCCTCGTCCTCGTGCGCGAACGACACGAACGCGTCGAACAGGAAGTCTCCGTCCGGCTCCGGCGCGCGCCGGAGCATCCCCCAGCGATACAGCAGCGCCTTCGTCAGCAGCCGGCGCTCCGGCGGCGCCAGCCACGCCAGCACGCCCGCCGCCGCCACCAGCAGCGCGGCCAGCGCCGCCGCCAGCCACGCGGCCGGCGGCACGCGCGCGCACGGCGCCGCCTCGGCCGCCACCGCCGCCAGCGCGCGCCCGTCGGGGCACGCGTCTACCTCCGTGGCGCGGCCGGCCGCCAGCCGCGCACTCAGCGCGCGCAACAGCGGCTCGGCCTCGCAGTCGCACTCGAGTCGGTTGAGCGCGAGCCGGAGCCGCTCGGGCGCGCCGGCGAGCTCGGCCGCCGCCGCGCCGCCCACGCGCGTCAGCGAGTTGTTCCTTAAGTCCAGCTCCTGAAACGGAGAAAAGCGGCGGATCAGATCGCGCGTCTCTCGGGCCGTCGGTCGGGGCGGTCGGCCGGTCGGTGCCTCACCCTAATGAGCGGCGGCAGGTCTCCCGCGGTCAGGTTCGCGATGCGGTTGTGCGGCAGCAGCAGGTCGTAAGCGGTGCCGGGCGTGGCGGGCAGCCGGGGCACGCGCGTCAGGTTCGCGCGCGCGCAGCGCACCTCCACCAGATTCGTGGCGCCGAGCGCCGCCGACCCGTCGTCGTCGCGCGCGCGGCACGCACAGCCGGCGGGCAGGGCGGCGCGGCGGCACTCTTTCGGCGCGGCGCACAGCATGTCGCCGGGCGGCTCGCGCAGCAGCGGGCGGCCCCCGCGGCAGACGAGGCCGTGCACGCGCGCGGCGGCGCCAGGTGCGCTCAACGCCAAGCGCGCCCAGTACATTTGGCAGTCGCAGTCGAGTTCGGAGTCGATGTAGAAAGAGGCGCGCGTGTCGAGCCAGTCGGAGTGGCCGACCGCTTTGAGCCTCGGGAACCGCACGGCGTGCACGGGCGCGCCGAGCAGCAGCACGCGCACCTCGCGCACCTCGTCCGCGGACTTATCGTGCAGGAACTTGAGGTCCTCGGCCTGCGACAGAGAGCGAGTCAGCGGCGCCCCGGGCGGAGGGGAGGGGGGCTCGGGTGTGACGGGACTCACCCACAGCTCGGACACGTTCGTGTTGCTCAGGTCCAGGTGCTTCAGTAGCCGCAGGTCGTTTCGCCAGTCGGGACAGATGCGCGTTATGTTCGTTCTGTTCAACGACAGCGAAGTTAGCTTTTTAAAATCCCGCAAGGGCGAGTAGTCTGCGAACATTCACAAAATACGACTGAAACATTTACTACAATTAATTATTTACACAGGTCAGAACGGCACATTTTATCGATGTTCCGCCTGACTCGCTACCAAAAAGTTGCTCACCGACAGAACAAGGACAGGGAAATCTGTCGCCGTAACCTTACGGGGTTTTGGCAGCACAGCCTTCGAGAGTAAAGTATTTGAGGCATAGCGTGTTCACCATCTTCGACCGCATCATCGTTTACTATCAGGCGAGATAGTGGCCAAACAATTAAAAAAACTGCAGTAGAAACGCGACGGTGGAGAAGCGCGTGAGTCCGCGCGGCACTCACCGTAGTTGTTTTGGCACAGATCCGGCAGCGGGTTGGTGGCCAGCGACAGCTCCTCCAGCAGCGCATGGAGCGGCCGCAGCTCGTGCAGCGACGTCAGCTGGTTCGACGACAGGTTCAGCTGCTTCAGCTTGTTCGTCAACTTGAACTGCGCGCTGTAGACGACGACAAGTTAGCGGGGGCGACTGCGGGACGGGGGGCGACAGCGGGGCGGGCGGGGGAAAGCGCGAGTCTTACTTGAAGAGCGTGTGCAGACGGTTGGACGACAGGTTCAGCGTGACCAGGTTTGGTGCGCCGTGAAGCAGCTCCTCCGGGAGAGAATCCACGGACGTACCGGACACCTCGAGGTGCTCCAGCGCGGTCGCGTCCGCGAGCAGCAGCGTCGGCAGGTCAGCGAGCGCACGCGCGCGTCGAATCACCAGCACGCGCAGCGCGCGGCAGGCGGACACCCACCGCGCGGGCAGCGTCTCCACCGCCGGCCCGATCAGCCACAGCGAGCGCAGCGCGCCGCACCGCCGCAGCGGCACCGGACTCCGCTCCGTCCAGTTGGTCAGCTCCAGCGACTCCAGCGAGGGCACGTCCACTACGCTCAGCGCCGTGGCGCGCGAACTCAGCGTCAGGTTCTTCAGACCCGACGGCGGGTCGAACTCGTCGAGCTCCGGCTCCTCGAGCGTCAGGCGAGCGATAACTTCGAGCGCGGGCGGGGTCCGTACTCCGGCGTGGCGCAGCTCCAGACGACGAAGCGTCGGCGGCGGGTCTGCCAGCTCGTTCGGCGGTAGGCGCACGTTCCGCACCCTCAGTTCTCGCAGGTCACGCAGCGGGCGCAGGAAGCCGGCAGCGGGCGCCGGCGGCGCGCCCTGCGCCGACAGTTGCAGCACGGCGAGACGGTCGAGGCCGGCGAGGTGCGCGGCGGACAGTGGCGGCGCAGGGGGCAACTGCAGCAGCGTCAGGCGGCCGCCCGCCGCCAGCGACACGTTGAGCGCGGCGAGCGAGGCTCGGAGCGCGCGCGGCCCGGGCGGGCAGGCGCGCGCGGTCACCGCCGCCACGCTCAGCGCGCGCGGGAAGCTGGGCAGCGCGCCGGACTCCAGCAGCGCGCGCCCATCACACTGCACCGAGAAGTACTCGCCTTCCGCGTAGTCGATGATCATTCGATCGCCTGAAACCGATATAGCTAGGTCGATCGATCACACCATAAAGAGATTAAGCCGCGAGGTGGGTATTTACCGTTGGGTTTTGGAAATATTTGCATGGCTTTTCCATGAATTTAATATCACCATGAAAGTGGACGTGCTCTGAAACGATACGATCAAAATAGAGCATCCCCGATGTGTTGTCATGCCGCGGAGAGCGCGCGCGTTATGTCGCTATGGATAAATTGTGACAAGTGCTGGTGAACACTGCTGCCCGTACCCGACCAATGATCGGTTTCTGAGGTAGGTACATTTATTGAGAGTTTATCTACTAGTTGTACCGTTATTGAATAGGCCATAATTGTATTATCATGTAAGTAATGAGTAAAGATGTTCTCGTGCATGTTGTGATCACTCGCAGTAGGTAAGGTAGGTTAATTACAAGACAATTAATATATTTATGTCAGATATCTATTCTGTATGTAATGTAATGTGTTGTGTGACTAACCAGTTTGTGAACCTTTCAATTAAATAATAATAAGTAGTGGGCCTGTGCGCTGCACGCCCACAGAACACCTACGAGTATATCCTGTGCACACCTCGTGTGTCGTGACTCTGTCTTTATATCCTGTGCACACCTCGTGTGTCGTGACTCTGTCTTTATATCCTGTGCACACCTCGTGTGTCGTGACTCTGTCTTTGCGAAGCTTATAATTAAGATCGTTAAAAAAAACTGGACAAGTGCGAGTCAACTCGCACACGTAGGGTTCCGATCGAACAACATTTTCCAGAAAAATAATTTACTTGTATGGGGACCCCCTTATATTTTTTATTTAATTTAAATTTTATTATTAAGGTAATACACACTATGAGTTAATTTTAAGTACCTATCTATCTATTTCGGTTTATAAGATCGAGGTTTATAATAGGGTTCCGTTGGTGCCCTTTAGGTTCAGTACCTTAAAAACTAACAAAACTTACTTCAAATGCCGCGCTAGTCATTTTAGTAGCAAGTTTGAGATGTTTACCTCCATCATACACCTCCATCCATATCTCCACTAAACATTTGAGATGTTTACCTCCATCATACACCTCCATCCATATCTCCACTAAACATTGCTAACTACTAAAACTAAATAAACTGGCCAAGTGCAAGTCGGACTCGCACTCGTAGGGTTCCGTAACACAGTAGAGTAAATTGTTAAACACAATCCAAAATTTCATCGTACCGACGGGACTTGAACCCGCAACCTCCGGAATAACATGTTCCGGTGCTTTGCCAATTAAGCATTTGGCAAAGCACCGGAACATGTTATTCCGGAGGTTGCGGGTTCATGTCCCGTCGGTACGATGAAATTTTGGATTGTGTTTAACAATTTACAGAAATATAAAGTGTGAAACACTTCAAAGAAACATAATACAGTAGAGTATTCTATAACTTTGATTTTTCGCAACTACAAAAATAACTGTGTTTTTCATAGTGTTTGTATGAAAAACAAAGTTATACTTGCGGTCGCTATATCTCAACAACTGCTGACTGTATCTCGTTCAAACCAATTTTCGTTGAAAGTTTTTATTGAGATCTACAGAATATATTTTTTCCAGATTTTTCACTCCCTTACTGGGACACATTTTACCACTTTAGACGCGCCTATCTTTGAAATGATTGACTTTAAGATAAAATGATTTTAGGAACCTCAATGTCATTTTTAAAGACCTATCCATAGATACACAACACGTATAGGTTTGACGAAAAAATTTTTTTTTTGTTCCGGTTCCATGTATGGGATGCCCCCCTTAAACTTTTATATTTTATATTTTTGTATAAAAATCGGAAAGCGGTTCACAGAATACATCTACCTACCAAGTTTCAATTCTGTCGCCCTAATAGTTTCGGAATAAAATGGCTGTGACATACGGACGGACAGACAGACAGACAGACAGACATGGCGAATCTATAAGGGTTCCGTTTTTTGCCATTCGGCTACGGAACCCTAAAAACTAACTTTCCACTAAAAAAAACTAATAAATCTTACTAAATGTATCGAGATCCGACGAGGAGATACTCGTCGGATCTCGATACATTTAGTAATGGAACCAAACAAGAAGTACACTCTCGCAACCAAACAATATTTTTTTTAAATCGGTTAAATCCTGTGACAGACGGACGGACGGACAGCGGAGTCTCAGTAATAGGGGAACTCTTTGGGTACGGAATCCTAAAATGTACACTTATTTTGATCAATTAATATAATAACATATACCTTTACCTTACTAAGGCCCGTAAGATCAATGGCAGTTTAAACCGCAATGAAGAGTTTAACCTCCAGACAGAGATTATTTCTTAAGATCAATGTCAGTTAATCTACCGATGACAGTTTAAACTATGGTTCTGCCTAAACTACCCTTGGAGTTGGGTTAAACTCCCAGTAAACAGCTAATCTTTACATCTTGGACATGTGTTTCAAGATGGTTGCTTTGTGCCATCTGTTTTGGTCATTTATGGTCACTTGTATTGTATCACAATTGAACAAACTCTCCTCTGTAGTCTGTGCAATTGAAGCTAGCTGAACTGAAGAATAGTTTGTTCCCCTTCGAATTTATAAATGGATATTTATAATAATGATTCAGATTCGGATATTGAAATTATTCAAGAATTGAATGATTTAAATAGATATTACAACCGACCGTACATTGTGCGAAAACGCGAAAATCATTGGCATAAATGGGATGATATTGAGTTTATACGTCGTTTCCGTATTTCGAAAACTTCTGCAAGTGCTATTCTACGCAACATCGAAAGTGATGTTTCCCACCGCACATCAAGGTAGGTACCTAATTTTTCGTTATAATGAGCTTACAACAGTCACAACTGTGCCCCACAGTTTCATGTAAGTAGTGGAGAACACAGACCATACGGTGGTTTTAAACATTACCATAAATAGTAGGTAACTTGTAGTAAAATAGGAGGACACAATTTTAATCATACACATTCCACCAATTGACTTTCCAATTCCATTATTCTCCACATACTTCGTTATTATAGTTAGTTAGTTATTATTATAAACTTCACAAAAATAACAAACAACGACGTAAGAAGTACGATACGAAATGAAACACTAACTAATGTGGTAAATACTTAAAAAATTTAATGGTTTATTCCATTTTTTAAGTTAAAATAATAAAAATACCACACAACCAGCCACCACAGATACAATTTACTCGCTCAAACAATTCAAAATTGACAGATCACACGGGAAAATGCCAATGTCAATGTCAAACGAGCCAACAAAAAATATTTTACTTGAGAAAGTTGCCATGTCGAAAGGAATAATCGAAGTTTAGCTGATCGATCCACATTTGCCACTTGATCTTAAGACAATGGATTAAACCATAGATTAGAAATGATCGAAGATTAGATAAACCCTAGTTTAAGCTGCCATTGATCTTACGGGCCTAACAAGACAAACTCTCTGCAGCGTCGAGTGCAGTGTGCGAACACAGAGCAGGTGAGACGAGGCTCGCTGAGCCAGTTTCGGTACGGTAGGGTCCACTCAGTTCACAACGCAGTAAAACCAATCGGACAACAAGCTTTCTCTACGTCGCGTCGTGACCATGACTCACAGCATACAGTATACACATCGATCGTAAACTTATCAGGACCCCAGAATAGACAATAGTTTTAGAAGTGAGGACGTGCTAAACTAGTAAACAAATCAAAATAAAACAACGAAACGTGTTTAAGGCTTTCGCAGAAGAGAAGATGTAAAACCGAGTCATCACCGCCGGTAAATATTATATCGGCTATAAAAATAGTTTTAGTGTACGTAACATACGTGGAAGCGACGTCGATTCCGCGACCGTGGGGAATACCGCGCGAGCGAGGGGCTAGGGGCGAGGGGCGAGGGGCGAGGGGCGAGGGTGGACTCACCTTCCACTGTAAACTGGATCTCACCGAGGCTGGCGGTGCCGCCGACGAGCGTGCAGGCGGGGCGCGAGCAGCGCGGCGCCGTACCGCGGTCCGCCGCCACCAGCGCCACCGCCGCCAGCGCCGCCGCCACCAGCCACATCACCACGGATGAGGAAAACGTCGCGATAAATAGTGTCATCGGTCACCGCGCATCGTCCGATGTGTGTGAGAGACGATCGGCATTCCGAGCGAGCGCGGCGCGCGGGAATATTGTGTCGTGTCGTAGTATTGCGCGAGCTGCGTCTGCGACGTATCGCGGCGCGCGGGAGACTGCCGGCTGCGGGCTGCCCCACCAGCCGGTGACCCAATGAGGCCGGCGTGGTCCGCAGGACGACGTCACGTGACGTCACAACGCACGGCCAGCCTTCCTCGCCGCCGCGGTCAGCCGTCCTCCCGCACATCAATTTGCACCATACCAACCAATACCGCCATACCGTGTCCCAGCTGAAGCAGAGGAAGACCTCCGGTCGATAATGCGTGAAACTCATTTTGAGAAACATTATTATACATTACAATCGGTCTGCCCACTCCAGTACTTGTTTGCGATACCTTATATGAACAGGGTCATAATTAAACATCAGATATTTAATTTGATGCCATTATATAATATTTCTGAGCTCGTTTTCTGTGGCATTAAATTATGTTACGTTATGTAATAATTATAAATAATGTCTATTATTTTAAAGCTCTGTGGCGTGTCTTGATTCTGTTTTATTAGGGTTCCGTACCTCAAAAGGTAAAAAAAGGAACCCTTATAAGATCATTTTCTTGTCCGTCTGTTTGTCTGTCTGTCCGTCTGTCTGTCTGTCCGTCTGTCCGTGTGTCATCACTGATTTTCTCTGGAACAGGTGGACCTAGCATGTTGAAATTTATACCTGATACTGAAATCTATAGTCCCTATTGGGTGTATAAAAATCAAGGTCTTGAGTCAACACAATAAAAAGATATGGGCATATGCTGTAAGACCTTGCTTTTAACCAAAATTGATAATTCTAGGTCAACCGGAAGTACCCTATAGGTTTTGGGTCGTTCCCGTTGACCTAGAATCATGAAATTTGGCAAGAAGCAAGGTCTTACAGCACAAATTAAGTAAAAAATCCAAGAAAAATACAAAAAAAAAAAAGTTTAAATTAAAGGGTGCCCCCATACATACATAGTTTACGCCAATTAAGGAAGACCTCTGAGTTATATGAGGCTCATACAATTTAGAGGTCTAGCTTAATTGGTACATACCAACGTTGGTACGGAAGCCTCGGTGGGCGAGTTCAACTCGACTTGGCCGGTTTTTGTTTATTATATGATGCGGCGAACAAGCAGAGATGGTCCGCTTGATAATAAATGGTCACCGAGGCCTATGGACGCCTGCACTAGCGGCGTTGGTGATGCGTTGCCTGTCCTTCAAGACTCTTTTAACACTTCTCTTGAAGAACCCCATATTGTTTCGCAGCGGAAAGACCTCACCTCAGCTGGAAGATCATTTCACGTGTGTGTGGCAGGAACGATCTGTTAAAACTAACTGTATGGGATGTCCACACTCCACAGGTCAAATATTTGGGGATGAACTGTAGCACGATACCGTGCAGTGTGTTGGTAAAATCGTGAAGATAGAATAAAGTTGAAATGTTCATCCGAGCACTCCCCATTATAAATATTGTAGAAAACACTGAGCGCATCAATATCCCGGCGAAGGCGTAGTGGTTTCGCATGTTTCGTGAGTTGGGGGTCGTCATTAATTCTAATGGCTCTTCACTGCACGGAGTCGAGAGATTGAAGCTGGTATTTGGATGCACCGTTCCAGAGATGAGAGCAGTTTTCAATGTGAGATCAGACTCGTACTGTGTAGAGTACCAGGCGCTAACCTGACAGAAAATACCGCTTTGCCTTGTTGAGTTACATCAAGCTTCTTACAAACGAGACCAGTTTCACTCACGAGGTGACTCTGAAATTGGACCACATTAGAGACATAACGATGCTGAGTCTCACATGCCCTGTAATTTTACAGGACACCTTGACATTTCAACCGAAAAACATTCCTATTTCACGGCTGAAAGTTAAGATAAATGGTTTTTTTTTGTCGATAAATGCACAGTAGTGTATTGGTAGGGTTGAATTGAACCAGATTGAGGCACCCCAGTCCGAGACTTGAAGGCTTAGGCTATGTCGAGGCTCACGGCTAGAGCCTCCACCTTACTCTCAATGGCTTCTGCCCATTTATGTGTGAGATATGCAAGAAGATTACCAGCTGACTGGTTGTGTCAAAAACTATATTTGCGATCGTCGATAAGCTGGTGATAGTTGATCTTCAAGGTATCTAAGAAGTTGAGCGTTAATGACTCGTTCCATGACCGTTGAGAGTAAGGACGTGATGGCAATGGGCCTGTGATTCGACGGCTCGGTTCGGTCACCCTTTTCCTTTCACGAAGACGGCACTTTACCGGCGCTAAAGGAGAACGAGAATGAAGACACACGCAAGTACGGAAGTTAGCTCAGAGCCCATGTGTGGGCCACAGCTAGGATGCCATCGGGCCCGCTCGACTTTCGCTCATCGAGGGACAACAGTACCGACGAACAGTTCCTTATTTCGATCTACACGGCTCAACCTATTTGACCATATTGTGATGTACCATTATTTTTAACACCATTATACCGCCACAATATTGTTATACTATCTATATATCTCGGATATTGCTTTTTACTCCAACGTTTTACTTCACTATTTCACTTTTTTTATTTTTTTATATAAAAATTGTCTGAAGTACTGAAACACACAGTTACATGTATGGTTGGTTTTAACCTACTTTAATTTTTTTTTAATATTCTGACGTAAACGATTGGATGACAGCTGAATCGTTCATTACTTTTGTTTTTTTAGGGTTCCGTACCCCAAGGGTAAAACGGGACCCTATTACTAAGACTCCGCTGTCCGTCTGTCTGTCTGTCTGTCTGTCCGTCTGTCACCAGGCTGTATCTCATGAACCGTGATAGTTAGACAGTTGAAATTTTCACAGATGATGTATATCTGTTGCCGCTATACATATACTACATACAAATACTAAAAACAGAATAAAGTTAAAAATGATAGAGGGTCCCCATACAAGAAACGTGTTTTTTTTCCGCATTTCACGCCATCTATGAACGCTTAGTTAGGTAAACGTGCCATAGATGGCATTATATTGAAATGTCGATCCCTAACACCTTTACCGTTAGATGGCGTTATAAGAAATAAAATGTTTATTAATTATTATTTTTTGCTCGGGAAAAATGATAGTGGTATTTTTTGCTCGATCTTATAAAATATTGTAGTGTGGTACGGAACCCTACTAGTGGGAGTCCGACTTGCACTTGGCCAGTTTTTTTTTCTAATTCAAAGCGTTAAAATTCTGCTTTTGCTATGTTTACTTGATAATTGGTTATGATTTATTTTATGATTTTGACGTGCATATGTGCGTATATTAATACTGCCTACATACTGAATAAATGCTTTGATTCTTTGATTCTTTGTTAACTGGAACAAATCGCTTTTTAAGCGATTCGAATGCCTAATGTTACTCTGTTTGTTGTAAACTATTTTTAACCGACGAAAAAAAACGAAGGAGGTTCTCAAGTCGACGCGTATATATATACTAGAAGTGCCCCGCGGCTTCGCCCGCGTTAAAACTTCTTTTATTTACCTAAAACTTTTCTTTTGTAAAAACGATTCTATCAATAAAGACATCAAAAAAGAATAAGCCAAATCGGTTCACCCGTTTTCATGTTATCGCGTGACTAAGGCGATTTGGGATTCATATTTATAAAACCCGAAAAACCCAAAGTTTCAGACTTTGTTGCCTACACCATTTCGAAAAATCCTACAATACGTACTTTATCTCATCTTGTTTCGCCATACAAACATTGAAATCCCCGTTCCGTATCCGGGAGGAAATTTTAGAAAATCCTTTTTGAGCGGATACCTACGTCATAATAACTATCTGCATTCTAAATTTCAGCGCAATCCGAAACAATATTGATTTTTAGACTTTGTTACCCCAGTTTATCCTGTTAGGGTGGCATTTTGAAAAAGTCTGAAACTCGTATTTACTTATTTATTTACAGAAGCACTTGTGTGAAATGTCGAATAAAATGATTATCCAAACTTTGAACACCCGCTTCATCCCCTTGAAGAGTAAATTTTGAAAAATTTTTTTGTTAACCTGTGTCAAAATACCTATCTACATGCCAAATTTCAGCGCAATCCGAAACAATATTGATTTCAGACTTTGTTACCCTTCTTCACCCTTTTAGGGGTGGAATTTCGAAAGAGCATGAAACTCGTATTTACTTACTTAAGTACTTGTGTTAAGTTTCAAATATAAAAGACTATCTAATCTTGTTTCTCCATACAAACTTTGAACCCCCGTTTCATCCCCTTAAGGGGTGAATTTTGAAAAATCCTTTCTTAGTACACCCTTACGTACTAAATCAAAGTCAAAGCATTTATTCAGTATATGGGCAAATTAAAAATTTGCACTTACACACGTCAAATTACATTAAACAGATCATGTTCAATAAAAAATATTATAGATATAACAGAAACATAACTTATTGCTTTGAATTTACAAAAAAAAAACAAAGGTATTGAGCCATTCAGCTTTCATCTAGACGTCAAACGTCACACTTAAAACACATGTTTAATTCCCCTGATTAATGTAGGGTTGCCAACCGTACTATTACGTGCACCCGCAACCCAGTGCAAGTTTCAGTACTTCAGACAATTTTTATCAAAAAAATTGTGAAATAATGAAACATAATAAATAAATAAAATAAAACGCAGACTAATTGCAGTACAAATCATATTCCGAATGGAACTGATTGTCCGTCGATCAGCTGCATAATACCGTCTTAACAGGCAACTCTAGATCTGCAAACAAAAGATGAAAACTGATTGACTATTGAATCTACTGGTGTTTCGGAAGTACTCCCATCAGAGAAGAAACACCAAGAAACTCTATGGGGCTTGTCACTTATTTTAGTTCATTTTTTTTTAAATTCACATTATATATTTTTTAAAATTTACAACAAATAATTATGTTATCATACAATTTATATTATATCTTGGAGCTTGGGGCATTCAGGCCAAGCATTTTTGTCATTCATATAGTAATTTAATGTATAGTACGATTTCTTCATTAAATTGGATTTCACAAAGGTGTTAAATCTGCTCATAGACAGTTGATCAATATCTTTAGGAAGTTTATTATAAAATCGTATACAGTTCCCCAAAAAAGAACCACTAACTTTCCACAACCTGTATTGAGGTAAAATTAATCTATTTTTGTGTCTTGTATTGAAATTATGTACATCGGACCTCTTATCATAATCATTCAATTTTTTGCGTACATACATAATATTTTCATATATATATTGACATGCCACTGTAAGAATTTTAAACTCCTGAAATTTTTCACGAAGTGAGTCTCGCTACTTCATGGTATATACAGATCGAATAGCTCTTTTTTGTAAAACAAATATAGATTGGATTTCGGCGGCTTTCCCCCACAATAAAATGCCATAGGACATTATACTGTGGAAGTAGCTAAACTAAACCAATCTAGCAGTGGATTCGTCAGTCAAGTTTCTAATTTTACGTACTGCGTATGCAGCGGAGCTCAATCTACCTGCTAGAGCCGATATTTGAGAACCCCATTGTAGCTTTGAATCCAGGGTGATGCCCAAGAATGTAGCGGATTCAACAAATTCTAGTGGTACATCGTTTATTAATATCCTGCTATCAATGACACCCTTTCTTACATTTGGCAGCGATAATTTAATACATTTAGTTTTTTTGGCGTTCAGTAATAAGTTATTGGTTGTAAACCAATTCAAAACCTGTGTGACTGATTTGTTAACATCGTCAAATTTAGGCGCAATCCTATCTATTTTGAATATTAAGGATGTATCATCCGCGAACAAAACAATGTCACATAAGTTTTGCACGAAAGACGGCAAGTCATTAATATAAACTAGAAATAAAAATGGTCATAAGATCGATCCCTGCGGAACTACCATTTTTATGAGGGATCCAGATGATCTGACGCCATTGACTTCAACCATCTGTATTCTATTACAGAGGTAGGATGAGACCAGATCAAGTGCTTTTCCGTTAACGCCGTAGTGTTTTAATTTGCAAATTAGCGTTTTGTGACAGACGCAATCAAACGCTTTAGATAAGTCACAAAAAACGCCGATAGCATCTTGTGCTTTCTCCGAGGCATCAAATATATGTTTAAGAAGATCTACTCCAGCATCAGTAGTGGAACGCACCTTAGTGAAACCATATTGTTTGTGATTTAAAAGATGATTAATATTAAAATGTGCCAAAAGCTGGTCTAAAATAACTTTTTTAAAAACTTTACTGAGCGCCGGTAATATAGAGATTGGTCTATAGTTTGAAGGGTCATTTTTGTTCACTGATTTGAATAGGGGAATTAATTTACTTTTTTTTACTACATCAGGAAAGACACCTTCATCGACGCATCTGTTAAAAATAAACGCTAAGTGAGGGCTAATTACATTAATAATATAACTAAGTACTTTGGTTGACATACCCCACAGATCCTCGGTTTTCTTTTGATTGAGCATTTTAAACGTTTTGATAATTGATATTGAAGTTATGTGTCTGAACTCCAAATATAGAATCACATTCATTCACACATTTTGATAGTAAAACAAAAGCATCCTTAGGGGAAGAGTTTAAAGGTTGAGTAGTAATAATAGGTACTTGTGAGAAGAACTCAACAAATGTGTTAGCGACATCATTATTATCTATGATTAATTTATTATTATCTTTTAACATAATTTTACCGTCCCTCTGCTTAATTTTCCAGTTTCTGTATTAATTACTTTCCATGTTGATTTTATTTTGTCATCGGCATGCTTAATTTTTCTAGTTAGATGCAATGATTTTGCTGTCTGACAAACAACTTTACAAGTTTTTGAATACAATTTTAAGTGATTTATGAATTTAGTATTATGTAAATTAATGTTTTTTTGAGAGTACAAGTTATACAAATTGTTTCTACTTTTATAAATACCAGGAGTTGCCCAGTCATCGAAACGAACCTTCGCACCCTTTCTAACCATTTTAATTTTAAAAATATCATTGAACTCTGCATCTAACATTTGAAATAAAGCACTGCATAGGTCATCAGGATCCTCAGAAAATCTTAGGCTCATTAATTGCTTGTCAATGATATCCACAAACTGTTCAACCCGTTTGGTGATAATGGGCCTGTAAAAATGGTCTTGGCCTTTGGTGGATAATTTACATGTAAAAGTGACACTTTGTCCCAGATGGTCCGAGCCAAGTTTATCAAAAATTGCAATTTTTTCGGGTTCACAGTTGCAGAACACATTGTCCAAGCAAGTAGCTGACGAGCTAGTGATTCTTGTTGGCTGATTAAAAAGATGCTTCAGATTGAAGCTTTTAATTATTTTTTTTAATTTGTCGCTGAGCGGAGACTACTCAATTAAATTAACATTGAAATCGCCACAAACTATCAAAGATTTAGAGGTGTTGAACACTTTGCTCATTACTTCTTCCATTATTGTCTCAAAAATGTTATAAGACAAATATACCCTCCTAATTTCAAGTGTCTACGACCAGCGGTTTAGGCTGTGCGTTGTCTGTCAGTGAGTCAGTCAGTATGTCAGGACAAAGATTCTTATAGTATCAGAAGATATGTAGGATAAATATATATACATTAATAATATATATATATATACATATATTTTACATATATATATTATATATATAATATATATATATATGTAATATATACAAAATAAGTTTCAAGCTTCTAGCTTCTAAAATGACGATACTTCCATACAACTTTTCATCCCTCCTTTCAACCCCTTACAACCCTCTTTTCGCATTAAAAAAATGCCTATGTCCGTTTTCGGGCTCTAGACTATCTGTGTACCAAATTTCATTTAAATCGGTTCAGTGGTTTTGGCGTGAAGGTGACACAGACAGACAGACAGGCAGGGTTAGATTCGGTTCGGTAGTTACCAGGTACTAACAATAAACTGGCCAAGTGCAAGTCGGGCTCGCACTCGTAGGGATCGTACCACAGCACAATCCTTACTAATATTATAAACGCAAAAGATTGTTTGTATGGATGTTTGATACACTTTCACGCATACTACTGAACTGATTGAGCTGACATTTTGATATGTATAACGGAGGTTCGTTCGGAAGACTCGTTATCAGAGTGGTCGGACATTGTAAAAACCTCAAATAACACTCGCAACACTTGACACAATTTGACACAGTTTAAGGATTAACCGGATGGATTAGGATTAGAAACGCGGTGAGTTCGATGCCACGTGGCGTTCGTGCGACCGCTCGCCCTTCCCTTCCAAAACAGAATGACGTTGTTCACTTTACTCCCGTCGAGTCCCATCTCGACCGTCAAACCGAGTTTTGATTTTGTTTCGTATTAAAAAGTTTAAAAAAACAATTGATTAAAAGTCAACGGGCGTTTATAATTGTCGAAAAACTTTACTTATAATTTGCCTTCTTCACCAAACAAAACACGGATAGGTGGAAAGACAAAATAGTCCCCTTGCCATGCTAGCCCTGCTGGGTAGAGCATATAAGCCTGTATCTGTTTGCATCACTTTGTGGCGTCGAGTATAAAAAAGTACAATATTTGCCAAATTTTCGTTAGACAATATATGTAATAGTATATGCAATTAAATAATGTTTAAGTATTCCATTTAAAATACATTGTAACCCTATCTACCAAACTGGGCAATGCAATAGTGCCCATATATATCCCATATATTGATAGTTAGTGTGGATTATTTAAAATAAGACATAAATTGTTACATTAAAAAAAAATTACGGCGTAGCAGATATATATTATATTATATTATATTATATTATATTATATTATATTATATTATATTATATTATATTATATTATATTATATTATATTATATTATATTATATTATATTATATTATATTATATTATATTATATTATATTATATTATATTATATTATATTATATTATATTATATTATATTATATTATATTATATTATATTATATTATATTATATTATATTATACTAGCTGACCCGGCAAACGTTGTTTTGCCATATAAATAATTTCGTAGTAATTTCTAGTGTAGACAAAAAATAGCTTACTTATTGTAAGTATGTATGGAGGAAAAATGATTAAATTACTAAAATGGATATTAAAAAATAAGGGTTGATCGTAGAAGGGTGAAAATTGAGGATTGTATGTATTTTTGTATGTTGTATCATAAAAAATTTTTGTCTAAAAATAAAAAAATAAATTTAGGGGTGGACTACCCCTAACATTTAGGGGGATGAAAAATAGATGTTGGCCGTTTCTCATAGATACCGGATAAGCACAAAAAATTTCATCAAAATCGGTCAAGCCGTTTCGGAGGAGTATGGCAACGAAAACTGTGACACGAGAATTTTATATATTATATTATATTATTATTATAGGCTAGCGTTTGACCACCATCTCACCTGTTGGTAAGTGATGATGCGGTCGAAGATGGTAAGCGCGCTAGGCCTAGAATGGGAACTGGCTCTCAAGGATAGCTGCCGGAACACATTAGATGTTTGGTGACAGATTTTCTAACTTGAGGGTGGTAGCTGGCCAGGTGGACACTAGATAGTGTCCTACCACCATGCTGGGGTTGTTGGTTTCTTAACAATGTTTTCCTTCACCGGAGGGTCACTTTGAGAAGCGCACATACATTTTTCGATAGAAAAATCCATTGGTGCACGGCAAGGTTTGAACTCGGTACCACGGCATCAAAGCCGACCGTTCTCCCGATTACGCCACCGGGCCCTCAAAATTGACGGATTGATGATCGCATAACATAACATAACAAAACATACATACACAAACAAACATGCAGACACATTGAGAACCTCCTTCTCTCTTTCTCTTTCCTAAATTAAATTAAAAATAAAAGGGGTTCCATACAAGAAACGTATTTTTCCGGCAAATTTTGTTGAATCGGAACCCTGATTGTACTAGTCCGACTCGCACTTGGCCAGTTTATTTATATGGATAAGTTCAGACAACACTCAAACTGACGGTACGAAGTTCGCCGGGTCAGCTATACAAGTTTGTGGTTATGTGATAGCATGCAATCTAAGAGGGAAAGGGGAGTGGAGGGGAGTGGGGGAAAGGGGAGGGGAGAGGAAATTGAGGGAATGGGGAGTGGAGGGGAGTGGGGGGAAGAGAGAGGGGGGAGAGGGTATTAGCGCGGCGTGGTACGGTGCGGTGTCGGTGGGATATGCATGTGTCTTATTTGTAAAATAATTAGCATAAATATTAGTTAATGCTACCAAAGACACTATTCCACGCGGACGAAGTCGCGGGCTAGTATAAAGATAGCTAGTATAATGATATATAGACTAGCATTGCCCCGCGGCAATGCCCCCCCTCCCCCCTCCCCCGCGGCAATTGCCATGTTACAACTACTTTAATTTTTTTTAAACTTTCTTTTTCTTTCGTAAAAAAACGTTTTTTAATTCATAACACTTAAATTTAAAATATAAAACCACCCCCGACAGATTTGTATATGTACCTACCTATAATTTGATTATTGATACCATTCCAATGAGCCTAAAATCTCAGGCGAGGAGTTGAGCATTCTACAGATTCAAGGGGATGTCTCAGCATTAGTCATGATAACTATCGCAGTAACAGGATGCTGAATTTCAAATTCATTCAAAATTAATAAATTTGAGATGTTTAAGGTTCAAGTGTAAAAACTGGCTAATTGCAAGTCGGACTCTTACTCGTAGGGTTCCGTAACACAGTAGAGTATTTTAAAACTTTAATTTTTCGCCACCAAAAAAATAACTTTGTTAGGGTTCCGTAGCTGAATGGCAAAAAACGGAACCCTTATAGATTCGCCATGTCTGTCTGTCTGTCTGTCTGCCTGTCCGTCCGTATGTCACAGCCATTTTATTCCGAAACTGTTAGGACTACAGAATTGAAACTTGGTATGTAGATGTATTCTGTAAACCGCTTACCGATTTTTATACAAAAATAAAAAATATAAAAGTTCAAGAGGGGGCATCCCATACACAACAAACTGTCGCATGTTGTGGCCCAACATGCCACAACATGCGACAGTTGTGGCATGTTGGGCGGTGGCCCAACATGCCACAACTGTCGGCGGTGGCATGTTGGGCCACCGCCGACCGGTCTATGTCAATGTTTTTGACGCTGCGAATATTTCAGTAATCCTGGTGGAGATGTTGCGTCTTGTCTCGCTAATGTAGTTTTTTTTCACAATCACAGGGAATTCTGTAAACTCCTGGTCCACACAAAGGCTCCTTGTCTTTTGGTGAGCGAAACATACTCCGAAGCTGACCGGGTGAGCGGAACAGCGTCCTGACGTCATATCTAAGGTAATAACTGACTTTATCAGTTACTCCCCTAACAAAAGGCAGATAAGCTGGAGAACGCTGTACCATATCCGGACTTTTCTTCTCACTCTTGCTCGCCCAACGATTGCATTGACGCCACCTGTATCCATTGCTTTCTAGCACACGTTTCACGTGCAGAAGTTCGGCATCTACGTGTTGTCACATAAAGTTAAAGCCCTGTTGATTAGAGAGCTAGCCACTGACGGCAAGTGTGCAGGATGATGGTGGCAGTCAGATATTAAATACCGGTCCGTGTGTGTTGGTTTTCGATAAACCGCGTGAATCAACATGCCATCCGGTTTCCTTGTGACTCGGACATCCAGAAAAGGCAGACTACCGTCCTTCTCCTCCTCCACTGTAAAAACAATTCTCTTATGAATGGAGTTAAGATATGGGATATCTTAACCCGTGAGTATAAAGCCGTCTTAATTAACTATAATACTGTTCTCAAGAAGAAGTAGAGACTTATCTGAGGATACGTGCCGCGTTGAGGAGTACCTGCCGCCTGCAGTGTCTGAGCCAGCGGCTAGTAAAACTCTTAAGGAAACGCTAGAGACCCCTCACTAAAGCGCAAGCTACACTGAAGAGATGTAAGACGTTGGATACAACACGGCTTACGATTCATCATAATCATAATCGACCAATTTCCGTCCACTGCAGGACATAGGCCTCTCCTATGGTACGCCACAGAGCTCGATCTTCAGCTATTCGTACCGCTGCCAGCCAACTTGCGTATATTATCGCTCCATCTAGCTGGAGGGCGTCCTACACTACGTTTGCCCAGCCGTGGTCTCCACTCTAGAACTCGTTTAACTTTGGTTCTCTGACAGATGACTTCGTTTCGAATTTGATTCTTTAGAGAAATTCCAAGCATAGCCTACTCCATAGCTCGCTCAGCGACTTTGAATTGGTGAACCAGTCATAACAGGGCGCACTCGTTAAAGACTTTCGTCTTCAGGTTTTGTGGTATGTGCGATGAAAAGACTGGACAATTTTTTCCAAATGCTGCCCCTCTCAGCAGGATACAGTTGCGAGCTTCCTTCTCGAAGTTGTTTCTACCGAATTGTAAGATTTGCCCAAGATAGACATATTCGTGAATAATTTCGAGAGGAACTCTATTTAGGGCAATCGGTTCCGGAATAACATGTTCGTTGAACATGGATCTTGGTCTTATACAAGTTCATTTAGAGATCGATTTGTGCAGAAGAATCAGCAAGAGTGTTCAGTATGTCTTGCGTGTCCTGCACGGTTTCAGCCCTGATGACGATATCCTCCGCAAATCTCAAGTGTGAAAGGTAATTATCGTTAATATTTAGGCCCCGTCCTTTCCAATTCAGCGTTTTGAACAAATGCTCTAGAGCGATAGTGAACAATTTGGGGGAAATAACGTCGTCTTGTCTAACTCCTTGATGTAAGTGGATATGTTCAGTTTGCTGATTTTGTACTTGGACGGTCATATTCGTGGCGTCATATAGTCCTCTCAACACTTGGACGTATCGTCAACCAACTTGGCACTGTTGCACTGATCCAGATCAGGTTTCAATGTAGTCAAAGGCTTTCTCATAGTCCACAAACGCTAAGCACATAGGCTGGTTATACTCTTCGGTCTTCTGTATAACTTACCGTGTCAATGTGGTCTATGGTGCCGTATCCTCCTTGAAACCCAACCTGCTCGGGGGGCTGAAATTCGTCGAGCCTTCGCGCGTACGATCTCTCGCGTTCGATGACTCTCGAAAACAGCTAATGACATGGCTTAAGAGCGAGATAGGTCGATAGTCCTTCAAAAGAGTTTCGTTTCCCTTTTTGAAGAACATAACAACTCCATGTTCATTAATATTCATTAAAATATTCATTTTTAAACATTGCAATTAAAATGAATATTCCGATAATTCGCTAATAATAATTTATCTAAAACAATTAAATAAACAGTTTTATGAACTAATTTAATGAAATAAGGCATCTAACCTAGTTAAATACAACATCTTGAGTGCAGGTGAGGGCCCGGTGGCGTAATCGGAAGAACGGTTGGCTTCGATGCCAAAGGTACCGAGTTCAAACCGCCGTGCACCAATGGATTTTTGTATCGAAAAATGTATGTGCGCTTCTCACAGTGGCCCTCCGGTGACGGTAAAATATCGTTAAGAAACCATCAACCCCCGCATGGTGGTAGGACACTATCTAGTGTCCACCTGGCCAGCTACCGCTCTTTAGTTAGAAAATCTGTCGCCAAACATCTCATGTGTTCCGGCAGCAATCCTTGAGAGCCAGTTCCCATTCTAGGTCTAGCGTGCTTACCATCTTCGACCGCATCATCACTTACCAACAGGTGAGATAGTGGTCAAACGCTAGCCTATAAGATATAAAAAAATTAAATAAAAAAAGGTAATAATGAAACAATTGTTAATTTGATTGTAGAATTTTATAACCTATACAGAATATTATGTTAATGGAACTGTGCTCTAATTATTTAAAATAGTAATCAATAATTTATTATAAGTAACTTAATTTATTTATGAGTATTTGATTCTATATACAACTTTAATAATACTGGTTTGAAATAAAGAAACTTAAGATAATTCAACTAAAAACAAGGTGTATACGCTGACTAATGATAGTTCATAATTATAATACCCAACATAGTAATTATAATACCCAACATAGTAATTACAATAAAATGCAAACGCATCTACAAATATGAGTATTCTGGATTTTTCTGCAAGCAATATGTGACAGTCAAACCAGATACACAACATATTTTTATTATGGCGTAAATAGCATATGAAGATGTATTATAAACGGTACAATTTTCTTAATTTGTAATGTACATAGCCAGCGCAGAAACCTTTTCAATTTAATTTGAGATACAGGGCGTCCAAGTTGCAGCCTAGCTTAGTTTGGAGCCGTCGATCTGACGAAGTGACGAGCATATTGGGTTGGAGCGTGGACTTTATTAGATGAACACGTTCAAGCTTCGCCACCACGAGCTGGGCAGTCGGATTTGGTGATCGCAGGACGTAGTTTTTCGCACCGGAGACGTTGATACCCGTCACCGGCCTGCCGTCACCTATACAACATTTTAGTTAAATTGGTCCAGCCGTTTGAAAAGAAGTCCCAAGCAAACAGATAAACTGACTTTTGCATTTATAATATTTTTATTTATTTGGTGTTTGTGTTTAGTAGTGGTAAGACTTCTGCTAGTCGGGTGGTTCAACCACTTTTTCAATGAACTCAACCGTGAAATAGGAATGTTTGTCGGTCTGATCGGTAAAGTGTCCAGAGACACAACCCATGGCAGCTCGTGAAACAAGTCGAGGTTCTCATCATGCGTGATGGTGAATGGTGTTGTCGACCACCACTGACTCTATTACTTCTTAATTTCATTTCACGTAAATAATCATACTGGCCAAACATACACACATTTTATTTTTTGATTGAAATAACATTCCCATCAGTCAGGCCAACGTAATAAATACTATCCGGTATTAATCAAAGAGATAATGTTATTATTATAACTTAATAATGATTGATTTTGCGCGCATTTAATTACCTCATAAGTATCACTCCTTCTAGCGAGTTACATCGCTTAGATCGGTCCGACCACCAAATATAATTTCTATCAGGAACAGTTTCAATCGACTCTTGCAGTATAAAATTCTGCGTAAGCTTCTGTCGTTACATTGTCTGTCTTTCGTCTCTTACGTACGCCGTGTCACCCGCGCAGGCACGTCGCTTCTACAGTATGCGTCGCAGCGTCCGAACGCGCACTCTGCGGTGTCTAACTGCGCACTTCGCCCGTTGGCGCTGCTTCTACAGTATGCGTCGCAGCGTGGGACCGCGCATTCCACCCGCTGGCGCGCTGCTTCTACAGTATGCGTCGCGGCATCCGATCGCACACTCCGCCCGCTAGGGCTGTTTCTACAGTATGCGCCGCAGTGTCCAACTACGCACTCCGACCATTGGCGCTGCTTCTACAGTATGCGTCGCGGCATCCGATCGCGCACTCCGCCCGCTGGCGCTTTTTCTACAGTATGCGCCGCAGTGTCCAACTACGCACTCCGACCATTGGCGCTGCTTCTACAGTATGCGTCGCGGCATCCGATCGCGCACTCCGCCCGCTGGCGCTTTTTCTACAGTATGCGCCGCAGTGTCCAACTACGCACTCCGACCATTGGCGCTGCTTCTACAGTATGCGTCGCGGCATCCGATCGCGCACTCCGCCCGCTGGTGCTTTTTCTACAGTATGCGCCGCAGTGTCCAGCTACGCACTCCGACCATTGGCGCTGCTTCTACAGTATGCGTCGCGGCATCCGATCGCGCACTCCGCCCGCTGGCGCTTTTTCTACAGTATGCGCCGCAGTGTCCAACTACGCACTCCGACCATTGGCGCTGCTTCTACAGTATGCGTCGCGGCATCCGATCGCGCACTCCGCCCGCTGGCGCTTTTTCTACAGTATGCGCTGCAGTGTCCAACTACGCACTCCAACCATTGGCGCTGCTTCTACAGTATGCGTTGTGGTATCGGATCATGCACTCCGCCCGCTGGCGCTGCTTCTACAGTATAAAGAGCGGTCATCGAACGTTTCTTACACAAGATCAGGATCCGGCAGGCGACGCGCGGCGTCGAGGTGGCGGCAGCGCCAGCTGCAGCTTGTCCCAGAACCAGGGGTCCCCCCAGCGCACGTACGTGTTGGCGGCCAGGTAGCCGCGCAGCTCCGCGTCCAGCGGCAGCGCCTCCGCCGGCTCCAGCAGCACCACCACCAGCCGCGGCCGCACCGAGCGCAGCGCCAGCGCCTGCGCCGACCGGAACTCGGCGCGGGCCCACCGCGACGCCAGGTAGTGCCGCGACACCAGCGCCACGGTGCGGTGCGACCGCGCCACCGACTCCTCGAGCTGGCGCTCGATGAGGCGGCCCGGCACCCAGTCCCGGTAGTGCAGACACAGGCGGTAGGGCGGCGCGCCGCGCTCCAGCCGCTCTACCACCGCGCGCGCCCTCTCCTCGTCCTCGTGTGCGAAGCTCAGGAACGCGTCATACTCGCGCACCTCGACGTCCTGCACGCGGCCGAGCCCGCGCCGGTGCAGCGGCACCTTAACGGCCAGCCACCAGTCGCGCGGTGCCAGCCACGCGCCGAGGGCGACCGTCGCCGCCGCCAGCGCCAGCAGGCCGCCGGCGAGTCCGGCTGCCAGCAACGTAATGCGGCCGCGTGCTTCGTCAGCGCAAGTCACGAGGCTCGCCTCGCCGAGCGGGCCGCCGCTACTGCAGTGTGCGCCGGCGCCATCCCGGCGGGCGGCGAGCACGCGTTGCAGCGGCTCGGCGCCACAGTCGCAGTCGAGCGGGTTGCCGGCAAGCAGCAGCTGCGCGACGTCTGCGAGCTGCACCGCGCTCGCCTCGTCTACACGCTGCACCGTGTTGTTGGTCAGGTCCAGGTGCTGGAACCGAACGATTACAAGATAACGAAGAGCTTTTTTATGCAATATAGGCAAGCGTTTGATCACTATCTCACCTGATGTTAAGTGACGATGCGGTCGACGATTTAGCACGCTTATCCAGTAGATACCTGTTCACTCGCGATTTGAAGACCCCCGGGTTGTAGCTATCTGGAAACACAGACACCTGCAAGGAATTCCATTCCTTGGCGGAACGTATGATATAGGACGAAGCAAAAGTCGGTGAACATCGCGATCTCACCGCGTAACCTCACTCCCGAGGAAGACAGACTGACTCGCTCGAAACCTAGGTCGAGAAAATTCGACTAAAGGTACGTGAATTAAAGCCGGTATATAACAATAATGAAGCAAAATGCTTCGTGCGTGTAGATGGAACGTCCACCATGAAGTCGACCTAATAAAAAAACGTCCACCTAATATAAAATTAATTTTGTCTGTAATTGGTGGTACACACAGGAGTATTTAAGCACTTAGCGTTTTTAAAGATCTTACACACAGGAGTATTTAAGCACTTAGCGTTTTTAAAGATCTTGTAGGTACCAAAAGACCTATCTTCGAAAGGAGATCCGGAGAATCTATCTGAGATTGCCCTATTTTTATCAACATAAATATATCAGATATTCTGCGTCTTTCGTGAAGAGGTAGCATATGAAGCCTTCTACATCTCGATTAATAATTATCATCATATTTTTTTTCATATGTACTGTAAATGACTCATGAATCGTTTTTGAATGGCTATATAATATATATATATAATATAATATATACTATAATATAATACAAAATAAAGTCAGCTTCTGGGTTACCTTTCAATGTCCTGAACAACTGTACTTACTGACTTTTGATTTGATATTTTTTAAGATGGAAGATTTTTGTACATATAGCACGATTATAGTTTATGTTTATTCTCAAACTCTGCACTTGGCCTGTGCTCCTGGAACATCCCAAGCATCTGCAAGACCCAAGACCAGTGCTGTACACATGGTGTGTACATAAATATCTGTTCGACATCGAATTATAACCTACGATGTTGTTTGATAAGCTTCTTAACGTTTATTGTTTCTAGTTAGTAGGTAATCTTTGCATTGTTAACACAAATTTATGATTTTAGGTGAATGTTAGCCCTCAAGAAGTGGTTCAGTCTCTAGATTGCCATAAAAAGTGAGAGTCGCAAGCCTAATTCAGCCAGCTACACCTTCAGAAAAGAAACAGGCACTTATTGGACTTGCTGTCGACTGAACCTTTATTCTACGACCGTGTCACCATACAAGTAATTGTTTTATTAATTAACAAATAATTGAACATTCAGATACAGATTACAAAGCATCAAATGGAAACAAAATGACATGTATGTTGAACCAACATATAAATGAGAATTTAATACATTTGTCGGAATATTGCTTTTTATGGTTCCATAGTCGACAAAGAACCTTTATGTAAGTGGTTTCACCATGTCCCTCCCTCCATCTGTGTCAGTTTATCGATGGCTTAGCTCAGAGACTAATAAGTAGCTGTAATTTGGCATGAGTATGCAGTAGGTATAACATCTTTCATCTATAAGATCCTTACCCTCCTCCATAAAAGTGAGGTTAATATTTTTGTTTCTTGTTTATTCTATGGTGTATGGGTCATTTATAAACATTGATAACTTAATAAGCTTTAAAGTACATTTTTTTTAGAGTTATGTGTCCACCTGCCTGCGAAGTATTGTTTTGAATTATGTAAAAATTCACAATAGTAGTATTTAATAACAAATTTAAATGGCAAATTATTAGAGCTAGGTAGGCTTTACTAGTTCACACGTAATAGTAGACCAACATATTAGTTTCATATTGTGACGGGTTTGGTAACTACGGAACTCTACACAATGTGAGGCTCAATATAAACTTGGCCCTCACAGTAGTGAAATAGGTTGATGTTTTAGTGCATACTGCATAATAATTATAAATGTATGATTCTGGTATTATATATTTGTTTCAGCGTTTTCGGGTTGATTTCACCAGAGACATAGAAGGCAGTCTCCTCGGTCTCAATGAGTCTCAAGTATTAATGAATCAATAAACAGATTTAAATTAATTAATTAATGAGCTTAACCCATGGTTCTTGGTTTTAAAAGAGCAAAGAATAAAGTTATTCATCGCCACAACTCTCAAGCGATGGAGGTGTTCGTGATTCAACAGGTGGAGAGAAATCAAGCAATAATGGGCCCTGAATGCCATCGCTGATGGACTAAAAATGCATTACAAAATAAAAATATATTTTAATGACTAAATAAAATTGACTAAATGGAATTGAATTTATTATTATAATAAAATTCCTTGCCTGTCATTGTACCAATATTTATTGCCTAGGCTCCCCCTCTAAACAAAATCCAATATCTGTTTCCATTCACGCTAACGTAAGTATAAGGCGGCAATAGCCCAATGGATAGGGTGTTTTTTAGTTTGAAAGGATAATATCCGGAGGTGGTCCCATTGTAATTTTTATCGAGATCTGATAAGTATCTCCAGAGATATGACGATAAACTTCTCAAACTTGCTGGTGAAAGTGACTCGCGCGGCATGGAAGTCGGAAGTTTAGTTTCTAAACTATCTTAATTATGTCTAGGGGCCCTGGGCCCTAGACAAAATCCAACTTCCTGCTGTCATTCACGCTAATGCAAGTTCAAAATGTATGAGAATGACATCTTTGTTGCGGAAACATAAATGTCATTTCATACATTTTGAACTTGCGTTATCTTGAATGGAAATTGGATTTTGTCTAGGGGCCCTGGCGTTTCAACCACAGCATTCAGCACTGGCACTATTAATATTTTTGTTTCGATTTAAAAGATTCATTTATGAATTATGAGTGACCATCGGACCATCGGCCAACCATTATACCAAGCCTACGCTTGGTATAATCCCAACGTCCACCGCTAAAACGTCCCCCAGTGGGAGACGTTAGGGTATATTTCAAATCAGAATTCTCAAAAACTTAAGATTTTTTATACTTGACACTGGCTAAATACACTTATCGTGTGGAGCCATAATAAAATTTAAAAAAAAACTTCGATTTGACGGACGGATTCATTTTTTTTGCTTCGAAGTTTGCATCGCACATTTGTGCATTTAGCCACATAAGAATGAAGCGAATTTACAGTGTGAACATTAGATGTAGGCTTAGTTCATCGAGTCCCCGAATGATGTTAGGTGCCAGCCTATACAGGCTATTCCATTCCATACGGAAAATTGGTTGGAATAGTTGCGCCATAACTTTTTAACTTGCCGATCTCGCCTAAGTGATCTAACCTCGCTTCGCAAACGATAATTTAGGATTGCAATCTGTCATTCTGTAATTTACTGTCAAAGCTATCGAAGAGAAGTGACACATTCATCGAAGCTCACTCTGCTAAGGATTGAATCAAGAGATTTAACTATGTCGATAGTTATTGTCTATGCTGAAACTATGAATTTATAAATGAATTAATAAATAATTTACAACATAAACATAGATATAGATATATATAGATATAGATATAGATACAACATATAGATATATATATATTTTTATTATAGCATTTATTAATTGTCTTTGGATACTAACAGTATTTTAAGAACTTCGTTATTAAGGTTAAATAAAAATTACACCCAATTGTATAAATTATATGTATAAGTATATATAAGTTCCTTAATACATAAACATATAATAATAAGTATTATATGTCAATATCGTATATAATGCATTACACATATCTTTTACGTTTAAAATAAGATATAATACAGATATTAGAATTATTTTAACTCTGTGATCGGAGGCCCTAGCGAGTGTTTGTTTTGTCTCTGGTTTAGTTTGTTTAAAGCGTAGACGGAATATTAAATAGACAAGACATTAGCGTATGCGAATTATATAGGTTTAACCCGACAAAAATTATGAACACGTTATGCATATGCCAGCTATAAGACAAATTGAATAGCGTAATTTGTTCGGGTCAAAAGTATTTATTCATAATCAGAATATTCATAGTAAATATCATAATAAAAGCATTTATTCAGTATAATATGGGCAAATTAAAAATTTTAGTTTGAAAGTTTTCGCGAAAATTATTCATTTAAATGTGAACATACCGGCTTTTGTTCGCGTGTATTTACTTCGGATATGCTCCGACCAGGTTTCAACCTATTACGTAGGTCATCGTCTGCACCCTGCACCCGAGCTCACCCGAAGATCTACGACGCCGCCCCTGCCAATGGTAGCCACTGTCTCGAGTCGTCAGTTGCGCCGGGAAGCGCAGGCAATACGACGTGCGTTGCCGCCATCCTTGCCGCTCCCAGACGATGACCTACGTAATAGGTTGAAACCTGGTCGGAGCATATCCGAAGTAAATACAAGCGAACAAAAGCCGGTACGTTCACATTAAAATTAAAAATTTGCACTTACACACGACAAAAAACATTAAATAGATCATCTTATATATAAAAATGAATCCCAATTGCCCTTGGTCACGGCATCACGCGTGAACGGCTGGACCGATTTCGCTAATTCTTTTTTTGTTGTGTTTTTTATTGTCAGAAGATGGTTCTTATGAAAAAAAATATTAATATAATAAAAGTTGTTTTTAACGCAGGCGAAGCCGCGGGGCACAGCTAGTATTCAATAAAAAATATTATAGATATAACCTTCGAGCATTTACCAATGGTGGAGATGTTAACGTTGTAATCCGCAAACATTATTTTCTGCCGATACTTACGGGGGACGAGGTAAACACGCATTGCACACACACAAATCACTCACTTTAACGATCCCGCACACTAGCTTGAAACACGCACACAGTATTAAAAATACAGCGTAGTTACGCACGCTCATATGGCCAAAAATGGCTATATGGCCAGAAGAGGGGAACGCCTTGCGTTAACATCTCCATTGGTAAATGTTCGAAGGATATAACAGAAACATAACTTATAGCTTCGAATTTACAAAAAAAAACACATGTTTAATGCCCCTGATTAATGTAGGGTTGCCAACCGGACTTACGTATTACGGGCACCCGCAACCCAGTGGCAGTTTCAGTACTTCAGACAATTTTGATCCAAAAAAATTGTGAAATAATAAACATAATAAATAAATAAATATACAGGGTCATACATGACAGCGGGTGAAAACTAATGGGCGCACTAGAACTGGGAGCCAGAGCTGGCTCCAAGCAATAAAATCTCATATGTAGAGAAGAATAAAAGTGTTGTTCATCTCGCTCTCTCATACTAGTGATTGTGTAATTTTATCCTTCTCATGTTATCATTGTTATTTTAATGCCAGGTCTATTTTAATAAACTCTGTCTACGGTTTAATGTTTACTTACTTTCGTCCACGACTTACTGAAACTTTACTTTAGGTTGACAAAAAACGAGTTACGAGCTTGCAAGTATATCAGAAGTAATTAATCATTTAATCACCTACGTACATAATAACATATTTACCTGATAATAGTAAATAATACAGCAATACAATATAAAATCAAGTCAGCTTCTTGGTTTTGGTTATATTTCAGTTTTCCATGTCCTGAACACCACCTGTGAGATGGCAGATTGTTTTTAACCTAGCACGACTAGTGCTTGTTTTTAACCTAGCACTAGTTTGTGTTTATTCACTCTCTCACACAACTCTGTACTTGAGCTTAGACAGAGTGACAGAGAGACAGAGAGACAGAGAGACATAGTGTTGTGTACATACTGTGTACATATCTGTTTGATAAAATTCATAAAATGTCTTGTTTCTAGTTAGTAATCTTTACATTGCTAATATAAATGTATGGTTTTAGGTGAACCTTAGCCATCAAAAAGTGACTCAGTGTCCTGTTCGCCATGAATAATGTGAGCCACAAGCCCAATTCAGCCAGCAACACCTTCAGAAAAAGGCACTTATCTGGCTCGCTGTCGACTGAACCTTTATTATCCATGACCACTTCACAATACAAGTAATTATTTCATTTATTAGCAAATAATTGAACATTCTGATTAGATAACAAATCATAGAAATGAAACAAGATGACATGTATGTTTAACCAACATATATGAGAGGTTAGTAAGAGTACATGTGTAGGAATATTGCTTTATATGGTTCCATAGTCAATAACCTTTATGTTAGTAGTTTAGCCTCTTTATCTGTCCGTCAGTTAATCGGTGGCTTAGCTCTTTAACTTATAAGTAGTAGATAGCTGTAATTTGGCATGGTTATTTATTTATTTATTTAGTTGGGGTAGACTTGTCCTAGAGTGTAGACTGCGAATCGGCAAACGTAGCGTAGGACTTAATGTGACCAGGTGGAGCAACGATATACGCAAAGAGGTGGGTAGTGACTGGAAGAGAAGAGCCGAAGATCAGGCTCAGTGGTGCATCTTGGGAGATGATTATGATCTTGGGAGAGGCTTACGTCCAGCAGTGGACTGACACAGGCTGATCATGATGATTTATTTATTAATAATAGATCGCCAAACATAATAATCATCGTTATAAACCTTTAAACATCAAACTCTTAGTACTATTATGCTAAATGTTATTATAATTACAGGCAAAGACTGCATGCACATAAAATTGTAGACGAGTAACATTTAAGAATAATAATAATAAAGTTAAAAATGTAATTTGTTTAAAGAGAAAAAAAATACAAAATGATTGCTGAAATTAATGTTACAAAAAATATCTCATTAAATAATTTTAAAAATATTGGGTTATACAGTGGGTATTACATATTTAGGTTACCTTTCTGACATATGTATTAATATTCGTATTATATATTTATTTCAGCGTCTTCGTGTCAACTTCACCAGAAACTTAGAAGGCAGTCTCGTCTCGTCAGTCTTAATTATTAATGAATCATTGAACAGATTTAAATGAATGAATTAAAAGCTAATTAGCTTAACCAATGGTTCTTGGTTTTAAAAGAGCAAAGAATAGAGATATTAATCGCCGGAACTCTCAAGTGATGGAGGTGTTCGTGACTCGTCAGGTGGAGAGAAATCGAGCAACGAGGGGCCCTGAATGCCATAGCATAGGGACTGACATTTTTGTCAAACAAAATATATATCTAATGAATAAATGTAATTGAATTTATTTAAAAATCCTTGCCTGTCATAAACTATTATTCAAATCTTTGACTAACAAGATTAACTACCTTGTACTATTATTTATTGCCTTGGCTGGTGTTTTATCCACAGCATTCAGCAATGGCACTACTATTTAATATTTTTATTCCGATTAAAAATATTAAACATGTGGACCACTTGTAGTATTGACCATTTGTGGTAGGCTTTGGCCGTAGCTCGAACCACCATGAACCAATGGACAAAGACATGTCAGTAAACGGTGCCGTCTTTCAATTCTAGACAAGCACAATACCATCTTAGACAGCATCTTTGCTTATCATCAGGTGAGACAGCAATCAAATGATTGTATGTCAATAATATAGATACTTAGCCGACCACTTACATTTTAAGTCAATAGCATTAACTTTTCAACCGATTTCCAAAAGGAAGAGATTTTCAATTCATCTTGCTGGTTTTTTTTTGTTTCTTACGCGATTACCTTGCCAAATTGTGAACCGATTAGAATGATTATTTTTTTATGGGTAGAGTGTCTCTATACATATGGAGACATAGAGTACATTATAGATAGGACAATATGGAGATTCAAACCTCAAACTTGTCAATTAACTTATTTTAATCAGTTCGTAAGGAGGCGTGGTTCTTTAGTAAATGTTATCAAGATCTGATGAGTAGGACCTCCAGAAATATGGAGATAAACATCTCAAACTTGTTATTGAAACTGACACGCGCTCATATTGATTTTATAGTCTTCAAACTACCTTAATTATTCTAGTACAAAACAACTTATAATTTAACCTCAAAATTGAATATCACTTCGATCGATTTTTCAATCTCGATAGCTTCAAGACTACTTAAATTATGACAGTTGGATTCGTGTTTTAACGCAAAGAAACTCGACGATCGTGTGGTAATTTTACTTAAAGAATACAGTATTCTACAATTATATGTCAAAATAGCTCGCTTACAAAAGTTCATCTCTCACCTACGCACTCGGACGTGCGGCGCCACCTGTACGTTCGGGTTTACAGGATACGAAATTCAAATCTCACTGCAAATTCCGCTCTCGCGAGGTATAAACTAGCTTAAGGAATAGCCCTGGGGCTATTTTTTAGAGCTAGAAACTTATAATTTAACATAATAACAGAACATCAATCTCCGATTTTTCAATCTCAATATGTTCACGACAACTAAAATTAAGAAAACTTAATTCTTGGTTCTACGCAAAAAAATTCGACGATCGAGATGGTACATTTCCTTACAAATGCTTAACAAATGCGTTTTCATACAATAAATGTCAAAATAGCTCTTTCACAACAGTTCACCTCACATCCGCACTCGGATGTGCAGCGCCACCAGCGCGTCCGAGTTTACAGCATACAAAATTCAAATCTCGACGCGGATTCCGCTTGCGAGATGCGTAAACTAGCTTACAGAATAGCCCTACTGGACGAAAATCACCGAGGAAGCTGCGTGTGAGTACCTTTCATTTCCTTACCTATTCTACTGTCGTTCCCTGCATTTGTGTTTTGTGTTACCGATCTATTTGGGTTTAACTAAGTACAAATTTTGAATTTAGAATCTCGCATACAGTCAATAATATTTTTAATATATTTCAAATTTTTCATATCTGCGTATAGAACAAATTGTGAATTTTTGAGACAAGATGTAATATCATTTACAAAAATGCATGTATATATTTAAAAATAGGGAGATAAGGCTATTTATTAACCGATTTTACAAAAAAGGAGGAGGTTCTCAATTCGTCTGTATGTTTTTTTTTTTTTGTTTATGTTACGCGATTACACCGTCAATTCTGAACCGATTCGAATGGTTCAGAGATATGGAGATAAATACCTCAAACATAGGAGAATGTACTGGTTTTAGAAGAATAGTCCCAAGAAGATTATACACAATGGAGGTTGCTATTGCATATACTTTTGAAGACTAAAAAAAAATATGACCTTGAATAATGTTTTTACATCTTTCTTTTCGTTGATTTTGGTTTTTGACAGATATTCTTACGGTAATTGTGAGCGAGATAGAAACAAAGGTGGGGAGAATTAATTTGTCTTCACAGGAATGTTCTACCGGGCAAAGTCTTGTTATGGTGCAAAGTTAGTTAATATTTTTTGATATGACATGACGTTTGGCTAAGATGGCGGCCATATCAGTCTCGCGACACTGCATACATAATTAAATAACTCAGAATTATGAACGTACGTTGTACCAACCAACACGGCAAAAAAAATTATAATCATAATACCACAGATTATATAATGGTTACTACGTAAATAATACTTTCCGTTGTTAGGTTGGCTACACAGTGCTTTCATAATTCGGGTATCAACAATGTAGAGAAGTGCCAACTTATATCTAGTAGACCTTATGTTTATATATTATGTTAGTCCTACATAGCTGTGGCGACCTCGCCTTATTTTATGATGTGCGAACTCTTTGTTGACAGCTTAATTTTCTCATCCGATATATTTGAATGTTTTCATATGTCGATGGTAGAATTGGTTGCCAGGGTTTCGACATGTTATTTTTGACAAGTTAATATATTTTCACTGATAATGTTTGGTTATTAAAGAAAACCAATATTCTTTTCCAATTAAAGGATTAAAATCACATGAGACCGTTTTGTAAAGAAAACCGTCCATGTGAGGATGAATGTTAAACCATTAATAAATTATAAAAACATACAAGACGAATCAAATTATTGAAGAGAATCTGTCACATACAAAATGAGCACTTGACGGTCGCGTCGGAATAATATCTTCCTGGGACCGTCGATATAAAAGCTAAGTACCTATACCTTCCTTATTAATCTAGAAGAGGACCCCGCTCTGTTCTTCCCCGGCTCTTACGCCTCAGTCGTAAAACGCCGGAACTGCAAGTGCCATCCCATTCCTGTCTCAGTATTTAAGTAACAGTAGATAGGGTTGGCACACATAAAAGTAATTGGGATTTCCCGGGAGTTTTCCCGGAGGTCCCAAACTGGTGACCAGCGACGGAGTGCTGAACAGTGCAGAGCTGCAACTAGACGACAGGAGCCTAGAAGATTCCGTCGTCTTACCTCATTTATTGTGTGAAAGTGTTAAGGTACCCAAATTCGTCAGTTCCTGTCCCGGATTGTCGCAAACGACATTCCAAGGACCCTGTTTTTTTTAAGCGGACGCTGCCGGCGCATTCCTTTTATGTGGCGAACTTAATTATGTGTTTTTAGAATTTTTGTTTTTCTATATCGTAGTTAGGCTATGCCTATAGGTGTAGATCGCCGCATCACGATCATTCTAGCCCAGAACAGCCTTGTAGAACCTAGAAAGGAATAAAAATTAATTTCCTTTGTTTTTTTTCCCTGTTGTCATTGTGCAATTGTTTTCTGTGCTTTGAAAATTTTCAGATTGGTACCTTCTGGAAGTTTTTTACTTCCCGGACGTGCAGTTGGATTGAAAGGCGTCGACGATGATGGGACAAGAGGCTCGTCCGTCGGGACCGACTGCAGAAAGGGAGGCGTTCTTCGAGGCATCGAATGATAGTCAGCTAGGCTATTCTGTAAGCTATCTCGACAGCGGAATCCGCGGTGAGATTCGAATTTTGTACTACGAAATTCAATCGTTTCTCGTTGGTAATACGGTTGAATTTCGTAATACGAAATTCAAATCTCACCACGGATTCCGCTGTCGAGATAGCTTACAGAATAGCCTAGCTAGATGGGCAAGTATGCGTCGGCCGGGTGAGTATTCGTACACCTGTTTTTTGTAAGGACAGGCCTGCCCTGTGGTTTGCCAGTCTTGAGGCGCAATTCGGTATTAATAAAATCACTCAGGAAGTGACAAAATGTTGTTATGCCGTGGCACACTTAGATATTAGTTGCACCAGGGAGGTTGAGGACATGATCGTCCAACCCCCTGCCGTTGCCCCGTATACAAAATTAAAGGAGGCGATTATATTGTGTTTCTCGGACTCACACGAAGAAAGCATTCGCAAACTATTAGAGGGCGTGACCAAAAGAACAAATTTCAAAGTTGACGGGGATGGTTGCGTCTGTCATGCAGGTACAGTCGCGTAGTAGTAGGGCTCATAGCCCGAACAACAATAATCGTGAGGGTAATAGGCGCGACCGTAGCCGCCGTAGGTCGCGTCCAAGAAATACCATGCTGTGCTGGTACCACGATAGGTTTGCCGCTAAGGCAACAAAATGCGTGAAACCTTGTAGCTGGCAACAGGGAAATGCGAGCCGCGATCGATAGTAGCGGCGATCGATCGCGAGTTTAAAAGTCGTAGGTTGTTCATTAGTGATCGTGCAACTAAAATAAATTTTTTGCTAGATACAGGTTCGGATATCTGCTGTTTCCCGCGACGCCTAGTAAAGGGTCGTTTAGGGGAGAGCGGTATGAGTTGTTTGCCGCAAACCAGTCATCTATTAAAACCTACGGCACAACTACTCTTCATTTAGACCTCGGTTTTAGAAGAGAGTTCACTTGGAACTTTGTAATCGCAGATGTTAGCACTCCAATTATTGGCTCAGACTTTTTGAGCCACTATAATTTGTTACCCGACTGCCGTCGACAACGGATAATCGATGGGGTTACTAAAATGGGCGTTGTAGCAACTGCAGCAAACGTTGCACAGTCCAGTGTTAGGGCCATCGTACTCCCGAGTAACAGTTATACGGATTTGCTTTCAGATTTTCCCGATATTACGCGCCCACCAGGTATTGATAGGGTAGTCAGACATTCGACTAGGCACCACATCGAAACAACAGAGGGACCACCTATTTCGTGCAGACCACGACGGCTGGCCCCGATAAATTTCGTTTGGCGCAGCAAGAGTTCGACGCAATGGTTCGAGCTGGTACAGCTAGGCCTTCGGATAGCCCTTGGTCATCACCCTTGCACCTTGTTTCTAAAAAGGATTCAACCTGGCGTCCGTGTGGCGATTACCGGATATTAAACGCGCGAATTATCCCGGATAGATATCCGGTTAGGCATATCGGTGATTTTGCTAGCAACTTAGCTAAGTCAATGGTATTTACGACCGTAGATTTGGTTAAAGCTTACAATCAAATTCCCGTGTTTAAAGGGGATATTTGCAAAACTGCGATTATAACACCGTTCGGGTTATTCGAATTTCCCTACATGACATTCGGTTTACGAAATGCAGGTCAGACTTTTCAACGATTTGGATCATGATATGTTCTGTGATCGGTATGCGTTTCTCTATGTTGTGTTTCACTATTTCACTTTTTTATTTTTTTTTATATAAAAATTGTCTGAAGTACTGCAACACACACTTACATGTATGGTTGGTTTTAACCTACTTTAATTTTTTTTAAATATTCTGACGTAAACGATTGGATGACAGCTGAATGGTTCATTACTTTTTTTTTCAAATTCAAAGCGTTAAATTCTGCTTTTGCTATGTTTACTTGATAATTGGTTATGATTTATTTTATGATTTATGATTTTGACGTGTATATGTGCGTATATTTATACTGCCTACATACTGAATAAATGCTTTGATTCTTTGATTCTTGATTCTTGATTTATCGATGAAGTCGTGCGAGGCCTCGATTTCTGTTTCGCATACGTTGATGACATCCTGGTACATTCCGTGGATAAGCCGAGTCATGCGGAACACCTCAAAATACTGTTCGGTAGGTTACGACAGTTCGGTGTTGTTATTAACCCGGCAAAGTGCGTTTTTGGTACATCTGAGGTTACCTTTTTAGGTTATCAGATCAATGCAGAAGGCACAAAGCCGCCTAACGAGCGAATACAAGCGCTCGCAGAGTTCCCGCCTCCTAAAACTGTGCAGGGAATGCGACGTTTTTTAGGAATGTTAAATTTCTACCGCAGATTTTTACCCGGTACAGCGAAATATCAGGCACCTCTGGTTGATGCGATTTCATCCACTCAAGGGAAAGGTACACAACCATTCCCTTGGACGGATGCCTTAAAAAAAGACTACATAGCTTGTAGGGATAGCCTCACAACAGTTACTTTGTTGTCACACCCTGATAGTAACGCGCAGTTAGGTTTATTTACCGACGCGTCAGGTACTCATGTAGGCTCGTGTTTACAACAACGTAAGAGCGAGAATGAGAGTTGGCATCCCTTAGCCTTTTTCATTAAAAAATTAACAGAAAAGCAGAAGGAGTGGCCCGCTTATTATAGGGAACTTCTAGCTGTTTACGAGAGTGTTAAGCATTTCAGACATTTCTTGGAAGCGCAACATGTACCTATATTTACGGATCACAAACCTCTAATTTTCGCGTTTAAACAGCGAAGAGAAAAGTTACCACCGGTTCAATTAAACTAGTTGAGTTTCATTAGCCAATTTACCACTGATTTCGTGTACGTTAAAGGCGACGACAATGTAGTGGCAGATGCGATGTCGCGCATAGAGGCAATTTCTTTTACAGACGACTACGCTGCTCTGGCTGAAGCTCAGAAGGTGGACGAGGAACTTGTTACGTTGCGAGCAGATTCTTCTTTGAAATTAGAATCTGTTCCTATTCCAGGAACGGATATTTCTGTAACATGCGATGTATCAACGGGAAAACCGAGACCGTATTTACCCACATCCTTTCGACGGCCTGTATTTCTCAGATTGCACAATCTCGGCCACCCTAGCCCGCGCACAAGCGCACGCCTGGTCGCAGATCGTTACATCTGGCCGTTACTTAGGAAAGATTATATGTCTTGGGCACGTTGTTGTGTCTCATGCTAGCGTAGCAAAATTACCAGGCATGCTTCATCTCCGTTAGGCAATTTTGCCAGCACAAGTTCTCGTTTTCAGCAGGTACATTTAGACATAATCGGACCGATGCCGCATTCAAACGGTTTTACGTACTGCCTCACCGCAATCGATAGATTTACGAGGTGGGCAGAGGCATGGCCGATGTCATGTATCACTGCTGAAGAGGTAGCAAATACCTTTGTCAACGGGTGGATTTCGCGATTTGGTGTACCACTCGTTGTCACTACTGACCAAGGCAGACAGTTTGAGTCTACCTTGTTTAATGAGTTGTTACAGTTTTGCGCAACTAAGCGAATTAGGACAACAAGTTATCATCCGCAAGCTAATGGGATGGTAGAACGTTTACACAGACAGCTTAAGGCTGCTTTAATGTGCCATGCAGAGACATGGAGTAAAGCCTTACCGCTGGTTCTGCTAGGTATTAGAACAGCACTCAAGGAAGACTTGAAATGTTCTGCTGCCGAGTTATTATATGGAGAGCCTTTGAGACTTCCAGGGGATTTCGTGGTACCATCCTTGCCAACCAGTGATAGTAGTGCGCATGATTTTTTGGCACAGCTACGTAAGGTTGTGGCAGATCTTCGACCAATTCCTGCGTCTCGGCATTCGTCTCCTTCAGTTTTCACTTTTAAAGAAATGTCGACTACACTACGCACGTGTTTTTACGTGACGATACGGTCCGACGTTCTCTTCAGCCACCCTATACTGGACAATATAAGGTCCTCAGTAGAGGGGCAAAAACCGTCACGATTGATGTGGGGGGAAAAAAGCAGGAGGTAAGCGTGGACAGAGTTAAACCAGCACATCTCGAGGCTGAGGATGATCATGTATCGACCTCAGTGCAACCAGGCAGCAACCCATTGGACGTACCTCTCACGGTGCCTGTTCCTCCGGTCGGAAATTTAATTCCATTTCCTGCCTCGAAGGAGTCTCCTCCACCAGCCTTGGATCCAGTCGTTTCGACGCGTTCTGGACGTCGAGTCAAATTTAGGGATGTTTTGGATCTGTGAATCCTTAGTCCCGAGATAATTTGAGTTTTAGTTAATGTAAATTGTTATTTTGTATAATTTGGTTGACCTGACGTTCCAAATTTCAACTTCCTCTATGGTCATCTCAGATTTGTTTGATTCTGAATGACTATGGGACAATTTTGTTCATCCTTCCGATTACGGGCGGCCTCCCTTTTTGGTGGGGATGTTCGTCTTCGTGGGGGGGTGATGTGGCGACCTCGCCTTATTTTATGATGTTCGAACTCTTTGTTGACAGCTTAATTTTCTCATCCGATATATTTGAATGTTTTCATATGTCGATGGTAGAATTGGTTGCCAGAGTTTCGACATGTTATTTTTGACAAGTTAAAATATTTTCACTGATAATGTTTGGTTATTAAAGAAAACCAATATTCTTTTCCAATTAAAGGATTAAAATCACATGAGACCGTTTTGTAAAGAAAACCGTCCATGTGAGGATGAATGTTAAACCATTAATAAATTATTAAAACATACAAGACGAATTAAATTATTGAAGGGAATCTGTCGCATACAAAATGAGCACTTGACGGTCGCGTCGGAATAATATCTTCCTGGGACCGTCGATATAAAAGCTAAGTACCTATACCTTCCTTATTAATCTAGAAGAGGACCCCGCTCTGTTCTTCCCCGGCTCTTACGCCTCAGTCGTAAAACGCCGGAACTGCAAGTGCCATCCCATTCCTGTCTCAGTATTTAAGTAACAGTAGATAGGGTTGGCACACATAAAAGTAATTGGGATTTCCCGGGAGTTTTCCCGGAGGTCCCAAATAGCTTTTCTACGGTGGTAGCTTTCGGTTTCCATGAGTATTGGAGCAAGTTTCTATGGTAATCTGATCCAACGCTATCTTGTATACAAATTTATTAATATTTAAAGGTTTAAGACAGAGAAACCTCTTTTGCCAGGTCCCGCCCTTTAAATATGAGGAATTCATCGCTAAACCAGCACGGAATCTTAAAATTCTACGCTAAAGTATCTTTAATTTCCCCGCTATGCTAGAGAAGTTATTTTATATACCAAATAAATAACTGTGTATGTACTGTAATATTGTGTGATTTCATTAGGACACCCTATGACTTTTCAGGGGAGCATCCCGCACCCTGAAGCAGGGGCTAGGATCTGGGACCCCGGCGAGTTCGCCAAGGCACGCCCATGAACCCCGTACCCCGTCTCCGCTGTAGCTGCCTACCTCTGAGGTTACCGATCGTATAGGCTGACCTGGTCAGCTTGCGCCCAGGTACCAAATTAAATACTTACCCCGAGAAGGGCAACTTTTCTTGCATTAACTGCATCATCGTGCAGTGCTTAATTGCATTAATCACCTAAATTTTATAGTTTCATCCTACTATCCCATGCGGTGATCAGCTAAATACCAGAATCTTCGGAGCTAGAGGGGTAGAATGGTACATAGTAGGAGGTAGAACCATAAATCATTACAACTCTTCATTATTTTCATATTAATGAGTTTTCAACAATCATATAATGCATGGTGTTTGACCATCATTGACTCGACTGGGCGGACCATGCAGTTGTCTTATATTTTTTACAAACGTAATATCTCCTATTTAAGTTGTTCTGAATAAAAACGCGTTGATAGATATTAAGCCTGGAATAGACTTTTTATTTTTTTATTTTATTTATTCGATTAAAACGGTATCATACCAATTACATTAATCTAAATCATTATTACATTTTTACACAAAAGTTAAAAAAATATATAAATATTAGAAAGTCAGTTAAAAATGTCATACAAATAAAAATATCAACAAATTGTTCAAATATACAGTCAATAAAGAAATTAAAATAGTCATACTTTCAGGCATCTTTCTCACAGAACTCCAGGCAATCCAACATTATCTTCGGCCATCCATCGTCGAACAGATCACAGTCGGTGTCGGCGGAAAGCAGGGCGTTTAAAGATGCGAGGGAGCGCGGAATGGGTGATTTAGAGCGTGCCACGGTGCGGCAACTAGGGACGGCAAACAAGTTGTGACGTCTACTGCGGCGGTATTTGTCGGGCACAAAAATATGACATAAATCGTTATGTAGATCGGGGGCATCAATTGACATTTTTAAAATGTTGCACATAACTAATAGCTGGTGCCTCTGTCGTCTGACCTCCAATGAGTTGTATCCCAGTGATCCCAGTAGACATTTTGTGGGATACATGAAAGGATAATACACATTGACGCGCTTATATAGATACCTCAGGAAGGTTTTTTGTACCTTTTCAAGCATAAGTGTGTATTTGCTTTCGTGAGGATGCCACACACACATAGCGCTCTCGAGTTTACTGCGCACCAAGGCTTCAAAGATGAGACGTACAACGCGTTGGTTCTGGAAATCTTTTGCATTCCTGAGGATGAAACCTAAGCGCCGGAATGACTCTTTTGCTAACGCAACTATATGGTCGTGAAAAGTTAACTTCCGATCGAAAACGACTCTCAGGTCCTTCATTGTACAAGAACGTGTGATACTCGTATTATCAATTATATAATCATAGTGCCGTATGCATAGGTGCCGTAATCGACCAAAAGTTGCTGCGCAGCATTTTGGGGCGTTGAATTCCATCCCGTTTCTCAGACTCCATTTGATATACCGCGTCAACATCTCGTTGCAACATCAGGCAATCGGTATCACTTGACCTCGGTGAACAGCTTGAGGTCATCAGCATACAGTAAGCATCTAGAATGTCTTAAAACCGATGGTAGATCATTTACCATCAGCAGAAATAAAAGAGGACACAGTATTGATCCCTGACTTACTCCAGAACGCGTGTGATAAGGACTAGACTCATATAAACCGAGCCTGATAAACTGCTGACGGTCACGAAGATAGTCTGCAAGCAATCGGAAAAGTTTTGGAGTAAATCCAATAACACTCAATTTTGCCAACAGTATGTCGTTATTGACCCTATCAAACGCCTTCCGAAAATCAAAATAGAGCACGTCAACCTGGGAGCCTCTATCAAGCCTAGCTGAGATAAATTCAACAAGTGTTAACAAGTTGGTCTCCACATATCTCTTGGGTCTGAGAAGCCATGGTGCTCGTTGCAAAGGTATTTGCTCACCTGTGCATAAATAAATTTGTGGAGTATGTTCTCAAATACCTTTGCTGGAGACGATAAAACTGCAAATGGACGGTACTCCTCAACATTATTCTTCTTAGCACTCTTTGGGATCAGGCTCACTCTGGATAATTTTCACTGAGAGGGATATATGCCGGTTTTTAAGTGCCAAATTGAATATGTGACATAAGGGCTCACACATAGAATGCTTTGCCTGTTTTAAGACAATAGACGGGACGCTGTCTGGGCCTATGGAGCTATTTGGTTTCAGTTTGTTGATGCCGTACAACATCGCAGGGGTCAACAAAGCCGATATCCACATAGTTACTATTGCTGCTAGTGTCAGAGCTGTATGCCTCAACAATATCCAAGCTTGGTATGTCGGGCTGAAATACACTAGAAAAATAGTCAGCAAAAGCTTCTGCTGCCTCTACACCTGAAACAGTTTTTCCTTCGTAATTTACTTGGGGCTCAAATCCACCCTTCTTGCGTAAGCTGGATATGTGTCTCCAGAACTCAAGAGAACAAGATTTAATGTTTCCTTCGATAATTTCCATGTGGATGACTCCCACCCGTACAACTTTTTATTAGATTCATCATTTTGTTACCTTCAAGTATATTAAGGAATAATTCTGTGGTCTTCAACCTCCTAACCTAACAATCTGTATTGATTTGCCTCAAAAACTACCTTTGGCCGTTGGCGACACCAGTTGGAACATTTGGGGTTCCAGTATTTAGTTGTTCCAGTATAAACTCCCAAATATCCAAAAAATAATATATTATTAAATACCGACCAGAAAGGCCCTAGGCAGGTCCAAGCGGCTAACTTAAGTCTAATTTTAAGTAGTGGAGACTAAAATATTTTTGACCGGTGGTGGGTAATTTAAGCCCCTTGAATTATATTGAGTCAAATAAAATATTATATTGAACTTTGGTTGTTTCTTTTCAATCACGAATGTTAATTAGGCAACTACGAACCCTTATCATACGTTAACCTCCAAATACACGGGGATAACGTTACAAGTGACAAGTGACAACTCTTATCGACTGGTCCCTCAGAAAGTCCGCCAAAAGAGCAGTACTATTCAGGTAGAGTAGTCAGGCAGACTTAGGCCGCGGCGTGTTACCACCCACCAGACAAAGACATGCCGCCAAGCGGTCGCTTTACGGCATGATGTTTGGTGAAGCCATTGTTGGGAACGGGTCAGAAACAGTTGCGTTGATTACTATAGCTGGTCGTGATACATTAAAGGTCAATTTACCTGGCAGCCAATCTTGGGGAGCAGCGTGATCCGAGACACGGTTAACCGCTGGCTGATTGCAAATAGTTGGGGGCCCAAGTAATGAGCTAGCCACTAATGAAAGGCTGCCCCGCCATCTTGCGAAAAATCCCGGAAGTGCACCATCGTGCCAGTTGGCGACCGGACGAGAGGACCCGATGGACATCTCTGGGGGGGCTCGGGCTACCCCGCGGTATCCAGGATTGGTTCCCAATAGGTAAAAAGACATTATATGTATCACGGGTTCGTAATGGCACCTAGATTCTACATCCGTTTCCTTCCCTTTCTTTCATCCCTTACATATCTTCACTCCCTACAAAATAAAAGGCTGAAACAGAATTAAGGTTCAACAGCGGAAGCACGTCCTTTCCTTTCAAGTGCACCTCTCAAACATTTGAGGCTTGCACTCCAATATCCACTCGGTCCACCACTATCTTCAGACCGCAAAACCGCATATTCTGTTCCTCACGGAGGCGCAGATCAAATGTCCAGCTAACGCGGCGTACCTTGCCTACCCAGGCTATGTTCTAGAAAATAACTTTAGGGCGAGGCCGGGAGTTTGTATGTATGCCCGCGATGATATTTGCTATCGGCGTCTCCGCAACTTTGATGAACCTCAACTTTCCACCATGTAGATTTTAGTAGACACTGGCATGGAGAAAATTCTTTATGCTAGTGTCTACCGTTCACACAAAAAAAAAAAGTTGTTTCTTTAGATTAAAAACTCTGTACAAAATTAGAAATGTATTGAGTGAAAAAGTTCGGATAACATTGTGCGAGAGTCTGGTTTTATCTAAATTGAACTATGGAGACACTCTGTACGGCCCTCGTCTACTCTCTACCACAAAACGGTTAATTCAGCGCGTGCAAAACGCTTGCAGTCGTTTTTGTTTTAAAATACCTCCACGATCGCATGTTACCCCTTTCCTAAACAGAGCCGGCTTGCTAAACATGTCCGCACGTAGAGAAGTACATTTAGCAACACTTGTCCACGATTTAATTAAATTAAAAAAACCCGAATATTTGTATAAAAAACTTATATGGTCAGCATCTCTCAACAACTATAATACCAGAGCCTCTAGTTACCTACTTATTATAAAAAAGCACAGAACTACAGCATTTCGAGGAAGCTTCCGTTATCAAGCAACCAAGTGTTGGAACAACATACCTCCACCGTTAAAAAAACTTACTTCAAAATCTAGTTTTAAACAAATTTATAAAAATATGTTATTGTCTGAACAATTGCTTTGATGTCGGATGTTCACTAATTTATAAATTATTATATATATATATATATGTTTATATATATATAATTTGTTTAATTTGTTTTGTTTATTTAATTACTTTTCATAATATATTGCTACCTGCACCCCGTGGCTTTGCCCGCATTTAATCCCCTTTATTAACCTTGCTCTTGTGTCATTCTATTTGTTTACTATGTAAAGATTATTAAAATTAAAATTAGTTATCTGAACAGTTAAATTGATATTGGATGTTCATTCACTCATTAACTGTTAACATATTGATTATTTTACTACTTTGTTTGTTTTATTACATTACATAGATTTATTATACTTAGATAGATTTCAGTAACTCTTTATTTGTATACCATTATTGTAATTTTATCTGTGCCAGAACTAACTTACATACACCATTAATGTTTCTTTATATACCTAGGTTAATTAGTTATTAATGTGGCGACTACTTGATGCGAAAAAAAAAAGAGGGCACTGCTGAAAATCAGCGCACTGCTGCAGTCTATGTAGTGATGCATTATGCTGAGCATGTGCCCATTTCGTAGCCAATCATTAATTATAACCTACCGATATTGTAACTATGTACCTACTTTTATGGCTATGAATAAATGTGTTTTCTTTCTTTCTTCTTTCTTCTTTCACACAGTGGAGATGACAAGACAAACAGGCTCACAAACCACCTCAGTGAGGCAGCGATGTGGCTCAACAGAGGTATACATCTACTCAATTAGTGCTTCTGGGGGATTTCAACGCCCACCATCAAGACTGGCTATATCCATACCAGAGCACAAACCACGCTGGTCGAGAGATGCGCAAGCTCGCTTTAACGCTAGACCTCACTCAGCTGGTCCAGAAAGCAACAAGGATACCGGACGTTGATGGCCATACAGAAAATTGCTTGGACCTTCTGCAAACAACAGAACCAGACCGCTACTCGGTGTCGGTTTCATCACCCTTAGGTAGCTCCGACGCCTCCGACCACTGCCTGGTGAAGTTTGTCTCCTTTTTCTCCCCGCCGGATGAAGATCTGGTAGTTCTAAGGCCCTAGAGGCACCCGGCGGGTGTGGCGATACAGGTCAGCTTAGGATGAGATGCGTTGATTTTTCGCGTCTTATCCTTGGCGGCAGGTTTGTTTTTCTTCGAGCAATCCCTCAGCTTGCGCGGATGCTGTGACAGAAGTGTTACGTCAGGCTATAGAATATTTCATACCATTTTCTGACGTTCTGATGTCAGGCAAAGCTTGTCCATGGTTTAACGCTAAATGCAGAAGCATCAAAACTTAATTACTTAGCCTGGGCTGATGCTTGAACCCGCAAGTCTAGAGATGTACGCAAAAAGAAGAAAGCCTTTAACTTAGCCGCCAAGTCCTGCAAAAAGGTTCTCAAGTAGGCTCGCTTCGATCACATACGCCGATCAGGGAACAAACTTGCTCGGGTAGCAGAGCGTTCTGGTCCCTGACGAAGTCGATCGAAGAGAACTTCTGCCGTCCCTCACTGTCTCCACTACTGAAAGTCACTAGTGCACACTGCTGAAGAGAAAGCAATTGGCTAGGGGGGCTATTACTGCTCGCGTCCGTAGGATTTAGCCCTCGATGTCCTACACGTGTCCCCTGGGTGGCGCCAAAAGAGCAGTACTTTTCAGGTGGTAGGCTTAGGCCGCGGCGTGTTACCACCCACCAGACAAAGCCATGCCGCCAAGCGGTCGCTTTACGGCATGAATGTTTGGTGAAGCCATTATGGGGAATGGGTCGGAAACAGTTGCGTTGCTTACTATAGCTAGTCGTGATACATTGAAGGTCAATTTACCTGGCAGCCAATCTTGGAGAGCAGCGGGATCCGAGGCACGGTTCTCCGCTGGCCGACCGCAGATAGTTGGGGGCCCAAGTAGTGAGCCAGCCACTCATGAAAGGCTGCCCCGCCATCTCGCGAAAAATCCCGGAGGTGCGCCATCGTGCCGGTTGGCGACCGGACGAGAGGACCCGATGGACACCTCTGGGGGGGCTCGGGCGTCCCCGCGGTCTCCAGGATTGGTTCCCAATAGGTGAAAAGACCTAATATGTATCACGGGTTGGTAATTAGCGCCTCGTTTCCACTTCCGTTTCCCTTACCTAACTTCACTCCCCACAAAATGAAAGGCAGAAACAGAATAAAGGTTATACAGCGGAAGCACGTCCTCTCCCTTCAAGTGCACCTCTCAAACATTCGAGGCTTGCACTCCAATATCCTCTCGGTCCACCACCACCTTGAGACCGAAAAACCGCATATTCTGTTCCTCACGGAGACGCAGATCAAATGTCCAGCTGACGCGGCGTACCTTGCCTACCCAGGCTATGTTCTAGAGCATAACTTTAGGGCGAGGGCGGGAGTTTGTATGTATGCCCGCGATGACATTTGCTATCGGCGTCTCCGCAACCTTGAAGACCCTCAACTTTCCGTCATGTGGATTTTGGTGGACACTGGCATAGAGAAAATTCTTTATGCTAGTGTCTACGAGACGAGGAGACAAACAGGCTCACAAACCACCTCAGTGAGGCGGCTGATGTGGCCCAACAGAGGTATCCTTCTGGCCATACAGCCAATTGCTTGGACCTTCTGCTGACAACAGAACCAGACCGCTACTCGGTGTCGGTTTCATCACCCTTAGGTAGCTCCGACCACTGTCTGGTGAAGTCTGTATCCGTCTACTCCCCGCCCGATCCCAGCCAAAAAGGCACCCGGCGGGTGTGGCGATACAGGTCAGCAGATTGGGATGAGATGCGTTGTTTTTTCGCGTCTTATCCTTGGCGGCAGGTATGTTTTTCTTCGAGCGATCCCTCAGCTTGCGCGGATGCTGTGACAGAAGTGTTACGTCAGGGTATGGAGTATTTCATACCATTTTCTGACGTTCCGGTGTCAAGCAAAGCTCGTCCATGGTTTAATGCCAAATGTAGAGATGCAGAAGCATCAAAACATGAAGCTTACTTAGCCTGGGCTGATGCTCGAACCCGCAAGACTAGAGATGTACGCGAAAAGAAGAAAGCCTTTAACTTAGCCGCCAAGTCCTGCAAAAAGGCTCTCAAGAAGGCTCGCTTCGGTCACATACGCCGAACAGGGAACAAACTTGCTTCTTACCCCTCGGGTAGCAAAGCGTTCTGGTCCCTGGCGAAGTCGATCGAAGAGAACTTCTGCCGTCCCTCACTGCCTCCACTACTGAAACCCGATGGATCACTAGCACACTCGGCTGAAGAGAAAGCGAATTTATTTGTTACTCTGTTTGCGGAGTCTTCACGTTTAGATGCTGGCAATGCTGTACCTTCTAGTCTGCCGACTTGCGGGACGTTTATGTCGGAAATCCGCATTCGTCAGACTGAAGTACGCAAAGCGTTGCGCAATCTAGACGTGAACAAAGCTAGTGGTCCAGACGGTATACCAGCTGTAGTCTTGAGGACGTGTGCGCCTGAGTTGGCTCCTATTTTGACACGCCTCTTTCGCTTGTCTATGACGACTGGTCAAGTGCCTAAGTCCTGGAAGCAAGCAAACGTGCAACCCGTGCCGAAAAAGGGTAGTCGTGCAGACCCTGTCAATTACAGGCCTATCTCAGTCACTTCCATACTCTGTAAGACTATGGAACGTGTACTGAACCACAGGCTCCTGGCATACCTAGAATTGAACGATCTCCTCAGTGACCGACAATACGGGTTTCGCCGAAACCGGTCTACTGGGGATCTTCTAGCGTATGCCACGCACATCTGGAGCGAAGCCATCGAGAACCACGGCGAGGCGCTGGCCGTCTCTCTTGACATCTCGAAGGCTTTCGACAGGGTTTGGCACGATAGCCTTATTAGCAAGCTTCCTTCATACGGCCTGCCCACTGGTTTATGTGTTTGGATAGCAGATTTCTTAAGGGATCGGTCGATTCGAGTGGTCATCGATGGCTGTTCTTCCGACCAATTGGCCATAAATGCCGGAGTCCCTCAAGGATCAGTACTCTCTGCAACACTTTTTCTGCTGCATATTAATGACCTGCTTAAACCCGGTATCTTTGGGTACGCAGATGACAGCACTGTTGTAGAGAGTTATACATCCAACGCACGAACCAGTGCATTACAAATCCAGTCTCATAGAGAAGCGATGGTCGAACGCTTGAACTTTTCTTTGAAGGCAGTCTCTGATTGGGGCGATGCCAATCTGGTCAAGTTCAATGCTGCGAAAACCCAGGCGTGTCTTTTCTCCGCTAAACGGAGCCCATTTTTACTGGCTCCTACTTTCCGGGATGTGTCCGTTCCGATAAGTAACAATCTCGAGCTTCTTGGCATCTCTTTGACACCAACTCTCAATTTCGGCTCTTATATTGAGTCTAGAGCCCAGCTAGCCTCAAAAAAGCTTGGCATTTTGGCTAAGGTGAGACGGTACTTCACACCGGGACAGTTGGTTAATCTTTACCAAGCACAAGTCCGGTCGTGTATGGAGTACTGTTCTCACCTTTGGGATGGTTCTGCTAAATACCAGCTGGAGACACTGGAAGCTATTGAGAGGAGAGCCAAAAAACTCATCAGCGATGACCTATTAGTAAGCAAGAGACTCCAGAGTCTCGCGCATCGCCGCAAAGTCGCTTGTTTATCGGTTTTCTATCGGATACATTTCGGAGAGTGTGCAATGGAACTGCATGATTTGATTCCACCATCCCCATTTTATAATCGGACATCCAGAGACACTAAAAGGCGCCACCGATTTATGGTGGATATACCATCTACCCGAACGAAGCGATTTGCTTCTTCGTTCATCATACGAACCGCTAAGGAATGGAATACCCTGCCTGAGTCCGTGTTTCCGATTAAGTACAATATGGGGGTCTTCAAATCGCGAGTGAATAGGTATCTTCTGGGTAAGCACGCTACACCATCGATCGCATCATCACTTAACATCAGGTGAGATAGTGATCAAGTGCTACCCAGTTCAGTATAAAAAAAAAAAAAAAAAAATTTTATTCGCTACTCTGTTTGCGGAGTCTTCACGTTTAGATGCTGGCAATGCTGTACCTTCTATTCTGCCAATTGCGGGACGTATATGTCGGACGTTTATGTCCATACTCTGTAAGACTATGGAACGTATACTGAACCACTGGCTTCTGGCATATCTAGAAGTAAACGATCTCTTCAGTAACTGACAATACGGATTTCAGCGATCTACTGGGGATCTTCTAGCGTATGCCACTCACATCTAGAGCGAGGCCATCGAGAACCACGGAGAGGCGCTGGCCGTCTCTCTTGACATCTCGCAGGGTCTGGCACGATAGCCTTACTAGCAAGCTTCCTAGCTTCCTTTATACGGCTTTCCCACTGGTTTATGTGATATCAGATTTCTTGAGGGATCGGTCGATTTGAGTGTCATCGATGGCTGTTCTTTCAACCAATTGGGCATAAATAATGCAATTAAAAATAAATTACTTACATACCTTAAAACTTTCGATTATAACTACTTAGATAATCTTATTACTAATACATACAATTGATATAGATAATTCCTGTGGATATTTCTATAACAAATACACACTACACAATGACACAATTTTCCATGCACCTTTACACATACACACACACACATACAAGCGCCAAAATTCATACACACAAAAACAACTGTTTAGAATAGTACTTAACTTGTTACACTTATTATATTGTTAAAATAGTAATTAGAATCCAATTTTATGATTTAAAAATAACTTAAGAAATTGTGTTAAACTAAGTTTGAACAATAAGTATATTGCCTTAAATTGGGAGATGCCACTGGCTCTCGAGACACAGCTATGCTAGTTCAAGAGCCTATGGATTCATATTATGTATATTGTGCACCAAAATTAAGGCAATAAAAAATTGTATTTGTATTTATTTATAAATGGCGGAGTCCCTCAAGGATCAGTACTCTCTGCAAAACTTTTTCTGCTGTACAATAATGACCTGCTTAAACCCTGTATTTTTGGGAACGCAGATGACAGCACTGCAGTAGAGAGTTATACAGCCAACGCACAAACCAGTGCATTACAAATCCAGTCTAATAAAGAAGCGATGGTCCAACGCTTGAACTTTTCTTTGAAGGCAGTCTCCAATTGGGGCGATGCCAATCTGGTCACACTGCCAATCACACCGGGACAGTTGCTTAATCGTTACCAAGCACAAGTCCGGTCGTGTATGGAGTACTGTTCTCACCTTTGGGATAGGTCTGCCAAATACCAGCTGGATACACTGGAAGCTATTGAGAGGAGAGCCAAGAAACTCATCAGCGACGACTTACTAGTAAGACAGAGACTCCAGAATCTCGCTCGAAAGTCGCTTGCTTATCGGTTTTCTATCGGATACATTTCGGAGAGTGTGGAATGGAACTGCATGATTTGATTCCACCATCCCCATTTTATAATCGGACATCCAGAGACACTAAAAGGCGCCACCGATTTATGGTGGATATACCATCTACCCGAACGAAGCGATTTGCTTCATCGTTCATCATACGAACCGCCAAAGAATGGAATACCCTGCCTGAGTCTGTGTTTCCAGTTAAGTACAACATGGGGGTCTTCAAATCGCGAATGAATAGGTATCTTCTGGGTAAGCAAGCTCCATCATTGATAGCATCATCACTTAACATCAGGGTGAGATAGTGATCAAGTGCTACCAAGTACGGTGTAAAAAAAAAACAATTTTGCTCGATCATAGTTCTGTATCGGAGATCGTGTAAACAAATTATCGCTCACCCTGAGGAGTGGCGGCAGATCCCCCGCGGTCAAGTTCGCGATGTGGTTGTGCGGCAGCAACAGGTCGTAGGCGGTGCCGGGCGCGGCGGGCAGCCGGGGCACGCGCGTCAGGTTCGCGCGCGCGCAGCGCACCCGCACCAGCTGTGTGGCACCGCGCACTGCCGGCTCGTCGTAGTCGCGCCGGTCACACTCGCAGCCCGGGACGCAATTCTTGTGGGGGCACACCATTTCGTCGAGCGACAAATTCTTTAACAGTCTGCGGCCCTTGCAACGCAGCCCTGTGACCGGCACGTTGGCGAGGCTCAGCCCCAGCGCGCGCCTGGTCCAGTACATGCTGCAGTTGCAGTCGAGCTCGCCTTTGAGCTGCACGCGAACGCCGCTAGCCGCGGGCTGCGTCTGGCCGCGCGAGTACAGCACCACGCTCACCGGAGCTCCATCCAGTACCACATACGCCCCGGTCGCCTTTCTGCGCTCGTACTCCAAGTCCTCGAACTGTAAACGAAGTGTGGTCAGGCAGGGAGAGCTCAGCGACGCGGTCGCGACGCGGTCTCGGTTGGCTCACCTGTAGCCTCGTGACGCGGGTGTGCTGAAGCGACAGCACCTTGAGCTCGGTGAGATTCACGCGCCAGTCGCTGCAGATGCGAGTTATGCCCGTCAACGAAAGATTCAGTGTGGTTAGATTCTTCATGTGGATCAGCGGTGAAGAGTCTGCGGGGAAAGAGGGAGAGCGATGAGAGAAGGCCTCGGGGCCCACCGGGTCGGCGGTGCTCCACTCACCGCGGGGCGCGCACACGTCACCGATGTGCGTGTTGTTCTGCAGGTTTAGCTCCTGCAGCCGGGTGAGGTTGGCCAGCTGCGCGACCGCGGTGGCGGTCAGCTCATTGCGAGACAGGTCCAGGATGCGCAGCGCCCGCGGACCCTCTAGCGAAGACCTGTGCGGAAGGTTGTGCGTTACAATTATTCCTGACGTCATTTTTGGATAAAGAGCGGTAGACAAGTTTTCGATCGAAGAGAGACCAATCTGTACGATCCCAGTTAAGACCGTACAAAATAAGTTGCAGTAGTAATAGTTTTTATAAATTCGATCGTCCTACCATTTATCATAAGGGAGTTCCAGTCCCTACAGCTCGGCTATATCGAGTCAGGGTACCATCATATTGCATTGTCACCTAACTTATATAAGTTTGCTAATCAGCGCAAGTGGTTAAAAACCGGTTTGCTAATGTTGACAAAACTTACAGACGAACGTTGCAAAATATAAAAACAAAGTTTGTAAAAAATTTGATCTCAATATATAGTATTATTATCTGTTATGTGACGTATCTTAAATAATTAAGATAGTTTAAAGACTAAAACAACCGACTGGAAGTCGGTTGCCGCGCGAGTCAATTTCAGTAGCATGTTTGAGACGTCTATCGTTTTATCTCTGGAGATACTTATCAGATCTCGATGAAATTACAATGGGACCATCTCGAAAACGTATCCTAGGTAGAATAGAATAGAATAGAAAAGAAAAAAACTTTATTGCACACCATTTCAAAAAACAACAGACAGCAAATTAACCTACTTAAATTACTATAGGTAATACAATGGGCGGTCTTATCGCTTAAAGCGATCTCTGCCAGACAACCTTTGGATGGACAACATTTTTAGAAGGAGTTGCTGGTGGTACAATGCTTTACATAATACTAACTACAGTGCTAATAAATGAATAAATAAAATAATCAAAACTCATGTAATCATCATACATCTACATACTACTACATACCAATACAAAATACAAACATACTTATACGTACACAAATATCCATATTCCATACATACAAATACACATACATACAATTATACACACATACACAATATATAAATATATACATACATGCGTATATATAAGTCAACGGAAAAGTGCTACAAATGTGATAGATAATGATTTTTAACCATATTTTTAAAGCTAGCGAGGGATTTACTCGTAGCTTGGCGTATATCTAAGGGAAGTGCATTCCATAGTCGTGCAGCTTGGACGGTAAAGGACTTGCCGTAGTACTCAGAAGTATGGGAGGGAATTTTCAGGATAAGAGTGTCGGAAGATCGTAGGGATAGAGAATGTGACTGATGTAGGAACTCAAAACGTTCTTTCAGGTAATAAAGAGTAGAAGGGATAAAGAGTATAGAATAAAGGAGGGAGAGGATGTGTGCATTCCGGCGCAAACGAATCGGTAACCATTTCAGCTTACTACGAAATTCTGAAATGTGGTCAAACTTACGGAGGCCATAAATAGGTACCGATTAAAAAACTAATCATTCGAATCGGTTCACAATTGACGGAGTAATCGCTTAACATACATACAAAAAAAAAACATACAGACAAATTGAGAACCTCCTTCTTTTTAGAAGTCGGTTGAAAATAAGAAAATTTCATCACCCCGAAAGCGTTTGAAGATGATTCTTCAGCAATCTAAGAACGTGCAGGCCGGGCGCGTCGTGCAGTAGATCCTTCGGCAGCCACTTCAAGGCGCTATCGGACACTTCGAGGTGCTCCAGCGCGGTCGCGTCCGCGAGCAGCAGCGTCGGCAGGTCAGCGAGCGCACGCGCGCGTCGAATCACCAGCACGCGCAGCGCGCGGCAGGCGGACACCCACCGCGCGGGCAGCGTCTCCACCGCCGGCCCGATCAGCCACAGCGAGCGCAGCGCGCCGCACCGCCGCAGCGGCACCGGACTCCGCTCCGTCCAGTTGGTCAGCTCCAGCGACTCCAGCGAGGGCACGTCCACTACGCTCAGCGCCGTGGCGCGCGAGCTCAGCGTCAGGTTCGTCATGCTCGGTGGCGGGTCGAACTCTTCGATCTCCTCCTCCTCAACCTTAAGGTACACGACCGTTTTGAGCGGTGGCGGGACGCGTACACCGGCGTGACGCAGCTCGAGACGGCGCAGCGCCAGGTGCTGGGACGCCAGCTCGTCCGGCGGCAGCTGCACGAACAGCATCTCGAGGGTGTGTAGGTTTTGCAGCCGGCCGAGGAACCCGGCGTCCGGCACGTGCTGCGTGTCCCGCGCTTGCAGCTGCAGCTTTCGGAGCTGGTCCAGGCCCGCGAAGTGGTCGGCGTTGAGGGCGGGGGCGGGTGGCAGGTCGCTCAGCTGCAGGCGGGAGGTGCCGGCGCTCAGCAGCGTCACGTTGAGCTTGGCGAGCACGGCGCGCACGGAGCCCTGCGCCGGCAGGGGACACCCGGACATGGTGATGGACAGCACGCTCACTCTGTTGGGGAAGCTCGGCAGAGAAGGACACTCGAACGTCGTATTATTTTGGCAAACTATTTTCAGCGTTTTTGCGCCTTCGATGATCAACAAATATTTATCTGTAATACAAATTTATTAAGATATAATTCACTTCAATTGACCTATTTATTTTATAATAATCTACAAAGATTTAAAATCTTATGACTGATAATCGATTTTTTTGTAGTTTAGGAGTTATGGCCCTTTTTAACAATTTCTACTAAATTGCGACTACAGAGACATTTTTGATCATACTGACCTTAATAATTGAGATGTTTTTTTTTTAATGTAGCTTGATAATTGATTAACAATAACACAAAAATAAAACCGCCAAAGTCGAGTGGACTCGCCCACCGAGGCTTCCGTACCAACGTTGGTAATTACCAATTAAGTTAGACCTCTAAATTGTATGAGCGCTCATATAACTCAGAGGCCTATCTTAATTGGCTGATACTTTGTACTTCTTTTAATCGGTAGGGTACGTTTCCGAAATGGTCCTATTTTACTTTCATTGAAATCTGATAAGTATCTCCAGAGATATAACGATAAACGTCTCAAACTCGCTACTGAAATTGACTCGCGGGGCATAGAAGTCGGTTGTTTTAGTTTTTAAACTATCTTAATTAAAATAATTCTCAGTCTATGGTATAAATTTGATTAAATTATCTTTAAAGTATTACTAGCGACCTACCCCGGCTTCGCACGGACGCAACAAACTGATGCAATAATGCAGCCATAAATATGCTCTACCCGTACAAAGCCGGGGTGAGTCGCTAATAGATCTACAAAAGTAGAATATCCCATCATGCATTGTTTTGTTATATCTCAAAGGGATTAGGCAACGTTTTCGATGAAAGCTCCTACGTGGCTTGACTTTTTCCGACACTTCCAAAAATTATCATCATATTTGAACCAAATTGCACAAAACCTTAACAAATGATGGACATAAACCTCCTTTATATCAATCAATCTATCTTTTGGTGATAACCGTATAAAAATCCGTTCAGTAGTTTTTGAGTTTATCGCGAACAGATAGACAAACGCGGCGGGGACTTTGTTTTATACTTAACTAGCTGTCCCGGCGGACGTCGTCCTGCCTAGAAAAGCTTTATTTATGTGCCTACATTCACTCCTCTCCATTTACATTGGAATGACAGTGGCGCCAACTGTCGAAAATTGGTCGTACCAACACAGAAACCTTCTTTGGCTCATGCACAACACAACTTTGCTAAAGATCATCACATAAATGTTAGCGTTTTGCTGTAATAAAACCTGCATGGTGCGTCTAACCGAGCGGGTGGCGCCTCTAGCGGTGAAAATAGAAGATAGAGCTAGGAACTCTGTGGTTATAGAGAAAAGAGCGGCAGGGAGTTTTGGCGGAAACGTGGAAAAGTGTGTGTGATCTTATTGTATTTTTTCCTAAAACGTGTTCATCCGCGAGTTAATGTGTAATAAATGTGGATTATTAACCATTAAGTGCCGGTGAATGTGTGCGAGTGTAGGGAAACAGCACAATGTTGAAATACATGCTATTTGCGTTCTCACCAAAATTCCACTGAACATCTTCAGTAAACATCACATCTTTACTGAAGGTATGACTTAGACTAGACTTTTACTTGAATACTGACTTGAAATGTGACTTTGACCCATCTCTACGACTTAAATTCATAAAAACTTGAAGAATTTCAGTACTTGACACTGGCTAAATACACTAATCGTGTGGAGCTATAAGAAAACTAAAAAAAAAAGAGCGTCAGATCAGTATTGTATTATGAGCGAAAATAAATGCATGTTTATAAATTGTAATACGTATTTTTACTATAATCAAATGCATAGTTTACGATTCTATAAAGGACATGCAGACAAACGTTCATCTTCTTCTAATACTATAAGAATCTTTGTCCTGACATACTGACTGACAGACAACGCACAGCCTAAACCGCTGGTCATAGAGACTTGAAATTTGGAGGGTATATTTGTCTTAGTACTTAAACAAATATTGTTTCGGATTGCGCTGAAATTTGGCATGCAGATAGTTATTTTGTCGTAGGTATCCGCTAAGAAAGAATTTTTCAAAAATCACTCTTTAAGGGGATGAAACGGGGGTTGTATGGAGAAACAATATTAGAAAGTTTTTTCTATTCGAAACTTCACACAAGTGCTTCAGTAACCCAGTAAGCTTCAGTCCACCCCTAAATGGGTGAAGTTGGATTGCGCCGAAATTTGGCATGCAGATAAAGTGCCACAAGTATAACTTGGCGGTGGTGGTTTATGGAACTATTATTTTAATTGAAACTGTGAGTTTGACGTTTGAGAGATTACCGCGACATTATTGTTGATAAATCTGCTACATTAAAATAGTTCAATAATGCCAAAAGTAATTAAAAGTGGTTTAAGAGAAACTGTTATCAAACTACAAAGTAAAAGCACAGTGGCGCACAGGCACGCCAAGTTATACTTGCCGGACTGTAGTTGCTTTGACGTAAGTATCCGTTAAAGATTTTTCAAAATTTAAGGCCACTGTCTTGCGATGCAAAATGGAAAATCACGTTTGACGTGGCGCCACAGATTACATATTAGTTTTACATCTCTTTGCTCCCTCTGCGTGAACTCTCGCTACCCCGTTAGTCATAATGAAAGAAATGAAAAGTTTACTGTTGCTCTACTTTGTAATTGATATTTGATATTGTTTGTAATGTAAAAGCAAAAATAGGCTGAATTGTTACTGTTTATAAACCGTCTTTTATAGGAGGAGGTTCTCAATTCGACTGTTTTTTATGCTTGTTACCACAGTACTCGATCCAATTTTGACCGATTTCAAAAATGATTTTTTTGTTTGAGAGATTATGCCACTCGTTTGGTTCCATTTCAATTTTATCGAGGTATGACAGTTATCTCCGGAGATATAGAGATAAATATCTCAAACACATTACATACCTTGATGAGATATGCATTTGTATACCTTGAGGACATGATACTACTGGTTATTTTGACTATTGCGGCATGTAAAGTGTTTTTTTTTTCGTTTTGTACGATCATAAATTATCAAAATCATAATTAACTATAGGTGCATACTAATAGACGTTTATAAGTCTCACATGATCTCAAGTACGGTTGAACCAATTTGCCTAATTTTGGTTTTAATACATTTGTAGAAGTCCAAGGAAAGTTTAAAAGGTGAAAACATATTAAGAAACTAGCTGTGCCCCGCGGCTTCACCCGCAATAAAATGAGTTTCATTCATATAAAACTTACAAACAATAAAAACCTATATATAACAAACCCAAAACCTATAGGGTATTTCCAGTTGACCTAGACTTGTCAATTTTGGTCACAAGCAAGGTCTTACGGGAAGTACCCTTATAGGTTTTCGACCCAAAACCTATAGGGTACTTCCGGTTGACCTAGACTTGTCAATTTTGGTCACAAGCAAGGTCTTACAACACAAGCAAAGGAAAAATTCCGAAAAATAAAAAGAGTTGAAAATTAAGGAAAATTTTGGTACTTACAAGTTTTCACGAAAATCTAAATTTGCCCATGTCTTTTTATCGTGTTGACTCAGGACTTTGATTTTTATACACCTAATAGGGACGATAGACTTCAGTATTTTCAACTTGCTCAGTCCACCCGTTCCTGAGAAAATTGGTGGTGACACACGGACAGACAGAAAGACGGACAAGAAAGTGATCTTATACCTTTTGAGGTACGGAATCCTATAAAAGAAAGGGTTTATTAAAATTCCACCCTAAGAGGGTAATACGGTAGAAACATTTTAAAATGGACTTAAAACGGGAAAAATATTGTCAGTTTGTAATGAATAGAGAGGAAGTGAGAGCGCTTATAATATTTAGTTTCTCAAGAAAAATAAGTCTTTGGTTTCTATCTTGTCTGGCTATTTCCCTTGGTCAGGCCATAACTTGAGAACGCGTGAACCGATATGGCTAATAATATTATATATATACATATAACTAGAAATTGCCTGCAGCTTCGCCCGCGTTATGACTTTTTTCATAAAATACACCAAATCGGTTTAAACTTTTTCTACGTGTCATCCCATTAAGCAGTGAATTTTGAAAAATCCTTTCTTAGCGGATACCTAAAAACCTTGTCCTGACTATTACAAACGCAATAAAAAAAGAATTATAGAATATATATATGTATATATATATATATATATATATTATAGATAGAGATAATTTTGGATATAAATTTATGTTAAAACTTAAAAATATGTTTTGATCCATATAGGTTGCTGTTGGCAAATTACGCCATCGACCGAATGAATGTAACTGGCTCCTGTCCGCCCAAAGGTTATCTAGTAGAGATAAGTCACCGGATCACCGTCACTATGCTCAGTTTGGGTCTTTGTTTTGGATAAAAATTGTCTGAAGTATACTGAAACATGCATTGGGGGTGCACGAAATAGTACGGTTGGCATAGATGGCCCTAGATAAATCAGGGTAATGAAACATTTTTTTACTAGAGTGAAGTTCAACGTTTGGATGAATGCTGAATGGCTCTGGGCTCATTCGTTTTTTAATTCAAATCACTTATGCTTTTTAACCAACTTCACAAAAAAGGAGGAGGTTCTCAATTCGTCTGTATGTTTTTTTTCTTTTTTTTTGTGTGTATGTTACGAGATTACTCCATCAATTGTGAACCGATTCGAATGATTATTTTTTTAATCAGTAGGGTACGTTTTCGAGGTGGTCCCATTGTAATTTCATCGAGATCTGATAAGTATTTCCAGAGATATGATGATAAACGTCTCAAACTTGCTACTGAAATTGACTCGCGGGGCATTGAAGTCGGTTATTTTAGTTTTTAAACTATCTTATAATTATTTGTATTTAGAATAATAATTAGTGATATGATCTATTTTATGTTATTTGACGTGGTGTAAGTGCAGATTTTTAATCTGTCCATATTATCTATACTCTATACTATAATACTTAATCTATACTAATATTATAAAGAGAGAACATTTGTATTTTTGTATTTTTGTATGTTTGTAATGAGTAAGCTCAAAAACTACTGAACCGATTTAAAAAATTCTTTAACTAATACATAGAATGGACTTTCGGAATGAAAATAGGCTATATATTATCCCGTTTAAATCAAAGGTACATTCGTGGAGACCTAATTTGCAACCTAAGTCGGCAAATAAACGGTCGAAAAAACACGTTTCTTACGAACGCTAATTGAAAATAAATAGAAGAATATTTTTTATTCAAGAGTTGTACAACTTAATATATATAATATGTCTATCTCTTAAGGTTGACTCACAGTAACCATTTTAATCTTAAATTAAAAAATAATAATAATACATAACTTCTAAGGCAATTTTCAAGTATATAGTATTAATCCTTATCCAAATAATTACGTTAATTAGCTTGGCCACATATTATAGATTAAAATTGTCCTTTACAGTATATATTTCAAATGAAAACTCTAGAAGATATCACGAATTTCACAAACACGCATCGCAAAATTAATAAAATATTTGCAGTGAATCCACAGATTAGGTCATAGTTAATACGAAAATATTATTATAAGCTTAGCTATGCTGTAGGTCCCCACCAATCACAATCAATTTGAAGTCAATATAGTATAATAATATGATCTATTGTATACAATAATATTCATCTATATATATAATAATATAATATAATATTTTAAACCACCCCGACTGATCTATGTATAATAGCTTTTTCCAATGACTCTAAACACGACATTTAAAATCTGAGCTGTAAGTTGGTGAGGATTTGAGTATTCTGTAGAGTCCAGGAGGCTTCCATGTTCTTACAATATCGTTGAAGAAGAAGATTTTCGAATTGATCAGACCTATGAAAGTTGATTTCATAGCGCAATTAACTAGAAAAAAGCTCATAATTTTATAACGATTGAACGAATTTTCATGAATCAAAGCTACGAAAACTCTCGATGAAGACATCTATCAAACAAAAAAAAACTATCAACAATAAAAACAAAATCGGTTCATCCGGTTAGGTGCTAAGATGCTACAGACAGACACACAGATACACACGTTAAACGTATATTACCCCTACATTTTGCGTCGGGGAACGCCGTAAGGTTACGGCGGCAGATGTACTCCTTGGTGGTAAGCTACTTTTTGGTAGATTTAATGATTCCACTACCACTGTACGAAAACTCATGATTCATGAATGCACATAAAACTTTCATTGGTAGGTATATAGCTAGGATTAGAACCAACGACCGTCGGGTCAGAATCAGGGTAACTATCCTTTACGCCAAAGGGCCGTCCAATATCACTACGTAAGTATTATAAAACAAAGTTCATCACTGCGTCTGTCTGTCTGTTCGCAATAATCTCAATAGCTACTGAACGGATTATCATGCGGTTTTCACCAATAGCCAGAGTGTTTATGAGGAAGGTTTATGTGCATAATTCGTTAAGGTTTTGTGTAAATTGGATGAAATATAACGATGGTTGTTAAATATGTTCATATTTTATATTCGATGCAACAAACTGATGCAAATTTTGTATGCATATATGTTCTACCCGTACGAAGCCGGGGCGGGCTGCTGGCACTTAATATACTTAATAATATTATAAAGAGAGAACATTTGTATTTTTGTATGTTTGTAATGATTTGGCTCAAAAACTACAGGACCGATTTAAAAAACTCTTTCACTAATATATAGAATGGACTTTCGAAATGAAAATAGGTTATATATTATCCCGTTTAAATCAAAGGTACATTCGTGGAGACCCAATTTGTAACCTCGAAGTCAACAAAAAAACGGTCGAAAAAACACGTTTCTTACGAACGCTGCTCAATTGAAAACAGATGGAAGAATATTTTGTATGGAAGAGTTGTACAACTTAATAAGACCTACAAAAAAGTCCGCGACAGCATTATGTCTATCTCCTAAGGTTGACTCACAGTAACCATTTTAATCTATAATTTTTTGTTAAAAAATATTACATAAATTCCAGGGCTATTTTCAAGTATATAGTATTAATCCTTATGCAAATAATTACGTTAATTAGCTTGGCCACATATTATAGATTAAAATTGTCCTTGACAGTATATACTGTTTGAATTATATCATTCAAATGAAAACTCTAGAAGATATCACGAATTTCACATGCACGCATCGCATAATTAATAAAATATTTGCCGTCAAACCACAGAATAGGTCATAGTTACATTAGTTAGTTACATAATTACATAGTTTTATTAGTTGGTGAGGATTTGAGTATTCTGTAGAGTCCAGAAGATGTCCCGGCATCAGGTCAATGCTTCCGTGTTCTTACAATATCGTTGAAGAAGAAGATTTTCGAATTGATCAGACCTATGAAAGTTGATTAAAGCTCATAGTTTTATAACGATTTAACGAATTTTCATGAATCATAGCTAAGAACACTCTCGATGAAGACATCTATAAAAAAAAACTATTAATAATAAAATCAAAATCGGTTCATCCGGTTGGGTGCTAAGATGCTACAGACAGACACACAGATACACACGTTAAACGTATAATACCCCTACTTTAAATCAAAATCGGTTCATCCGGTTGGGTGCTAAAATGCTACAGACAGACACTGATTCACACGTTAAACGTATAATACCCCTACTTTTTGCGTCGGGGAACGCCGTAAGGTTACGGCGGCAGATGTTCTCCTTGGTGGTAAGCTACTTTTCAACCGACTTACAAAAAGAAGGAAGTTCTCAATTCGTCTGTATGTTTCTTTTTTCTTCCTTTTTTTGTGTGTGTATGTTACGCGATTACTCCGTCAATTGTGAACCGACTCGAATTATTATTTTTGTAATCGATAGAGTACGTTTCCGAGGTGGTTCCATTGTAATTTCATTGAGATGTAATAAGTATCTTCAGAGATATGATGATAAACGTCTCAAACTTGCTACTGAAATTGACTCGCGGGGCATTGAAGTATTATCTTATCTTATATATCTTAATATCTTAATTATTGGTAGATTTAATGATCCCACGAAAACCCATGATTCATGAATGCACATAAAACTTTCATTGGTATATAGCTAGGATTAGAACCAACGACCGTCGGGTCAGAATCAGGGTAACTATCCTTTACGCCAAAGGGCCGTCCAATATCACTACGTAAGTATTATAAAACAATGTCCATCACTGCGTCTGTCTGTCTGTTCACAATAATCTCAATAGCTTCTGAATTATCATGCAGTTTTCACCAATAGTGGGTGTTTATGAGGAAGGTTTCGGTGCATAATCCGTTAAGGTTTTGTGTAAATTGGTTGACATATGATGATGATTGTTAAGTATGTTAATATTTTATATTTGATGCAACAAACTGATGCAAATTTGTGCGAAGCCGGGGCGGGCTGCTAGTACTGAATAAAAGCAGTAGCACACTAGCGACGTCAGTTCGCCGACATGCGCGACACGTACCGCACACCTGGAACTGATGCTGGTTGCCCGAACCATTGGTGACCGCGGAGCAGGCGGCGGGCGGGCCGGGGGTGCCGGGCGGGCAGCTCGGCGCGCGGCCCGGCGCCGCTGCCGCCGCCGCCACCGCCGCGAGCAGGCACAGGCACCACCGCCACATGGCGAGCGCACAGTACGCCGCCGACCACCAACCACCGACCGGAATCAGGATAATTCCTCGGCGCGCCCGCTCCGGACGAGGTTGCCACACTTTTTCGTTTTAAGCTGACGACGACGGCAAAGAATACCGATCGGGTTCATCGGGTACTCGGTCGGTGGTAGCGCGCACGGAACAATCCCGTCGCGATACACTCGGGACTGGTTTAGGTACGATCGACGATCGATCTGATTTAGGAACGACTCGGCGTGACCGCGGCCGCAGAATAAATAATAGTACGAGTACCGCGGCGGAGACAGAGCGGCGCGGGCGCTCGCCGGCGGTCAGACGAGCACTGGCGGCTCTCGGCGGCGGGCCGCGCCCCGCTCCCGCCTCGCTATCCTTTTCCTTATTATCATAACGACAAGTCTGCATAAGGTGTAATAATAAGCGGTAAACGAACGCAAAATGATCGACCTCTGTGGCGTGCCATACGATAGGCCATAGTCCAGCAGCGGAAAATCGACTGATAATGATGATGATGCTCCTGCAGCTCGCGTGCCGCCACACTAGTGGTGGGCCTGCAGCCTGCGGTACGGTAAATAGCGCTACAGCAAATTTCCCCCGTTTTACCCCTCCACCCCCCCTAATTGGGGAATTTTTGGAATTGTTTTCACAATATCTTGTGTAAAATGGAGTCCTTAGTGTACTTTTATAATTTTATTGAAATCTGTCGATAAATAAGCGCTACAGGAAACTTCCCCCTTATTCCCCCCTTCCCCTTATTTTCCCCCAATTAAAATTTGCGTTTAACAAAATTTTTTAACCAATGAATATTTGTGCCAATTCGTGATTTTCGGTTGAAAAAGGCGACTTGTAGGCGAGAACAGACAGACAGACTGACAGACGGACAAAAGCATTTTTGTTCAATCTCGACATTGAGACGCTTCGCTCACTCAGTCAATAAGACGTTAGGATACCATCTATAATAATTAGTATCGTGCTTGTCTGGAACTGTGAGATGGCAGAGACACGAGAGACCCTGCATATACAATTCGGCACTTGACATTAATATAGTTACGTCACAGAGTCCTGGCTCTGAACACCATATTTTCGCAGGACGGGTTTGGGTGGTTCGAGCCACGGCCGAACACTACCACCACCACTTATAGTAGACGGCATCCAGGAATAACTTGTATTTACTGCGTAGGACGGCGAGCTCTAACATATCTTTACTAATATTATAAAGAGAGAACATTTGTATTTTTGTATATTTTTGTATGTTTGTAATGATTTGGCTCAAAAACTACTGGACTGAATTAAAAAATTCTTTCACATATATATAGAATAGACTTTCGAAATGAAAATAGGCTATATATTATCCCGTTTAATTTATCAAAGGTAAATTCGTGGAGACCTAATTTGTAACCTAAGTCGACAAAAAAACGGTCGAAAAAACACGTTTCTTACGAACGCTGCTCAATTGAAAATAGATGGAAGGATATTTTCTATGGAAGAGTTGTACAACTTAATAAGACCTACAAAAAAGTCCGCGACAGCATATGTCTATCTCTTAAGGTTGACTCACAGTAACCATTTTAATCTTTAATTTTTTGTTAAAAAATATTACATAACTTCCAAGGCTATTTTCAAGTATATAGTAGCTGGACAGTTCGTTAAGATGGTCGAAACACATAACAGAGTTAGTCGAAAAATGCTCTAAGTCAATAAATATTTTTAAAATTTTAATGGGATCGGGGTGGGGAGTAAATCCAGGACATCTAAGATGTTTATATATTATATCTATCATTCGTTCAAGGTTAGACTACGGCAGTTTTCTATACGACAATGGACTGAAAAGTAAATTAATCAAAATAGACAGGTTACAGAATCAATGTTTACGTGTTATCGGTGGTTTTGTAAGATGCACAGCGATACATGTAATGGAATGTGAACTACATCTACAACCGTTATGTATACGAAGATATTTCTTAGCAGGTAAGTACTGGCTAAAGATTAGGTCATTCGGAGATAATGATGTTCTGCACATTTTAGACAGCCTATTCCAAGTTATTGAAAATCGGTATTGGAGACATAAGAAAAAACCGTTATTAATTACGATGCACGAAACTTATAAAGATTATCCGATTTATTCGAGGCGACAATTAGAACGATTCTCATTAGATCGGTGGGTTAGCAGCGTGGATCTCTCCGATGTGATCATTACTGATATAGATAATGTGAACAAAGCGAAACATCGATATATGTGTGATAATTTAAGATTAATTTGTGAACGTTATTTAAGTCAGAAGTACTCAGATTTTTATGTAATTTATACTGACGGGTCTAGAGAAGGGGAGGAGTCGGGTTTCGCCTTGTTAGATCCGCAAATAAACACGAGCGCAAAATTTAAAGTTAATTGTAAAATTTCTATAATGTACACATAACTGTTTGACATATCAGAAGCTATATCTTATATCGAATCCTTTGAATCTGGAAATAATGTGATATTAACGGACTCCAAGAGTGCACTACAGCACCTGGCTCGCTGTACCTCGAACTTTCGAGGAGCACCGATAGCCTACAGGATCTTGAACGCCGTTCGTAAATTACAAAATAAGTATCTCGTGTTACAGTGGGTGCCGTCTCACATAGGGTTGGACGGTAATGAGAAGGTTGACGTATTAGCGAAGGAAGCGATCACGGATGGAATGTACTACGAATGTTTACCTTATTTTAGTGACATTGTCGGTGATGTTCGTGAGCGTAGTTTGAGTTTATGGAAGGAATACTTCGACGAAAGATCGTTGAGTAAAGGTATCTGGTATAAGACGATTCAGCCTAGCCTTTCCCGACTGCCTTGGTTTGTTGGAGCAGACATGACTCGGAATGATTTTGTGACTGCGTTCAGGCTTCGTTCTGGACACATTCCTTTGAACAGTTTTGCATACTTAATGAAAAAAACCGAACCAAACTGCACAGAATGTGACGTTGTCGAAGATGCTACTCATATACTGAGGGAATGCGTGCGGAACGAAGCAGAGCGGAATATTTTTTTAGTACAATTTGAGATTAATGTGGATGATATTAGTATATTTAATACTATATTGGCCTCACCTTTGTCAAGGGAAGCCAAGTCGGTCTACAATTTTGTTAAAATAGGTATTAGACGTAGAATATAAGTATTGTTGTGTATATATTATGTAAGTGATTAGCCCTATGAGGGTGACATGTTCTATTGTGAACAAACCCTCTATAATAAATAAAGAAAAAAAAAAAAGTATATAGTATTAATCCTTATCCAAATAATTACGTTAATTAGCTTGGCCACATATTGTAGATTAAAATTTTTCTTTACAGTATATAATTCAAAAGAAAACTCTAGAAGATATCACGAATTTCACATACATGCGTCGCAAAATTAATAAAATATTTGCAGTGTAACCACAGATTAGTTCATACTTACTTAGATTAGTTACTTCGAAAATATTAATAAAAGCTAAGCTATTCTGTAGATCCCCACCGATCACAATCAATTTGAAGTCAATATAGTATAATAATATGATCTATTGTATAAAATAATAAAGATCTATATACCTATATAATAATATAATATTTTAAACCACCCCGAATGATCTATAAATAAAATCTTATCAAATCTTTTATAATATCTAATCTTTTCATTAAAAGCGTTCCAATGACTCTAAACACGTCATTTAGAATCTGAGCTGTAAGTTGGTGAGGATTTGAGTATTCTGTAGAGTCCAGGAGATGTCCCAGCATCAGGTCAATGCTTCCATGTTCTTACAATACCGTTGAAGAAGAAGATTTTCGAATTGATCAGACCTCTGAAAGTCGATTTCATAGCGCAATTAACTAAAAAAAGCTCGTAGTGTTATAACGATTGAACGAATTTTCACAAATCAAAGCTAAGAACACTCTCGATGAAGATATCTATCAAACAAAAAAAACTATCAATAATAAAATCAAAATCGGTTTATCCGGTTGGGTGCTAAGATGCTACAGACAGACACACAGATACACACGTTCAACGTATAAACCCCTACTTTTTTTGTTACGTTAAGGTTACGGCGGCAGATGTTCTGCTTGATGGTAAGCTATTTTTCAACCGACTTCCAAAAAGAAGGAGGTTCTCAATTCGTCTGTATGTTTTTTTTGTGTGTATATGTTACGTGATTACTCCGTCAATTGTGTACCGATTCGAATGATTCTTTTTGTAATCGGTAGGGCACGTTTTCGAGGTGGTCCATTGTAATTTCATCGAGATCTGATAAGTATCTCCAGAGATATGACGATAAACGTCTCAAACTTGCTACTGAAGTTGACTCGCGGGGCATTGAAGTCGGTTGTTTTAGTTAAACTATCTTAATTATTGGTAGATGTAATGATCCCACCACCTCTGTACGAAAACTCATGATTCATGAATGCACATAAAACTTTCATTGGTAGGTATATAGCTAGGATTAGAACCAACGACCGTCGGGTCAGAATCAGGGTAACTATTCTTTACGCCAAAGGGCCGTCCAATATCACTACGTAAGTATTATAAAACAAAGTCCGTCACTGCGTCTGTCTGTCTGTTCGCAATAATCTCAATAGCTTCTGAACGGTTTATCATGCGGTTTTCACCAATAGCCAGAGTGTTTATGAGGAAGGTTTAGGTGCATAATTCGTTAAGGTTTTGTGTAAATTGGTTGACATATGACGATGATTGTTAAATATGTTAACATTTTATATTTGATGCAACAAACTGATGCAAATGTTGTAGGCATATATGTTCTACCCGTGCGAAGCCGGGACGGGCTGCTAGTCATACATAAAACGTCACATGGAGTAAAATGTAGCTTGTTTACTGAGTGAACGTGATTCACTGTCGCCGACCGTTGTCACACATAATACGGTGCTCCTACCACCGGTGGAAACCTGAATATTAATAATAATTGAAGGCTCAGGGGCGCAGTGGGAGAATGGTCGGCTTTGACCCCAGAGGTAACGAGTTCAATCCCCGGCGTGCACCTATGGATTTTTCTGTCGAAAAATGTAAGAGCGCATTTCACAGTGGCCCTCCGGTGAAGGAACACATTGCTAAGAAACCCCCGACCCCCCGTATAGTAGTTGGTAGGACATTGTCTAGTGTCCACCTGGCCTGCTACCACCCCCAAGTTGGAAAATCTCCGCCAAACAACTAATATGTTTCTACAGCTGTCCTTGAGAGCCAGTTCCTATTTTAGGACAAGCGTGCCCGAGTGAAGGCCTGGTGGCGTAATCGGGAGAACAGTCAGCTTTGATGCCGCGGTATCGAGTTCAAACCCCGCCGTGCACCAATGGATTATTCTATAGAAAAATGTATGTGCGCTTCTCACAGTGGCCCTCCGGCGAAGGAAAACATCGTTAAGAAAACAGCAACCCCCGCATGGTAGTAGGACACTATCTAGTGTCCGCCTGGCCAGCTACCACCCTCAAGTTAGAAAATCTGTCACCAAACATCTAATGTGTTCCGGCAGCTATCCTTGAGAGCCAGTTCCCATTCTAGGCCTAGCGTGCTTCCCATCTTCGACCGCATCATCACTTACCAACAGGTGAGTGTATAAAACGTTTGTAATAGTAAATGCTCTAAGAATACATCTGATAAGTGCTGCAAGTCCTTGGTTCTTGCCAAATTTCATGATTCTAGGTCAACGGAGAGTACTCTATAGGTTTTGTTTTCCTTGTGAAATTGCAAAATATACGAAAACGTGTGACATAAACGGTCATATCTTTTGATCGCGTAGACAATAGATAGACAAGTTTAATTTTTTCAGAGCTGAAAGATACTGTAGACCTGAGTCTTACATGTTGCAGCTTGATATCTCTACGCGTTCCTGAGAAAAAACGTATTGACAGACGGACAGACAGACAGACGGACAACAAAGTGATCCTATACGGGTTCCTTTTTTCCTTTTGAGGCACGGAACCCTAAAAACACCTCACGCTTATTTTAATATTTTTTATTAATCACACAATTCTAACTTTATATTTCTATCTGCCTGGATATACTGATATCTGACTGGATGTATTGATATCTGAATTGATGTACTGATAACTGACTGGATGTTCTGATATTTGACTGAATGTACTGATATCTGACTGGATGTACTGATATCTGACTGGATGTACTGATATCTGGCTGGATGTACTGATATCTGACTGGATGAGATTGATTTGTGCATAAAACTACTAACTCCTTTTTTCCCTCCCCTTTATACAAGAAGGATAAAATCGAACTAGAGCCCTCGCCTCCTACCACGTCACTTCATTACTTTGATACAGAATTGATTTAAAACCCTGTACATAATGTGATTGATCTTGAGAAAATATTAGAAAAACACATACATTTACAAACATAAATTTTATTTGACATTTACAATCTTTTCAATTAGTGTCTTACGATTATATTTACAAATGCAAAATTCTTAACTTAGTAAGTATGACATTAATTTACATTATAACTATCAAGCGAGCAGCGCACGGCGAGCAGACGACGCGGCCACACGGTACGACACGGCACGGCACGGCACGCCCTGCCACGGTCCGGTATAGCAAGGCATGACATGGTGATTATACTAACTTATTTTCTACTTTATAACTAAAAGTATTTTTTGTACATAAATTACGTGCACTTCTGAACCTATATACATATAAATATAACGCAGTACACGACTCGGTTCCAAAAAACATACAGTGTTTCGGCTGGAGTGACATGACGATGTATCTGTATATAGCATTACTTTGTAACCAATTCAGGGAGCCAGTGCAAAGTGTGCCTAAATCGGTACGGCTCGACTACATTATTATACCTATCGGATAAAGAGTACACGAATGTACTCGAACGTCAGGACGGAGGCATCTGCTGACCTGCAATGTAACGACTGTGCAACAAAGAACATTGTGCTAGGTTTCCAATTATAATTCGATCAATATTGGTTCATTCGTTTAGGATCTATGATGCCACAGACAGACACGTCAAGGTTATAAAACCCTTCTTTTTGCGTCGGGATGAATAAACAGCTCACAATCATTGATCAATAATCACATACACCTCTAGTTGCTGCTCGGATGACAACGAGATGTGGACTCATTAATACATAACACTGCATAATTACTGGTTTATACATCATCTTAACATTTATCATTTTATCATGAGTACTATTTAACGCATCGGTAGGTACCTATGCGAAGTCATTTTATGGGACTATCGTCAGCATTCCGTATGATAAGCATTCGAAGGACGCTAGTCAATTGCAAAATGTAAAATGAACATGAATTAAATGTTGCCATATGGAAGGACATCCACAAGAAACTCCGCGTTACAGTATTTTATTGATTGTTGATGACGCGGCGTGACGTATTTTTTATGAACTATATTTAGTAATTATTATTAATATAAATTATTATATACAATGTACAAATAGAAGCTATAGGGTGTAGACAGAAGAGCATTAGGAGGCAGGTGAGCCGACGAGCAACACAATCTCGGGGAGCGAGCGCGCGCAGGCGCGGGCCCGGCTAGCGCAGGCTGGCGCGTCGGCTGACCACACGCGGTACACATATCTTTTTTATATTTTCAGTCTTACGTTTGTTACCGTGCACGATCGAAACACATTAAAAACTGCCCGGCAAGAATATTCTGTGAAAATATCTGAGACAAAGCACTGCCTCGAAAAGAAGTTAAAGAGTTGTAGAGCTCGACGCACATCTGGTCGGTAGATCTCGTGTTGTTCGTCTGATCCTTCGGTTCTAAGATGTCACAATTATGAATTAATAGCTGTGTTCTTGAGTAAAACTTTATCGGTTATTCCACAGATTACACAACTGATCGCTGTGTATCGAGTTATCAAATCCAATCAGCAGGTCCGAGAATAATACCTCGGATCAGGCTGTCCATAGCTTCATCACTTGATCCTTCAGTCTCGAGATGTGACCGAGTATGCAGAGTGCCTCAGAAATGGTCCGAGCGCAAGTGATGATCTCGGACTCGCATACTGTATCCAATCGATGCTGTGTGTGCGGCGCACGGCAGCCCGTTGTCCGCGGCGTGCTGCGTGGATGCACGCCTCATATCGGCAAGTCGTTATCGACGTCCAGCTTGCGTCGCACCCATTGCATTACGGCCTCCTGTAATAACACCTTAAAAATGAATATCATCATCATAATCAGCCCGTATTAGTCTATTTATTTATATCTAATAGGCTAGCGTTTGACCACTATCTCGCCTGGTGGTAAATGACGATGTAGTCGAGGATGGTGAACAGGGTAGACCTAAAATGGCCCGACTCTCAAAGGCTGTGCTGCCAAAACACCTTTACGTTTTGGCGGCAGATTTTCTACTTGATGGTGATAAGCTACTTTAGAACATTGATATAATGCTCCCACCACCTATCGAACTTCTGGACATAGGCTTTCCCAAGGCGCGCCAATGAGTTCGATCTTCAGCTCTTACTCTTTTACTTCAACGATTATTGGGCCTGCTTATGCTATATCAATGCCTTTTTAGTCTTTTGGCAATAAACTTCGCTTTGGATTTGATGTCTTAAAGAAAAACCGAGCATCTCTCTACATAGCTTTCTGAGTGATTTTGTTGGTGGATTAGCCATATCGTAAGTTTCCACGTTTTGTTTCCATAGGTCATGACATGACGGACGCGCTAATAAGCAATGTCTAAAGACCTTAGTGTAGTATAGGCGACGAGAAGGCCCTCCAAGGCGTTAGTGAGCAGTTTCGGGACATGACGGTCCCATTTCTCACTTGTCAACGAAGGTTCATTTCACCGGTTCTATACTTGTACAGTGATTAATGTGGTGTTATATAATGTGGTGTTATACACACATGTGGTGTTATACACACTTTTCATCACTTTTATATATTGCCAGTCGACTTGGAAACGCTGCTAGAACTCCAGAATAGACAACGTTAAGATTAAATTTATGGCCTTATCGTAGTTCTCATTTTCTAAACAGTGATTTTATTTTTTTGGTCCTCTGTACAATGTACTGCACTGTGTGAATGTGTTCTAACCGTGGTGACGTAATCGAACCATGTTCGGAAAGTTAAAACTCGTTGAGTCGTCACACAAGATGGTTCGTAGTGACTTACGAAATTTCTGAAAAAAAGCGTCAATTTCTGTAGAGTTCTCCCAGGCAAGAAAATAAGATTGAAGAGTTGTCAGAGATGATTTACTAGCACGGCTCTTTCAGCTTTTAAAAGCTCTGTAATGATTTCATCCTCACCTGGAGCCTTTCCATTTTTAGGGTTCCGTACCTCAAATGGTAAAAAAAGAAACCCTTATAAGATCACTTTCTTATCCGCCTGTTCGTCTGTCTGTACGTCTGTCTGTCTGTCTATCCGTGTGTCACCACCGTTTTTTTTTAGGAACAGGTAGACCTAGCAAGTTGAAATTTATACCAGATACTGAAGTTTATAGTTTCTATTAGGTGTACAAAAATCAAGATCCTGAGTCAATCCGATAAAAAGATATGGGCAAATTTAGATTTTTGCAAAAACTTGTAGATACCAAAATTTACCTTAATTTTCAACTTTTTTTTGTTTTTCGGAATTGTTTCTTTATTTGTGTTGTAAGACCTTGTTTTTGACAATTGAAAATTGACAATTCTAGGTCAACCGGAGGTACCCTATAGGTTTTGGCTCGAAAACCTATAGGGTACTTCCCGTTGACCTAGAATCATGAAATTTGACAAGAAGCAAGGTCTTACAGCACAAATAAAGGACAAACTCCAAAAAAGAAAAAAAAAGAAAATTAAAGTTGTGTTCCCATACATACATACATAGTATACGCCAATTAAGATAGACCTCTGAGTTATATGAGCGCTCATACAATTTAGAGGTCTAACTTAATTGGTATTAACCAACGTTGTACGGAAGCCTCGGTGGGCGAGTCCAACTCGCCTTGTCTGGTTTTTTGAGCTATTTACCACGATCTCATGTCAACTGATTTCTGGCAGTCTTCTTTGAAGTCATTTTTAGTATCGGGTCTGCCTTCTTCCCTGAGAATTTTCACCCACTTCTTAGAGTTTCTCATCTATGTCATCTGTGGATGCCAAGGCTGTGTACCGATTTTCAAATTTCAGTTGAAATTTTTGTACTCCCACTTTGGCATTCAAGTCTCCCATACGACAACGGCGTAGTGAGCCTTAGAGGTCTTGTGTAAAACTTTAGAGATTCTTATGAATAATAATCTATGAATAATATATAAATATGGAGAATAATCTCCACCTCGTCGAGATTCAAACTCATTCGTGAAACCACCTGTGCCAAGCCCCCACGTATAACGTTCACACAAATACGATGACCATTTCATGTCTCATTGTGTTCCAAATCTGGCGACCGTTAAATCAAATCAACGTTCTTTAGTTTTGATACTATAGTACTTTTCATAATTGTATGCATGGATTACGACGGACTTTGCCAGATAAAGATTTCATATGAGACTATTAGCCACTCAAGATTCACCTCTGTTACTGTGGCGTAGTGTCGCGAGAGGAGGCCTACTTGCTCCGGAAGGTACTTTTTAGGTGGTAGCTAAATGTCATGTTCGCTTTGATCGCGCACTGAATATGTGTCTACTTTTAAACGCCAAGAATTTGCTTGCACTGGAACTTTCGTTTTAGCTAGATTATGAAAATATGCTTCGCTCGTGCACAAATATTTTAAGTCTTTCTTGCTAACTTAAAATAAACACCTGTTAATTTTCTGAAACTTTCATATCCAGCTGAAATGTGCATTTGGCGCATGTCTTGCTCGCGCACAACATAGGTTATCCTTCGTACTGTTCATTAAACGGTAAGAATTTTCCTTACATTCATTTCAGCATAATTTTATGAGAATATTTATGAGCTCACTTCTTACGTGTATTTATCTGCCTCGAGTGATAGAAACCCACGTTACGCCACTGCTCCTTTTGTCTACCGATAATTTGAACTCAATAATTGATTAGGTAAACATGTTTTTCATATTAAATTGTTATATTATCAATTCATCAGAATTAATTTGTACCAAAACCTGATAAATAACGTCGTAAATTGCAATTATCACAATGTTGCAGAGTGTAAGTAATCAGGTAAGTAATCAGGTAAGTAATCAGGTAAGAATTTAGTAATTAATAGTGAAGTCGTTAGTAAAGTTATTTAAATAATACTCACGATACCGCCGGAGCGTGCAGCGACACACCATCACCAGGGACAAGGGACCGGGGACCAGAAAGCGGGAAAGAGAGGGTGAAATGTCAGTGGAGCGTGCACGAGGGAGACAGATATATTGTTAGGGAAATGCAAGTAACGCAAAAGCATTGTATTACTAAACTAGCTGACCCGGCTAACTTCGTACCGCGAATATAAATAAACTGTCCAAGTGCGAGTCGGACCCGCACACACAATATTTGCCGGAAAAATACGTTTCTTGTATGGGGACCCCCTTAAATTTTTAATTTAATTTAGTTTTTAGGGTTCCGAACCCAAAGGGAACCAACGAAACCCTATTACTGAGACTCCGCTGTCCGTCAGTCTGTCTGTCTGTCTGTTTGTCTGTTTGTCTGTCTGTCCGTCTGTCACCAGGCTGTATCTCATACCACATGAACCGTGATAGTTAAATTGTTGAAATTTGCACAGATTATGTATTTCTGTTGCCGCTATAACAACAAATAATAAAAACAGAACAAAGTTAAAAATTAAAGGGGGTCCCCATACCAAAACGTGTTTTTGCTATAGCGCCATCTATGAACGATTATAATAACCTTATTAATAAATAATATTAATTACCTACCTTTGTGTTAACGTTCACTTAGTTGGTGTTAAAAGTTCGTTAGATATTCGTTAGATGGCGTTATAGTTAATAAGCATATTTGGTATTGACACGGTAATATATAATATAATACTATACTTATATATTATTATACTGCGGTTTGGATCCCTCCGTGAGCGAGACAAAAGTCTGACTCGCACTTGGCCAGTTTTTTATTATTTGATTTTATAGCAGCCATTGCAATACACGCCATGAGTAAATTTCAAGTCTTTATTTATTAAGGTTTGTAAGATCGAGCATAAAAGCCTCAAAACACGTTTTTTTATGGGGACCTTTATTATTTAATTTTATTTTGGTTTTATCGGTTTTTATACACAAATAGCGAATACCTATGTATGGAAGCGCCTTAATGACAACAATCAAAATATGTCAATACAAAATAATTTCGGAACGAACCAAAAATGACAACCTGGGACTACCATCAAAATTCAAAATATTAAAATCTATATACCTACTCGATAATCCAAGTAATGTGGATATATTATGTTGTCGATTCAAAACCCCTAATTTAATACGTGCTACAAATTTCAATTGAAGAGTGGAACAGAGTCTACCCTACCGTACCGAAGGGACGAACTTCACATGTTTGACAGGAAAGAATAGAACAGTTTATATCATCATCATCATCATCAGCCTGTGTCAGTCCACTACTGGACGTAGGTCTCTCCCAAGATGCGCCACTGAGCCCGAACAGAAATATGGGAAATGAAAGAACAGTTTATATGGGAAAATGAAATTGTTGTTTTTACTATCTTCCTGGCACTTTTTTTTTATATTTTCTCACCGTTTAAACCTTCCCTGGACTACGACAAACATTTCAAAACCAAAATCAGCTAAATCGGCCCAGCTGTTCTCGAGTTTTAGCGAGACTAACGAACAGCAATAATTGATTTTTCTATATAAGAGAAGAAGATATGCCTAGGTAAGTAGATAAAAAAACACAAAGTTCTAGACTTCTAAAATGCAATGTTGCCTTTCAAAGAAATGTAATTTCTTGCCAGAGTCTGTGTGTCCTGTGAAGTACAATCCAGGGGTCTTCAAATCTCGAGTGAACAGGTATCTTCTACGCAAGCGTGCTACATTGTCGATCACATCTTCACTTAACATCAGGTGAGATAGTGGTCAAACGCTTGCTTATCTACAATTTAAAAAAAAGTAGTGGAGGGTCTTAGAGACGGTAAGCATACTCGGGTCGGCTGCTGAGGGTCTCAAGTACCTGGCCGAAATGAGTTAGAAGATACCTAGTGATATTCGCAAACCAAACAGAAGAACAACACAGAAGTCTCTGTAATAAGTTTTAGTACAAGTGTTATGGCATCATTTAAACTGAATGTATCGTGTTACTCTTATTATTTATATGAACACACCAAGTATTAGAAAACGTATCTAGATATAAACAAGATTTATCCAGGATCATTTTTGACACGCATTTATTAGCTTCAATTGTAATTAACTAACAATGTACTAAAATTTTAGAAGTAAATTTCTAACCTACTTGTAATTGTCGTATCAAAATTAAACTGTATGTATTCGGTATTTCAAATGATATTACTATAATTTGGCATCTTACAGCTAATTTGATGATGGAACGAGGAGGCGGATAGTGCAGCTCTTCAGTGGATACGAGTACTATAAACCTCTGGTGTTTGGGCTCCTATGATTTATTCATAGTCCAAACATTGGCTCGGTAACGAGGGTCACGTGATGGAACCATGATTAATACTCAATAACTTCTGAGAAGCGCATTCTGTAAATGATAAGTTGATAACAAACATGTGTGTAAAGTGTTTTGTTTGTCTCGACACTTTCGACCAAAGTAAACATGTCACGATGTGCAGAAATTCTTCTCAAGGTGGATGGTTTTTAAGTATGTAACCAAAACCTTAGTAATAGATCAACTATTCCAATCGATGGATTAATGCATAAACGAGCCAGAAAAGATGCCGGAGGCAGGGTACGTAAAAAAAACAAACTGAGTCGACGAGAAAAGATCCACGTGTTCAGATAAAAATCGAGACAAGCAGGAAAATAGATCGACGCGAACCGCATATACAAAGTAACAAATGAAGAAAAACGGCGAAAGACACGAGATAAATAATTCCGAAGTAAAATGACAAGAAACATACAAAAAGTGAAATGATTGAATGCGTAGAAGAAGATCAGAAAGGCATGGGTCGGCGCGCGCGCACCGGGCCGGTCAGTCATGGTGCAGCGAGAGGTGCGCGTTGTCGGTGTAGTCGTCGTAGTCGCGCGGCGGCTCCAGCTCGTCGGGCGGCGCGTCGTACTCCTCGCCGCCCTCCTCCGCCTCCTCCTCGCTGTCCGCGCCGCCCGCGCCCCCGCCCGCGCCCCCGCCCGCCTCCTCGCGCGCCGCGCCGCCGCCCGCGCTCGCCTCCTTCGAACCGTGCACACTCACACATGCATGCACATTATACGCACTACCTCCTTCTACCTTCACTTTGTTGGTCATTTATTTTAAACGACGAGTCAGAGAACATAGTGGAGGGTGCCCTACGACAGGAGGTGCGATCGTGATATATAATGTCGATACGACGGATTCGACGACCACACTGAAGCAGATTTTACTAATTCAAAAGAACTTTCGATGTATAATTAAAAAGTTTAATTATCAGTTGCACTACTAGATGGAAGAAGACTAAGCCGTTAGATGTAACTCCATTTCCATCCTCACCCATATCAACATGCACAGGGTACGATGTGTGTGAGAGCGGCGTACCTTGGAAGGGCGCCAGCCGCAGCCGGGCAGCGGCAAACCGTCGGGTCCCAGCGGGCAGGGCGCGTCGAGGCCGGGCACGCCCTGCTCCCCCTTGTCGCCCTTGTCTCCCTTGCGGCCGCGCTTGCCGGCCGGACCCTGCACACACAGAGAGTGAGAGAGAGAGGCGCGCGCGGCTGGCACGGCGACGTGCGGTTAGTGTCATGCGGCGCGTGCACAGGCGGCCGGGCGGCTCCGGGGCGAGCGTGCGGCACTTACGGGTTCTCCCTTGTAGCCCTTGTCGCCCTTGGGTCCCTACCGACAGAAACGGAGAATTACACTCTGTACACCGACGGTACGCCGGCCGGGGGCGCCGCTTCGCTACTGACCTCTTGTCCGGGTATGCCGTCGGTGCCCTGAAAGTTGATCGAAAGTTGGGGGATTACGGGCTTCACTAGAGGAAGGCTAAAAATGCGAATGCGATATGAGAGAGTACAAACGACATACTGGAAGTCCCGGGTCGCCCCTCTCGCCCTTGGAGCCCGGCTCGCCCTGCGCGCCCTGCGGGAGGCACGCGTCAGTGCACACACACTACTACACACGATATACACACACATATGATAGAGGACAGTGGCACACTCACCTTCATCCCGTCCAGTCCCGGCGGGCCCTGCGGACACAACACAGCGTGAGAGGGGGGGTGGAGGGGCAGAGGGGAGGGGGGACGCGGCGCGTGCTGTCCGCGTCAAGGAAACCACCTCGTGCATGACATGCAAAATGTTTATTTACCTCCAAAATAATTTTGTAAACGACAATATGCTCTCGGGGTGTATGGTACAAATGACGACTTTCGTTTCTCATACAAAAACTAAATTCTTATAATTAGCTTAAGTTACGCGATGAGATATAATATAGAGACAGGAACAGTAAAGTACGATTACACATATACAATAACTTATGTTGCAGTCCAAAATGACAGATTGCGACGTGATAACTTGGCCAACTCGTTACGAAAGGGGACTTGGTCGTCACGTTCATGGTATCATTTAACGTATCGACATGACGGTCATGACATCATTTCATCATGACATGATTTCATCATGACATCATTTCATCCTGACGAAAGCTAATAGGTATGTAAAAACGTAATCTAATCAAAGTAAGAATGATATGTTTTTTTTTAAATTTAATAAAAGTCAAGCTTAAAAACTTAAGCTTTTTGTCTCATTGTATTAGAATTGAAACCAGATAGGATTTACATAATATTTAACACTAAGCTTACTATTCTAAAGTCAATATAATTTGTACATTTCGTGATTCGGTTTTGCCAGTAGCATTGAGACGGATTGTACCTAAATGTGAATCAATTTTCTTGCATCTTTATTAATGAAAATAAATGATACGAATTAAGGATTCAACTAAATAGTGGCATCGCCGAGATAATACTCAGTGTCGGCAGTTGGAACTGCCATTATATAAATAGTGGCATCGCCGAGATAATACTCAGTGTCGGCAGTTGGAACTGCCATTATATAAATAGTGGCATCGCCGAGATAATACTCAGTGTCGGCAGTTGGAACTGCCATTATATAAATAGTGGCATCGCCGAGATAATACTCAGTGTCGGCAGTTGGAACTGCCATTATATAAATAGTGGCATCGCCGAGATAATACTCAGTGTCGGCAGTTGGAACTGCCATTATTTAAATAGTGGCATCGCCGAGATAATACTCAGTGTCGGCAGTTGGAACTGCCATTATTTAAATAGTGGCATCGCCGAGATAATACTCAGTATAATAGTGGCATCGCCGAGATAATACTCAGTGTCGGCAGTTGGAACTGCCATTATTTAAAAAGCGGTCTCTTGAAGGTGGCTCTCGTAAATAAATTTTCACTAGCATATAAAAATAAGTACATTGAGTTCATGCGGGGAATATTTAATTGAGCGAGTAACTACTATTCTACTACACTTGAATAGATTACACTACATTGTCGTGATGTACTGAACTGTTTAAGAGAATATAGTGCTGAGAAAAGAAATATAATTGCAATCATTAGAAATGTAGAACCATCTCAATGATAGCGGCGTACATTAACATTACAACTAGAGGCTACTCGCGGCCGCGGCGCGAGACGAGCGTCACACGGACACGGCCGCGGGACGGCAACACCCGGGGCGGGCCACGCTCACACACTCACACACACACACATACACACACACACAACATGAGGCATGGGTGTGTGTGCGAGCTGCCACTGCGGGTCCAATACTGCGAGACACGAACGACATCTCTTGTAATAACGCGACCAACATTCAGTTGTGATAGGCTGTTTGACTGAACATTAGCATAATTTAATCATCATTATTATTCCCTTGTCCCGGGAACGATGCTATCCCGATGTAGAACCATGTTAGCGTCGATCTATACTCTATACTCTTTAAAATACTATCTCAAAACCTAGCGTTTGACCGATATCTTGCCTGGTGGTAAGTAATGATGTGGTCGAGTACAATCGCCCACTGTGCTTAGCATTTGGCACTGAAAAACGGAAATTTGAAACCTGGTCGGTTCTGGAGTCCTTGCAGCGTTGCCAAGTCGACTGGCGATATATCGAAGTTATGAGATGTGATGTGATGTGATGATGTGAGGATGGTGAACACGCTAGGTTTCGAATGGCCTAACTGTCAAGGGTTGTGCTGCCAGAACCCCATACGTTTAGAGCGGCAGATTATTATTGATATTAGGACTTAAATCGGAAACTTTCCGCCTAGAAGTGAAGCCATCTATCCGTTACGCCAATGGGCCGTCGAATATTAGCCTTTCACGATGATGTCGCTCGTATCTAAACATATATTAAGTACTAACGATTTAAAAAGTACACGAAGGTACACGAATAGGATATTATAATAATGATGATAGTGATAAGAACAGCATAATTATTTTAATAATATACAGGAGTATTCATAGATAACGAAAAGGGCAGCAGGAAAAAGGTAAGTAAACGTCAACCGAAACCATTGCGTGTACAGATCTAGGATTTCACTAACGTAATGAAATCCTAGATTTGTGATTGCGTGTGCCTGTTATAAGGATTATCTTAAACACGATAGTTTTGGATTACCGTTTCCTTTTCAAATAATAAAATTATCAAAGAGATATTCCGGTTAAGTTAAATTGCAGTGAAAATATTACGATAAGTATAGGAACACTAGAAATAAGAAACATGTACCCTACAATATGTGCTCAGCGGGAGGTGTCGCGGCCGGCGCGTGCAGTGCGTTCTATGCGTGCGACGCGTGCACTGGATATTTATGTACAGGACAGACGGCACCGCCGCGGCTGCGTGATATACACACAGCTCGCTGTATATATTGTAAGAAGAGATCCCTCAGATGCACATGAACAATTATGAAATTATCAGTTGCGAGAATACAACAACTGCCAATGTCTCCGACAGATATAACTTTAAACCTGCGGTCACATATGGTAGGTACACAACGCGTGCTTACATTATCAATACCGAGAAGTAATAATATTTTTACAACGTCATAACACTTACATCTAAACGCGGCGATCTATATGTTCTTATAATCGATAATAGTACATACAAATTTTACAATTTACAAAATAAGTAGTCGGCGTAGTGAGTTCATCTCGACGAGGCGACGAGGGCGAGGTCGAAGCGAGGCGAGGCGAGGCGAGCGTCGCGAGGCGGCCCCGCCACCGCCGCCGGCCGTCGGCACCACTACGTGAACGCGAAGTCCGGCGGCCAGCGATTCTCCTGCACCCACACCACCCCGGTTAGTAGCCACACCACACCCTCGTTCATTAAACAGCAAGGATGCATGCACTGTTATTGCAAGAAGCGGTGAGCTAGTAACAACTACTTAGGTAATACTGACCCGCGGCCCGCCGTCGCCCACGCGGCCTGTCTCACCCGGTAGTCCTACTGGTCCCTGGAACACACAAACTGCCTGTTAAAGTTGTACACTTGTATTCATAGTTTGCGACGCCTATCTGCCCCAACGACACGTCCAAGTGTCACTCCTCTTTCTGTCAGTTCACGAGGCACATTGATATGCGACTGCCCGGGAGGGTAATATGTTTATCAGTCTAGGTACGTATGTTTTTTCTTGCCGATTTTGATGATTGTTACGTATATCGAACAAAAAACAAAAACTAGTAAAAATGTGTGTGTGTTTGTGTGTGTGTGTGTGTGTATGCGTGTGTGTGTGTACGTGTGTGTGTGTGTGTGTGTGTGTGTGTGTGTGTGTGTGTGTGTGTGTGTGTGTGTGTGTGTGTGTGTGTGTGTGTGTGTGTGTGTGTGTGACTCACCGGTAGTCCCATCGGGCCGGCGTCTCCTTTCTCGCCGCGCTCACCCTGCGCCGCAATGCGTGCAACAAATAACAATAAAATAACTCTCATTTTCTATAACATAGATAGCTTATTGAGATGATAACAACCTCAATAATTACATTGCTACTTTCATAAACTCTATTTGTGTATAGTGACATTGTGCTTATGCTTACTTTAATTTTTTTTTAAAGGAAAGGTGTGAAAGTTTATGTAAGCCAGACCAAAGTAATTGTTGTAGAAAGAGAAGAAACAATGACAGATTGTAAGGTTACGATTGAAGGAGAGTGAGTGGAACGAGTGAAACAGTTTGTGTACCTGGGTTCTAGGTCTACGAAAGATGGTAAGTATAAAGGTGATATTGAGCGAAGAGTTTTGGCAGGAAACAAAGTGAGTGGGGCACTGTATAACTTTATGAGAAGTCAGAACGTGTCTAAAAACACGACTGGCTGTACATAGGGGAGTGTTGGTTCCCACACTCATGTATGGTAGTAAATGCATAATGTATGGCAGATGAAGCATGAAAGTAAAATTAATGCTGTAAAAATGAGAAGTTTGAGAAATATGATTGGAGTGACTCTGATGGATAAGGTGGAGAACAGCGTGATAAGGGAATGTTGTGGTGTGGTAGAAGATGTAGTAAGAAAGATAGAGAAAGGGATGCTTAGATGGTTTGGACATCTAGAGAGAATAGATTAAGAAAGATTGATGAAATGGATTTATAAGACGAGTGAGAATAGGCCAGCCGGTAGAGGCCGACTTATGCGAACTTATCACGACCAGTTCAGAGAACGGCCAAATCAAAAGTACCTATTACCGGCAAGCATGTATGAAGGTGCTCATGAAAGAAGAAAGAAGCGAAAGAGGTATTTCAGGATCGTAGCATGTGAAAAGAAGTAGTCTCTGCCTGCCCCAACGGGAATTAGGCATAATTGTATGTATGTAATTTGTTTTTTAATGAATTTCTTCTTAACTATTCTAAACAATTATTTTAATGACTAATGTATCATACCGCTTTGCCACGCGTGCCCGGCTCACCCTTGTCCCCCTTGATGCCAGGGGGGCCCGCCACGCCGGGAGGGCCCGTGGGGCCAGGCGCACCTGGGGGTCCCATCATCTGCACACATCAACCACTATGTTAATATATTTCTTAAAATCGTCGTTACAAGACATTATGTGTGTGTTATGGATTTATCTTATAACAATTAACGTCTATATTCCCCAATCTAACAAGACCTCAACTGCTTATCCAGAAGTCAAGACAGCCAAGCAAGCTAGTTCAAACCACACCGTGCTCCAATTTTTTAGATGTGTCTATGATAATTAATCCCTAACAGGGAAAAAAAAATTCTCGGTAATCGAAGATAAAATGTATGATCGTACAAAATGAAAAAACCGACTTCACATGCTGTGATAGTGAAAATATTCACTAGCCATAATCATTACATCGAGGTATCAAATTTGTTTATATTGTTTTTCCTCATATCTCCGGAGATGATTATAAAATCTCAATCAAGTATAAATGGGACCAAACGAAAGGCATAATCTCTCAAAAACTAATCGGTTAACATTTGACGGAGTTCTGAGGTAACAAACATAAAAAAACAACAAAACAAAACAACAAAAAAAAAACAGTCGAATTAAGAACCTCCTCCTTTTTGTGAATTCAGTTAAAAATAGGCGCATTTATAAAAAAACGTCGGCGATAAAATAGGCCTGTTGTGTATGTTACAATCACATAAGTATCGTTTGGAAAACTACATACACGGAAACTTGGAATCAAACTTAACACACTGAATTTTTACACACTTTAAAGCAGCAATAGCCCAATGTATAGGGTGTCGGCCTGGCGATCGAGAGGTCGTGAGTTCGAACTCCACCCCACCCATTGCACTATTGACGTGAACCCACTCCAGACACAAGCATATTTAGCTTAGTTGGAGGGTTAACAAGAATACTAGTAATGTGCAACCCACATTGCGAGTAATCTTTATTAAAAAAAAAAATCAAACAAATAAAAGGATTACATTGAATACATGTCCAGACGTCATTAAAATAGGTATTGTACAATAATCACTTTACACTACCGCCGCCGAATCGAGAATGGTCCAAGAGATTAAATACACTCAATGATTTGACGGGACGATGAGCTAAGAATAACAGCAGGTTGTACATGACTATGAGAGTGGCGAGATATCGTGGAGGATGGCAGAATCAAAGAAAGCCTATGGACAATACCAGGCCGAGCATGATGACACGAATTACGTGAATAACTATCGAAAAAGAATAAAAGAGGGTAAGGAGCAGATAATGATGTCGAAGAAAACTGGCCAAGGGAACAGAACAGTTGGGTTTGTCACTAAGGAGAGTTGATTTACATTAAACTGTAAAACAACTTTACTTTACCTAATTTAGTATCAACATAAAGGCATCTCTTTAAATGACATAAAATCACTCGCAATTATAGCAATGACTTGTTTTAATTATAAATATAACATAATATTGTACATTAAATAAGAAATTAAACGACGTTTACTTGTATTGCAACTGATAATATACAAGACATTAATTAAAAAGTAAAATTATGATTAAAACAAATAAATAAAAGATATTTCTAGAGCTTTACAAACAATCCATTAGTTAACATAATTTAATTTATTTAATCCAAGGCTATTTACAAGATAAAGTTGCTATAATTGGTAACGAGCCTAGTACCAAATACTCACAAAAGCCTGTAGTTTTGAAAACAACAAGTTTCTTTGAAAATATAAAATAAAAATTTTATTGGGAAGTTGTAAAAGCTGTTATAAGATTTTATTCAAATTTACTTACAATTTCATGTCCGTAGAGTTCGTATCCAGTGCCATCTCCCTGTAAGTTCAACAGTGGGCATAAAGATTACCAGTTCATACTGCGGCTGTAAGTTCAACAGTGGGCATAAAGATTCCCAGTTCATACTGCGGCTGTTAGTTCAACAGTGGGCATAAAGATTCCCAGTTCATACTGCGGCTGTTAGTTCAACAGTGGGCTTAAAGATTACCAGTTCATACTGCGGCTGTTAGTTCAACAGTGGGCATAAAGATTACCAGTTCATACTGCGGCTGTTAGTTCAACAGTGGGCATAAAGATTCCCAGTTCATACTGCGGCTGTTAGTTCAACAGTGGGCTTAAAGATTACCAGTTCATACTGCGGCTGTTAGTTCAACAGTGGGCATAAAGATTACCAGTTCATACTGCGGCTGTTAGTTCAACAGTGGGCATAAAGATTACCAGTTCATACTGCGGCTGTTAGTTCAACAGTGGGCATAAAGATTCCCAGTTCATACTGCGGCTGTTAGTTCAACAGTGGGCTTAAAGATTACCAGTTCATACTGCGGCTGTTAGTTCAACAGTGGGCATAAAGATTCCCAGTTCATACTGCGGCTGTTAGTTCAACAGTGGGCTTAAAGATTACCAGTTCATACTGCGGCTGTTAGTTCAACAGTGGGCATAAAGATTACCAGTTCATACTGCGGCTGTTAGTTCAACAGTGGGCATAAAGATTACCAGTTCATACTGCGGCTGCGCTCACACTTTCACCGTTATTTGGTTTGCACGGCAATGTGCCCAGGGAGTTTACAGAGCGTATGAATTTCACATGTTTATGTTTTAAGGTAAAAATATAATGAAAGCTATATAGTTCAGTATAGTCCAGTTCAAACTATCAACGATACTCGTAGTCAAAGTTCGCCAGTTTAATGATTGCGGGAGGTCACAGTATCTATCTACACATTTTATTACGTCAAGCGAAAACTTTGGTTTTCTGTTTAATAATAATGCGCGTAAGGAGAAAATGTGCAAAAAGCTAAAATGTAGGTATGTGTAATACGTGTTACATTCTTAAAAATTAATTAATTTAGGTCGATTTTCAAACACTGGTACCACAAGTTAGGGTAATTCCTGGTACTTATATCACCAGCATGATAACCTCACCGGACGTATCGTACATAACATGTCATAATTTTAGATAGGGACGCGATAATTTCGTGTAGTTCTTATTAAATTAATTAGAACTGCACGAATAAGGAATAATCTTTATATTTAAACAAAAATACGCCAATGTAGATAATACATTATTGGACATAATCATATAATGATATAATAACTGCACGATAGTGCATGTATATGGAAGAAAAGAACGTTTGCTGGGTGAGCAGTCGGCATGGATAGTTACCTGCCTCCTTCTGAGCTTCCTGTACTTCTGATGGTGAGCGCACCGCACCCACCGCGACATCCACCGGGAACAAACAGCGACATATTACTTATTTTGTAATCAAATGAAACGAAATCATTAATTAAGGGTCAACCTCGAGAGGATCATTGTGACGTGCCTGTGTCCGTCACCTAAGACTACACGTGACTCCTGCTGGGGCGGCGCTCGCACCGGTGATAGCTTCGCGCGTAGCTCGCACCACATGCCGTAAGGGCCTTATCATACTAGCGGATTGCGAGCGTCCTCAAAGCGGAGCGGGCGCGCAACGAACACGCCGCGCATGCGCAGCGAATTCGTTGCGGACGCGCAACAAGATCGTCGCGAACAGCAGCGTGGACGCCATTTCGTTTTCGTTTTCGGCGTCTCCGAAGTAACAAAGCCAACAGCAGTGTTTCCTCGTTGGAATCCATTTTGTTACTGAGTGTATTGTACATCGCTAATTCGCTACAAACACGCGAAGAAAACGTAGCGTATTTGCCACGCGTCCGCGACGTCCTCGCTGTGCAGCCGCTGCATGCCCGCCCCGCCCCGTAGCCGCTCCCAAACCGCTAATATGATAAGGCCCTAAGATATCACCGATCGCTTCGTCGAGTTCCAGCATGGTGTTCGGAAGACGGGGTGGTACGGCTGCGTTTTGTGGATTATACAATAATAGGTTGTTCAGCGCCTCGTACCACTGCCATCCACTTTTTAATGTCTAGACAAGTAGGATTTTATATGAGACAGCATCGTTATTAAAACTTTGTTCAGGCAGGGGACAAACGCTTGTCTGTCCGGCATTTAGGCACAAAAAGAGATAATGTTGTATGTTCCTCACCGAGTCTCCCTTGTCTCCCTTGTCCCCCTTGAGTCCCGGGTAGCCAGGCGGGCCGGGCAGGCCGGGTGCTCCGAGCATGCCCGGCGACCCCATGTCCCCGTACTCGCCCTTTACACCTTTCGGGCCCATCTCTCCCTGCGAACAGTTGCCTCTATTTAGCGGAGAACGAGCCGACGCGTCCAGTCTGCGGCTGATATGGCGAGTGCTTGTAATGACGGGTTCTAGCAAAACGCGTCCTTTGGGTAGACGCGGCGGTCAAGCAGCGTTAGCACGTTCGGTTATCTATCGTTAATTATATGACAGCTTTAGTCAATTAAGTACGATATGTTGAAAACCTTGGCGCTGATCGAACGCAAAGCTTGCGTAGTTGGTGTGAATGACGGTTGAACATAAGTAAATTATGATTGATGTCCTGATTTGAATATTATTATTAGTATTGACTGTCGATATCAGCACCTAGTAAATACTCCAAACTGTAAATACCCCAAGAAGGTTGTCTGAATTTGGCCAGTTGTTAATAATTAGCTAGAAATACAGTTTCTGAAAATGAATTCGCTTTTTTTGCAGTTTTTCACTCGATACATTTTGTAATAGGCTTTTAAATATTTTTTCGCGGGACTTTGTTGATAACAGATTGTGTATAACATTTGTTGCGTCGTTTTGTCACGTTTATCAGAACTCATTTTCTTTAAGAATTAATAGTTTATTTAGGGCCGATTTTTCAATTCTTAGAAGAACGGCCAGATAGTTACCAATGCAATATATTTATCTGCCCATATAAACTACCGTATAAAACTTTCGATTTGTCAATGTGCTTTTATCAGTCAGTTAGATATCTGTAGTCTTTTTGTAACTATATTCACGCCAATAGTGTGGGAAAGAGATAATCTTACGCAGTGCTATAGATGTTAGAGCGAGAGCAATGATTTACAACCATTTGAAATTTTGACTCAAGGAGATTCTAAATTTGATTTTTAATTCTGCCAAGCACGATTTTTTCAATATTTTTTTTTGTTTTATTATGGCTCCGCACAATTAGTGTATTTAGCCAGTTTCTGGCCAATTGAGTGTAGCCGTAAAGAAATCGGCCCTTAGCACTGCAACAAAAAATAATGTGAGGAGGACTTCGTATTGCTTCGCGCGCTTATTTAATTTTTTTTTTCCCAATCCTGGGATTTTGGCCGCGCGCTTATTGTTTTCTTCTTCAAACAAGATTATTTTTTTAAATTCACTAGACTACTAACTACAGTTCGCGCGCTTCTTTTTTTTTTCATCCTGGTTACCACAGTATTAGTGTATTGAGCCACGCGTTTTAAACTTTTTTTTTCTGTATTATATATATTATATTATATATGTTATTGTTTTATAACATTAAATGTTTAGCTTCTCGAGCTTTTTTTATTCATCAAGCGTGGCGCGCTATTTAGTTGATAGGACAGTAACATTTCCCGTACAACATTGTTCCGGACAACGACGTACACCGACAATATGAACGCACTATGTATAGTTAGTTATAAGTTGTATGTAATAAAGATAAGTTTTAGCTTAGTACTCTAGGATAGGTAGGGTACTTTGCCATGTATAGAGTTCGCATTTCGTTATAGCTTCGTATAGATAGACATATAGTTTGTAATTGTATCGCATTCGTAAACAGCCTTATTATAGATAGATTTTGTTAGATTCTTATTAGAACATAGGAATGTAACTTGTATAAGGTTTGTAACAGTATAATAGGTCTTATAGGACTACAGACAGGTCATCCGTACAACCTAAGTAGATAGGTAATAGATAAAAATAAAGCATGTTCGGCTTTAATAGATGTAACAGATAGTCAACCTAGACCAGGTTAGGTTTAGGAATAGGGTTGGTACTTGCTTTTACCGTCAATATACGTATTTTTTTTAAGTATATTTTGAAACGGTTATTTATTTATTTATTTATTACACACACTTCAAATGCAACAACATTACAGCACATAGCCAAATCGATGCTGCAGAAAAAAAAAGAGAACATTCTGGTATACACATTAATAGAATAATAATACAATACAAGAAAAAAATAAATGATGATTACTCAACAAAATTAAAAATTATACTAAATTAATAAACCAATCCTAAAAACAAATAAATTCAATGATATTAATTTTCCACATATTTCTGCACTGCTTCTTTGAATTTCGGCAGGGTACAAAAAAATATGTCTATATTAAATGCTATCATATTAATTAACCGTATGGCTCGTGACAAAGGAGCAAACATAGCTAAATTCGTTCTTGCCGACGGCACCGACAATGTATCGACACGTCGACGCGCCCCTACTACCGGCACCCGCAGCCGCAGCTCGGCCAGCACCTGCGGGTGGTGCAGGTCGCCGCGCAGCACGCGGAACAAGTGTGTACACAGCGCCACGTCCCGCCTCACCGCCAGTCTGTTGTACCCGACCATGCCGATCACGAACAGGCTCGGGTACATCAGGGGGTAGAAAGGATAAACTCCGTACTCTTTCAGGTATAAAAATCTAGTAAATTTGTTTTGGATCTTTTCTAACATCTGGGAATACTTGGCCTCGTTATGTACTCACGCGTTATTATACTCTCGTGCGTTATGCTGTCACGGCTTACAAGCCAAAGATTGACGCATGAGGCACTCGCGGTAAGGATTCAATTAGGTCAGAAACTGGTCCGAGTAATTTTGACAGTGTAAGGTGTAAGTGTATAATCGTTTCAAATAATATAATTGACAAAATATGAGACAGAGAAGTGTTGAGATACTCACAGGTTTCCCGGGCGGTCCCTGCACGCCCGGCAGGCCCGGCGCTCCGTCCAGGCCGGGGGGGCCTCGGGGGCCCGACTCACCCGCACGACCTGCACCCACACACACGTGTCACATATACACCATACCACGTCATTGCGATTGCTTCACAGAAGAAAAGATCAACAGAAAAATTATGACAAGATTAGAGAAGGTCAAATACTTCAGTCCATCGTAGTGGCGTAGAGCATAGTGAAGACATAATTTGTATCGAATCTGAAGAAACTGCGAAAAAGAGACAGTTGAACCAAAATATACTTACTTGCCGGTGGTGTACTATTAACAGTCGAATTAAACTCGAAAACGTGAACGTGTGTCGTCGTTTGTACCAGTACACCGAGAGGAAGTGCGGGAAATCTCTGTTAGTTCTTCGGACATGCCAGCTAGGATAACGCGTGCATTTTGCGTGCTAATGCGGTGTCGCTTATGATTTATATTATAATAGAAGCACCCCGTGTGACGGTAGAGCAGCCCGGTCGTGCGCATGCGCCCCACATTGTTGAGCCGAACGAACATTCGCGCCACGCATGCTACGTATTGACGCGCGACGGTGGAAAGGTTTAAAGGTACAACGAACTGAATCAATTCAATAAGACCTACCGAAGCGTTCGCTCGTTGTCAGTTTCATGAAACCGAGTCACATTTTAATTGGCATTTTGCTACGAACCGAACATATTAACCCTCAACTACTAACACTGTAACGCAAGCGCCATGATAACGCATGGATTTTTATGATGGCGCTTGCAATAGTACCGAAATATTGGAATTAAGAAAAACATATAAATACCAGTGTCAGTAGTGATATACCCGTAACCGTAAGAACTTAAAAACTTTTATATTCCGAGGCATTATCGAGTGAGAGCAAAGTAGACGCAAGGAAGTTAGGCGAAAGGCTAATAAAAGTGTGATTCTGTCGTTGGCCTTTCCACGGTCGTGTGTCGGTGGCGAGGTGTGTTACCCGCTTGCCGCGCTTGCCGCGCGCGCCGCGGTCGCCGGGCACGCCGGGCGGGCCGGCCGCGCCGCCCTCCCCGCGCTCCCCGCGCGCCCCCGCCGCTCCTTCAACAACACACCGCCGCTAGTCACACACACCACTACTCTACTCTACTCTACCACTCATCCACCGCACTACTCCGACACTCATCCGCCGAGCGCAGTGGACTCTCCGCCACCCATCTAGTGCCGACGTCCCGCTCCTTGCCCTGCACTCCACCGGATCGATATCTCTATCGATCACGAGTACGGTAATTACGAAACCGATACATTTTTATACCATTTTGTACCATTAGTAGTCTGGTGACATCGATCGAGATACCGACCGAGAATAACGCTAGTGAACGTCGATGGAAGCGTAAAATAATATAATACAAAATTATTGTTATTTGTTGCTAAAAAATACTTTTGACACGTGAAAGGCAAAAGCGTGAATTAGTAAAATAACTATTAACTCAATTTAAAAAAGTGATTTTGGTTTTTAAAGTGTTGTTAAAATGAACGTTATAGTCGACTACTGGTTGGCAGCGTGTATCAACAACAACAGGCATGCACTGAAGGGAGGTTGCAGGGGTACGCACCGGGAGGCCCGGGCGGGCCGGGAGGGCCTTCGATGATGCCCGTCGGGAACGCATCGCCTTTCAGCGTCGTCGTGAAACCACGTTCTCCTTTGTCGCCCTTGTCACCCTGAAGTATTTTAAATACAATTATATCTTTAACACCAAAACAAACGTATTTACAAGCACATTATGACACCGTAAGGATAAAGGAGTGGATATGGAGTATTATTGATCCCTTCTTAATTCAAGATATTCAAATGTTGTGATTTCAATGGATCACTTCGATTTTTATTAGGGTTCCGTACCCAAACGGTAAAACGGGACCCTATTACTAAGACTTCGCTGTTCTTCCGTCTGTCTGTCTGTCTGTCCGTCTGTCTGTCCGTCTGTCACCAGGCTGTATCTCATGAACCGTGATAGTTAGACAGTTGACATTTTAACAGCAACAAATACTAAAAACAGAATACATTTAAAAATTATAGGGGGTCCCCAAACAAGAAACGTATTTTTTTCGGCCTTTCAATATAAAGCCATCTATGAACGCTTAGGTAAACGTCCATAGATAGCCCTATATTGAAATGCCATTGTTTTAACTTTATTTTAGATAGCGTTAGACGTTAGATGGCGTCATAAGAAATAAGCACGTGGCTCACAACTCTGTTTTGATAAAATGTTTATGAATTATTATATTTTTAAATACTTTAAGTAGTACGAAACCCTATGAGTGCGAGTCCGACTTGCACCTGGCCTTTTATTTAATCTTGCTTCTCCATACAAACATTGGACCCACGTTTCATCACTGTAGGGGATGTATTTTGGAGTATCCTTTCTTATATATGCCTACGTTATAATAACTATCTGCGTGCCTAATTTCAGCGGAATCCGTTCAGAAGTTTGAACTATGTATTATTACATCGGTCAGTCATTAACATACATACATAAAATCACGCCTTTTTCCCGTTGAGGCAGATACTATTTTTGCCACATGCTACGATTCTCACTTACCTCTTTCGCTTCTTTTTTATATCATATAGGCTAGCGTTTGACTACTGTCTCACCTGTTGGTAAGTGATGATGCGGTCAAGGATGATAGCACACTAGGCCTAGAATGGGATCTGGCTCTCAGGGATAGCTGCCAGAACACATTAGATGTTTGGCGACAGATTTTCTTACTTAAGGGTTGTAGCTGGCAAGGCGGGCACTAGATTGTGTCCTACCACTATGCAGGAGTTGGGGGTTTCAATGTTTTCCTTCACCGAAGGGCCACTGTGATTTGAATAGCGCACATACATTTTTCTATAGAAAAATCCATTAGTGCACGGCGGGGATTGAACTCGGTACCTCTGGCGTCAAAGCCGACCATTCTCCCACTTACACCACTGGGCCCTCGACCACTTCTTCCACTTTCGTGAGCACCATTATCATCATCATCGTCGTCTTTCGTCAGTAAAGATTGTCTTTTGTATACAGAAGATAAGGACTAACAAAAGAAGGTTGGTAGGTTACCTTGTGTCCAGAAGGTCCGACTGGTCCAGGCGGTCCGAGAGGTCCAACCGGGCCAGGGCCGCCTGCAGGCCCAGAGGGGCCCGCCGGTCCCGGGGGCCCCCCGCGTCCGTCGTGTCCCGGTAGTCCTTCAGGTCCCTGAGGCCCTGGTGAACCCGGTGGTCCCGGTTCGCCGGGCTCACCCTGTTCAGTTGTTCACTCATTAACCAGAACACTTTCATATTTTAAAATATTTTATCACAGTAGGCTTCAATGCTAATTTCTTTTAATATTGACATTAAACATTGATTACATTTAGTTTTGTGTCTAGATTAGTCGACTTGATGAAAAAAATGTTAAATAACTGTGTTATTGTTAATTTATTTTTTGTGCTGTTTTATTAGCTGTACGGCTCGAAAAGATAAGCTCAGTGTTTTCAAAATATATTGCAATAATAAGGATAGGTAAAGTATAGGTAAGTTACAAATATTTGGTTAGTTACATATAACTAAAATATAAACGTGACCAAGTAGGTGTAACTTTATAAACATGATTAGTGTTATTATTATTATCTACTAACGAACAAGTTAAAAACAACAGAGCGCTTGTAAGAGTATAACAGGATAAATGGTACATGCAATATCCACAGCCACGTTAATGTAACACAACATGCGACCAACACTCGCATGTTGGCTTAGAATAAACATTGAAAACGAGATGTCACATGTTAGGAGCGATTGAAATATAACGAAGTTTCTTTTTAGGTGCATAACGAGTATTGTTACAAGCACAGTTAGGTGCATAACGAGTATTGTTACAAGCACAGTTAGGTGCATAACGAGTATTGTTACAAGCACAGTTAGGTGCATAACGAGTATTGTTACAAGCACAGTTAGGAAAAGAGCCGTAAAAAGCTAGAAGATGTACAAAGAAGGGGGTTAGCTAGGAGGAGGGAGAGGGTTGAAGCCTCTCCGACACCGACCTTGAGCTGGATGATGGTCTGCGCCGAGATGTTGTGTCCCGCCGCCTGGAGCCCCTACGACAGCGGCGGGCGTCAGTACTCGAGCATGCAGCCGGACTTGCCGACACAACGCTCCATACTTATATTAATCCAAATAGGTCATCGAAAGCGTTATGTCGCCAACTCCGCATCACACAAATATAAAACATCAAAATATTCTACTTTAAATTAACTCGTGATTCTCGGCCGGAGTCAAAATATGCGCCGATCATCGAGTTCTACATAAATATTCCATACGAAACTTAATATATAGCGATGCGATAAAAGCGCAACATAATTTCCGAGACAGAAGCTGAGGAGCCCCACTATCTACGAATACAGCGATATAAGAGACGCGTGCTGGTACCTTGACGGCTATGATTTCTGCGGTCGTGTACGGACTTATCTTAAAGTTGTCCACGGACCGCTTCACGCCCTGCAATCGTCGAGCGCACATTCATGTATTCTTATAGTAACTGTTTACTACTGTACTACTAACTGTTCACTCATCTGTTTGAGCGTGGGCACTCGTCCCGATCTCACCTGACGGCAAGTCACAATGATGTCTGTCATAGAGTGTCTGACCTCCATTAATCCGTGCCGGTCTGGAATCGTAACGCGATTGTGACTCTGAATGAGACCAACAAATCCCAAGCCATCTTATTGTATTAAGTTTGTTGTCTACTCTACATACCGTTTCCAGCGTTCCTTTAGTTACTACGAACTACATATGTATATAGGGTTGATTTTTGTGATGGGACCGCGATGGCGGGTACCTTGCGTTGTATCTACAGTTAAACGTTTTTGGGATATAGACCTTTAATAAAATTGGTTCTTTACACAAAAACTTATTATTTTAACCGACTTCACAAAAAAGGAGGAGGTTCTCAATTCGACTGTTTTTTTTAAATGTTTGTAACCCCCGAACTCTGTCAAATCTAAACCAATTTGAAAAACTCTTTTTTTGTTTGAAAGATTATGCCTCCCGTTTGGTCTCATTCAAATTTTATTGAGATCTGACAATTATCTCTGGAAATATCGAGATAAACAATATAAGCAAAAAATATAATGTTGAAGACATGATTATAACTAGCCAGTACTTTGACTATCGCGGCATGTGAAGTCGGTTTTTTCATTTTGTACGATCATAAATTATTCTCTGTCACTCTATTGTGTTTTTTTTAATTTTTAATTTTAAATATAATAAGTATAATAATAATAAGTAAGAAGACGGAGAAGATGGCCATGCCATCGACGATCGTCATTCAACATCGTGCATTATATTGAGGCAGATATATATAGACAGATAAACTCTTTATGGAACACAACCTTACGAATAAAACTTGTAGATATACCTTGACAGCGGAGAAGACGTCGAACCCGGGACTGCCGTGTTCGCCCTTGTGCCCCTTGTCCCCCGGCCGGCCCTGCAACACACACCATCATCACCCACTTATAGACCACCACTGGAAAAAAGCCCCTCCTAATTCCCACTAGGTCACAGTCGATGTTCTGCTGTTTTTCTATCGCGAATTTTGCAAGAATTTGGCTTCAATGATGGTAAGTGATGACGCGGTCGAGGATGGAGCGCGCTTGCTCAGTTAAAACCTATTCACTCTAGAATTGAACGCTCCGAGATTGTATGTAGGTGGATATTAGGTGGTATTAGATGTATGCATGTAAAGTGTGCAGTAGAACACAAACCGCGCTGCCCCCTCTATGATGTCACTACATAGTGAATCTCTCCGGAAACCTAACATGAAAGCATCTTCATTCTGCCGAAGAAGACGAGATATTGATGTAAGGCTGTACAACATCATCTCGCTTTATATATAGTATGGTAAGACGCAAATTTCTTTGAAAGGTGTTGTGCTCTTTGCTTCTTAACTTATTTTTTAGACTGGCGTTACTTTTGTACTAGTAGTGTATAATTATGTACTTTCTAGATGCAAACATACCGGGTCACCTTTAGGTCCATCCAGCCCGATGGGTCCCTGAAACATTATATCAACATTACCACCTATTTAGTTAAACTTAACGTCAGGTCAAAATACATAATACATTCAAAGATGGATTGTTAAGAAGGTGCCAAAGTCGGGCGAGGAGGTAAGTAAGTGAAACATTTAGAATTGGTATATATTCTAGGAATAGATAGCTACAGTGTTAGAATTAGTATTTAGTAGAAGAAGGTCTTAAAACTAGATGAAAGTAGGTGTGAGACATTAATTATTACACATCTAGATTTATCATAGCTGTGAAGGTGTTATGTATGGAATGTACTTGTATATATAATGTATAAAATATTTTCTGCTTCTAAGCAGTATGATGTAAGCTGTATGACATGATGAAGACCAACTATAACAAACTAGCTGTTCCCGCGACCTCGTCCGCGTGGTAGAGTAGCTTTGGGTAGCATTAACAAATAAGACACGTATATATCCCAACTACACTGCGCTGTACCACGCCACGCTAATCCCCCCTTCCCAACGCCCTTCACATATCCTCCCCTCCCACTTACTTCCACCTCACCCCCTCTCCTCCCCTTCCCCTCACTTACATACCCTCCCCTTTGCTCCTCTTCCCTCCCCCTCCCCACCCCATTAACTCCCCCTCCCCTACCCTCCCCTCACCTCCACCCACCGTTCCCCTCCCCTCCCCGTACTCTACCCATCCCCTCCCCTCCTCTTCCACTCCCCCTTCCCCCTCACAAACTTTGAATGTCATATTTATTTATATCGAAACAACAGCCTAAAAAATAAATTTCAAGCTTCTAGCTTTTAAAATGACGATACTTCCATACAACTTTTCATCCCCCCTTTCAACCCCTCACTACCCTCTTTTCGCATTAAAAATATGCCTATGTCCTTTTTCAGGTACTAGACTATTTGTGTACCAAATGTCATTTCAATCGGTTCAGTAGTTTTGGCGTGAAAGCGAAACAAACAGACAGACAGAGTTACTTTTGCATTTATAATATTAGAATAAAACCCAGAGATGGCGCTGGCGTAGATTTAAATAGCTCTCCTTTAAATAATGCCTAAATTTATGAGATCCTGCATCGCGCAAACGATATTTTCCGTGATATTGAAACTGATGCACTTGCTGCGCGATTAAACATCTCAAAACTTGAACTCGTTTAAAAACGTTTCCTCTTTATAATATTAGTCTCGATTCAACACATGTTGCGTTTTTGTGTTCGTTGATGCAACGGGAGGTCTCTCATACATGTAGATTCCTCCTGACAAACATTCAGTATATACAAATAGAGAGAGTTAATGATACAGTTGCATCTCCTTCAATTCGTCTTTATTATCATTGAAAGAATCTGTATTTATATTAAGAATACATTAACCTTGAATTGCCCGCAACGTCATTTGCCAAAATTATACTGCGTAATAAAGTTCACACTACAAGAAAATTTTACTGACAGACAGATAAAAAGACCTATGATTACATCAATGATATTATTAATAGGCAAGAAAAATGTATTATGTAGTAATATGTGTCTTATCAAATTAAATATTGATTTTGCTTACTTGGTGATTCGGATCAAGTTGCATTGAGCGTGGTCCCGAGCAGAATTCTTAGCGCAATCGGTCTCATATTACAACATAACTATGTATTTGAATCTAGGTAAACATTTTGACTTTTTCAATACTTAGTAAAGGAATAGAATAAAAGTGAGACCGCCTCTGCAGTACCGTTAACAATGAAAGTAAACTGAGGGACAGTAGAGACAGCAGTAATAGTCGGCTGTCTCTATCTATCTAGGGAGAATGTGCCACCGATAACTTCTATCTCTATATGACATGCGGGTCATCAACATCAAAAGACAATTAACATCAAACATTGACACAAACTACGTACAGTGAAAAATATTCCACTCAAGTATTAGAGTTACAAACAAGCCGGCATATCGTACTACAATTTTATGTCGATGCAGCAAACTCGTTTGTAATGCAAAGTTATGAATAACGAGTAGTAACCGTCTGTTCACATATGTCGTATGTCACATCCGATTTTTAATCGGTTTGTCACTTTGAGTATTCTTGGCTGAATACTCAAAGAGTTGTCAAAACGAACGACAAAATCGGGCCGACAAGTGTGAATAGCTTCATATAAAATATTCTTCCACTGGAACATCCGATTAAAAATCGGATCCGACACAAGACAGATGTGAACAGGCAGTAAGAATCAAATACTGTTTCAAATGATAACTGAAACCCGCATCGACTGGTTTCTGTTGCAAACTATTTCAAATAGTTTATTAGAGTTGTAATTGTGGTCCACTACTGAGCTTGTTGCATCAAATTGTTTGTCGAAGCAAATATTATTTATATGTAGGTTTATAGAACTTTCTACATTACTCCAACAATATGGCAAACATTATCGTGTCAGTAGCTACTGACACGGTAATGTTTGCCATATTGTAATTATTTCATACAAACATTCACAAATCACACGCTTACTGCTTACAAAACCATCACCCCGTTCGTTCATCACTGCGGTGCATTCGCAACTGTTGTGTACCGAGTGAGTACCGAACTCGAGGCGCGTAGTATGATTCGCGTTCCGACCGTTTGTATGAAGATAGAATACTGATAGATAACATTACCGTGCTACCGACTACAGTCCGCACGCTAAACTTTGTAGCTGTAATAGATGCCGCATGTTTAAAACGAAAGCACCACACACACACACGAAGACTGATATTAATAACCGCTTTGAGCTACTCGCCTGAGGTCGCAAGAATTATGCTAGACTTTCACCGATGTTATGTTTTAAATTATAACTCATTCACCGTTTATTTATCTTAAATGATGACTAAACAATTAGCACAGTGTCATTTATTGTTCTGCATAGTTTTATTGCCATGTGGCATCCTAAATGCGACTAATCGGTACCATACATACGTCCGAGTAGAAGCGGGCATGTAGACGGGTCACCGTCTCACTCCCGTACAAACGACATCAACGCGCGCCTCTCTACGACTAGGTACTTGCTGCCTTTACTGCTTATTATCAATAATTACTGAATGGCTTGACTTTACTATTTGAACGTTGAATAATACCGCCATTGTTTTTTGTAAAATATTTTTGGCAAACATACTTATTTAGTTGCTAACGAATTGCAGACTGATTTTGTCGTAGGCGTAACGTACACTGGCAAATTGACAACAATGTACGGATGCGTTGAATCCAATGATTTCGTAGCTTATAGTACACAGCACCGTGCATGATCCCAGGGTTGTACACTGCACCGTGCATGATCCCAGGGTAGGAAAATTTTAATTAATATTTAGTTTCATTATTGTATTCCTATAATTATTTTAAGCGTGCTAGAATCTTTTATAGGCTTTCGTCCCAAAGGATACCAATGGAACCCTATTACTGAGACTTTGCTGTCCGTCCGTCCGTCCGTCAGAGCCGTCAGAGGGCTGTATCGTCTAAACCGTGATAGGTAGACTCTTTACATGCATACAAAGTATCTATTACTATTAGTCCCTGTAACAACAAATACTTAAAACAGAAAAAGTTAAAAATAAAGGGGTCCCCATAAAAGGAACGTTTGTTTTCGGTATATTTCTCATTCTAATTAAATATTGTGAAATGGTACGGAACCCTACGAGTGCAAATCCGATTTGCACTTGGCCAGTTTGTTTTATGTTCTGTCGACAATATGTTTCTAACATGAGATTTAAGATGTTTTTTGAGTAGTTTTTATATTGTTAGTAAGTACTATCAGCAATTAATGAAATATAATTGAAAATGAATGCTAATAAAACTCTACAAATGATAAAATTATAATCAAAGTATAAAAATATGTTGATGGCGGGCAGCATGATCCACTCGTCTCAACGAGGAATGTCGCTACTCCACTCGGGACTTGGGGAGGTGGGAAGCGGGAGGTGGGAGATACAAGCGCCACACGTCTACGAGAAGCCAACACCAAGCTAGGCTCTGACGGGATGTAGCTACTTTACACCACTTCTCACATACACCGACAGTAAGCTAAGTTATATAATTTATAACATTTCTACAACTAGCAAGTTGTAGAAACTATGCCACACTGAAAGATTTTGTGTTTTTTGATATAAAAAAAACGGTTAAAATTATTTTTTTCAGGTACAGAGGTAGCTTTAGCGTCAAAGCTGACCATTCTCCACCCCCAAAAAGGAGTCTGTCAAAAAGAATAGGGCGCATTTTGCTGATTCAAGGTGAAAGTTAACAGCGTTTAAGTTTGAATGGTAGTCGTCTGATGTAGCGCAGATTCACTTCTCTCTTCTTCTTTTTGTTATGGCCATGAGAATGTTTAAGAGAGGGAGCATGGACTAAGGCTAGAGTGACTCAACAACGAATTTGCCAAAACAAAAGAAACAGAATAGTTATTGGCTGGCGCGGAGACGGAAGGGCCCCGGTCTTCCTGATAGCGACTGATGGGATACCCTAATGGTTTCCTGCCTCGGCACGACAGGCACTATACAGGATTGTACTCAAATGGCGGGATAGTCTCCCAGAGTGGAGATTAATGTACTTAATTCCGAGGTTGGGGTCCTTATTGCGCGCTTGGTCAGCAGACAGCTGTTATACCGACCCCCGCACCGACTTGCCAATTCTAAACACGGCTTTCACACGTTATGTGTCATCTTTGTTATTTGTAAGAGGTATGTATTGAGAAGTGGAGTACGAGTACCGTCACCCCGCACCGCCTGCGTCTTACCATGTACCCGCGCTCGCCGCGCTCCCCCGTCCTACCCTGAAACGTCACGATGGTTAGCATGCACACGCACTTGGCCGTTTCGTGCCTACATCTCACACTACCACCGACTAATTTGCTGACACTCACAATTACACTACAGCATACAATTTGAGCTTTCCAATTTGAATACACTCAAATAGCTCCGAACAAAACAAAAGGACATTTTTGGCACCATAGCTCGCGATTTGTCGAAACTCAAAATGAGTCATCGAGTTCCAATATATCTGTTTTTAATCAGAATATCTATGCTAATCTACATACTCGGAATCGCGGACCGGAATTCCGTCTATAGAAAGTGGCACGTAAACAGTTGCGAGACCTAGAATATTAAATATGTTGCGGTGTCGTCCTATCTGTATGGTACATAACGTTACACGTCATGTTACGATGTTCAAGCCTTTGTCTCAGTCTGTGCCTGCCCGGTGATTAGTGTTGAAAAAAAAGAAGATACATCGTTTGCAAGGAAAATAATGAATATTTATCAATTCAAGGCGAAAGTTAAGTTTAATGAAGAATCAGAAAATGTTGGCAAGAAAATATTTGCATAGAACATAGTAAGTCAATATCTCTGACTTATCTAACAATTTCGAAGAATAAAGGAATGTCATTAAGACAATATTTACATAGAGAGGTACAAATAAATAAATAAAACTGTTATGTACCGGGAATCCGTTTTTCCCCGCGGCGCCAGTGAGCCCCTGCAACCAAATGAACAAACATAAGCGAGCGGTCGCACGTCGCGTTCTGAACGTGCGGTCGAAGCGTTCAGAACGCACGTGAAGCTTTGCATTAGAGACCAAGCGTGTAGTTCTCACGTACATCCTTCTTTTATTTATTACTGTCTATTTATCGAAGCAAACCAAAGTTCAAAGAAAGCTTTTTATTTTCTACGTGAATAAAAGCTTATCAGTATGACTCCACCAAAGCAAAGATGTGCAGATGTCCGAAACGGAGACGAGAAAATATGTTTTTCAGCGTTTTTTTAATCGTGTATCCACCGAAGCTTTGCGTACTGGCTAGACTGGAGCGGAGATGTGTGCTGGCTACAGCGCAACTGAGGTGCGGCGAGCGTGGGATGTTTGCTGATAAATGCAATCATATCTTCTGTAGCTGACTAGAGACGAATTGTGTCAATAACGAAGTTTTTCTTGTTCATTATGGTAAGTGTCCAGTATTACAATATTTCAAGTTTTTGTTAAATTCAAGTCATAAAGTAGAGTCCCAGTCACATTTCAGGTCAAGTTAAAGTCATAGTCTAGACTCTACTCCAAGTCATACCCTCAGTAAAGATATGACTTTACTGAAGATTTTCAGTGGAATTTAGGTGAGAACGTAAACATCACGTTTTTTAACATTGTGCTGTTTCCCTACCCGCACACATATTCAGCGACATCAAATGGTTAATATCCCCCATTTATTACACAATACACATTAACTCGCGGATGAACACAAGTTTTAGAAAAAAATACAATGAGAGCACACATTATTTTTCACGTTCCCGCTAAAATTCCCAAACGAAGTTCTATCTGTTATTAAAAACACATCTCCCCTCGTCTCGTCTCATCACCGCTTTGGTGGAGTCCAGGCCTAATAGCTCTATAGACAATACATGAAGCTTGGCCAAAGTGTTGCTGCAACTTTGTACTGAACTAATTTTTGTTCTGTTTCTATGATCCGTCCCAATGTATATAATAACCGCTGATCCTTACATTTATTTTACTTCTTGTCGTAAATTATTTAATAACGTAACTGTAAATAATACATAGTTTTTATATATTGTGCAACATTAATGTAGATAACAGATTGTTCAGTTATTGTATCCCTAAAGTAACATTTACAGTTATATTTTAGTCTTACACCCAGAGATAACAATATAATAATTGTATACTGTTATAAGTGTGCGTACAGAAGGCGGCCACACCAGTCTAGTACACACACACTAGTAGTCAGTCGTAGGACTATAGTCCGGCAATCTCGTGCGCGACCGTCCCGCGGGGTGTCAGACGGTGGCGGGGACGAGGTACCCAAGATGTCAGCGGGTTGCGGGTGGTGTAGCGGGGAAGGGAAGCGTGTTTGGCCGTGTCACAGATTATATAACAGTTACTACCGCTACCTCGTCCCCGCCACCGTCTTTCACGCCGCAGGAAGGTCGCGCACGAGATTGCCGGACTATAGTATCTCTTCTGTGGTTACACGTTTGTATTTCTGCGGGTGACATACTCGACATACCTCAGAATGTAGAATACAGAATGCATGAATACCTTGACCGTCTGTAGTGTTTTTAAGCTCTGTAATTTTTCTGTATAGTTTGATGTGATATTTTTCGCAGACTTTGGTGCCCATTCTCTTGATGCTAAGGTAAGTAAACTAAACTACTTAGATAGCTCTAAAATGTTTGTTGACTCTATTGTACTTTGAGACAAGGTTAGTGCTATTTAGCACTGTCAAGTTACTTTGAGTTCAAGAGACAACAGGATGTACACCACTGAAGTGTGACAGTGGCACGGGTGGCAGGTGTAAGTACGTACCGGTGGTCCAGGCTCCCCCGCGTCACCTTTCTTCCCCTTCTTGCCGCGTTTTCCCGGCGGCCCCGGCGGTCCTGCAACAATACATAAATATCACTATTATTTTTGCTAATTTTTTTGCAGTTTACTACTTCATAAGAAACGATTTTCATATTTAGCCCGCAGTATGACCAATTGACCATTTTATGAGGAGTAAATTCTGGCGTTCACTAAAAGTGAGGCGTAACGTTTCTTTGCGCAACGTACTTTGCGCACCTTTCACTTCGAGAAAGCTTCAAAATTATGTATGTGAGTATATACAAAGTATACTGATTGTCTGAAACGATTGTCATATTTAGCCTCTTTGACATTGACCTTGACCACAATAATAATAATTCTTAAATAGTAAACTCCAGTCGTGCGTCGGAGCATGGTCGGAGCTTACACACACACTTTTTTTATATAGAAAAGCACATTGGTTGCACGTCACTAACTAGCAGTGTCGTTGACCCTGCAACTAAGCTAAATATGCTTGTTTCTGGAGTGGGTTCACGTCAATAGTGCAATGGGTGCAAAAGTGTAATGGGTGGGAATCGAACTCACGACCTCTCGATCGTCAGTCCGACGCCTTAGCCATTGGACTATTGTCGCTTCATCATTGAATTTTAGTTCATAAATATGTATTACAATAGTAACTGCACCCCGCGCTCTCAACACGTTTAATGTTACCTGCTCCGGCGCGCGGCGAGATAATAGATAGATAGATAAACTCTTTATTGTATACCACGAAAGAAACTTAAGTCTAGACATATTAACATTTATTTAATCGGTGATACAATCGGCGGTCTTATCGCATAAAGCGATCTCTTCCAGGCAACCAAGTGTGGAGTAGTAACAAAAACAAAGGGAGTTTGGCGATGGCGATTATATGTTACAGGAAACTGCAATAAAACATGTTACTTATTATTATAAGTATAATACTTACTATATACATAATATATGCAGGTACATACATACAAATACCATAGTAAAATATATATATTATATTATACGGACACATACAATATATTATTATTCTAAATTATACAAGACATACTTTATATACACAATAAATACATATATATACACGGCTATAAAATTCAAGTCTCTAACAAAGTGTGATCAGCAGATTAGCACGTTCGGGACAAAAAATGCTTTCTTACTAACGATTTAGAATGCGAGAGAGATTTAGCACGTCTAATATCTACAGGTAGTTCGTTCCATAACCGGGCGGCGTGCACAGTAAATGATTTGTCCTAGAACAGTGAGGAGTGTAAAGGAATAAGTAACTGTAGATTTTCTGAGGAACGAAGAGGTAATGGATTAGAAAGATGTAGGAACTGGAAGCGCTCTTTAAGGTAGAGAGGAGTAGAGTAGATGGAATAAAAAGGACAGAATATAAGAGGGAAAGTATATGACCATTTCTACGAAGACGAATAGGCACCCATTGTAGGTATAAATAGGTTAGTATATAGTATTAATAGGTATTCAGAAATATGATCGAACTTGCGTAATCCTGAAATTCCGAAAATATTGCCACTTAAGATACTGGCGATACGAAAGACACCACCACACTTCTGTTGTCTATTACTAATTATTTTAAAGTTAAAAGTTAAGTTTGTTAAATGTTGGTTGTGGTGGTTTTTAGGGTTCCGTTCCCAAAGGGTAAAACGGAACCTATTACTAAGACTCCGCTGTCCGTCTGTCTGTCTGTCTGTCTGTCTGTCTGTCTGTCTGTCTGTCCGTCTGTCACCAGGCTATAGCTCATTAACCATGATAGTTAGACAGTTGAAATTTTCACAGATGGTGTATTTCTGTTGCCGCTAGAACAACAAATACTAAAAACAAAATAAAGTTAAAAATTAAAGGGGGTCCCCATACAAAAAACGTGTTTTTAAACGCCATCGACCTAATTAGTTTCGGCAAAATGACATAGATGGCGCTAGTAAACGAGCCCCGTGTTTCTAGATCGCGACCAAACCAAAATATTCTTGGTAATATCAATTAATCAAATATATGGTTGAAACTCTGTTATGTTTCGTATTGTACGGAACCCTCCCAAAGTGTGCGATAAGAGACGCGATGCATTTTCAACTGTCTTCCAAAAAGAAGGAGGTTCTGAACTGTTTTTTTTAAATAATAATTTTACGCGATTACTCCGAAAATTGTGAACCGATCGAATGATTCCTTTTTTTAATTGGTAGGGTACATTTTCAAGGCGGTCCCTTTGTAATTTCTTTTCAATCCGTATCTCCAGAGATATGGAGATAAACACCTCAAACTTATTACTGAAAAGACCAGCGGCGCGGCATTTGAAGTCCGGTTATTTTTCGTTTTGCAAACGATATTTAATTATAATAATCATTATAATACCTAGATGCTCAGTATGTATAGTACTGACTCATCTATGTACCTCTATCTTCGATCATAAACGTAGAGTATCATCATAATTGTAGGACAAAATAAGAATATCATTAACTACTACGCATCGAGGTATTTCCCCATAGGATAATTTATAGTACACGTTAACTTAGCGGAAATACCTAGGTTTACGTTTTATAGTTAATTGTATTAAAATCTGGTATTTCTGTGCCAGCTCATGAACCGACTTCAGAAACAGAGGAGGTTCTCAACTCGACTGTATTTTTAACTATTTTTTTTTCATGTTTGAAAACTCTGACTTTTATCAATTTCTTTTTTAAGCCGTAAATAAATTATTTTTTGTTGGACAGAGCATAGCTACTTCTCGTTTGGTCCCATTGTGATTTCGTGATAAGTAACAATCGTTTTAAATAATCGAGCTGATTTGATTATGGAACCGGCTGTGGGGGCTAGAGCTTCCTACTGGCAAAACAAAAAAATCCAAACCTGCAAATAAATGACGGAGTTCTGAGGTAAAATGTATGGTTGTTATCAAATACACATATATTGAGGGGAACACCTGAGGACGGAACTATAACGTTATCAAATACACATATATTGAGGGGAACACCTGAGGACGGAACTATAACGTTATCAAATACACATATATTGAGGGGAACACCTGAGGACGGGCACTATAACGTTATCAAATACACATATATTGAGGGGAACACCTGAGGACGGAACTATAACGTTATCAAATACACATATATTGAGGGGAACACCTGAGGACGGAACTATAACGTTATCAAATACACATATATTGAGGGGAACACCTGAGGACGGAACTATAACGTTATCAAATACACATATATTGAGGGGAACACCTGAGGACGGGACTATAACGTTATCAAATACACATATATTGAGGGGAACACCTGAGGACGGAACTATAACGTTATCAAATACACATATATTGAGGGGAACACCTGAGGACGGAACTATAACGTTATCAAATACACATATATTGAGGGGAACACCTGAGGACGGAACTATAACGTTATCAAATACACATATATTGAGGGGAACACCTGAGGACGGGACTATAACGTTATCAAATACACATATATTGAGGGGAACACCTGAGGACGGAACTATAACGTTATCAAATACACATATATTGAGGGGAACACCTGAGGACGGGACTATAACGTTATCAAATACACATATATTGAGGGGAACACCTGAGGACGGAACTATAACGTTATCAAATACACATATATTGAGGGGAACACCTGAGGACGGAACTATAACGTTATCAAATACACATATATTGAGGGGAACACCTGAGGACGGAACTATAACGTTATCAAATACACATATATTGAGGGGAACACCTGAGGACGGGACTATAACGTTATCAAATACACATATATTGAGGGGAACACCTGAGGACGGAACTATAACGTTATCAAATACACTTTGAACCAAAATGTTTATAACAATTGCTGCCCTAATTTATCAATTACAGATTTATGTAAAAAAATATGCAGCTTTCAGTATCACAAAAATTGTACTATTGTATTGCAGCTAGGTAATAGCACAAAGGTTAAAAAAGCTGATATTAATATTCTAATTAAACTTTTGTCAGACATTGCCAGCAGAGGCATTAGTAAAATAATAGTTTGTTCATTCCCGTATCTTAAAACAAGTAGTTGCTCTTATAATGAGCATGCTCATAAATTGAACTTGGCACTGTACAATTTGACGTGTCGCTTCAGCGACTTTTTGTATTTTGAAACCAACAAATTTATTAGTAAAGTAATATTGACAAAGGATACTTTGTATCTCAATAAGACTAATAAGTCGACCATTGCTAAGTTATTAGCATACAATATTTATGACCCTGTTTTACATATTGTAACAGATCACAAAGACGAGCCCCAACGTAGTGGTGTTACTATGCAGGGTAATTGTAGCGTAGTAGACTTAGTTAGTTTAAACTAATGTCTAAGACAATGGGGAGGCCTGACTCAATCAACATTTTTCATCAGAATATACAAGGTCTCTCCAGCAAAGCCTTAGAGTTAGAATTATTTCTCAATTATTATAAAGTTGACATAATGTGTATTACTGAACACTGGTTTGTGAAAGGTACTTTGTTACCAATATTAAAAAATTATACAATTGCCAGCACATTCATTAGACAAAAGGCAATTCGTGGTGGCTCACTAATATATGTAACTGAAAATTGTAACTTTAAAGAGCGTAAAGACATAGTAGCTTTGTCTGTGGAACGATGTGTTGAATTATCTTGTATAGAGCTGGGGCAACATATAGTCATCTGTGTATACAGACCTCCATCGGCTGATTATAAAATGTTTGAAACAATTATGGAAGAAGTAATGAGCAAAGTCTTCAACACCTCTAAATCTTTAATAGTTTGTGGCGATTTCAATGTTAATTTAATTGAGCAGTCTCCGCTCAGCGACAAATTAAAAAATTTATTTCTAAGCTTCAATCTGAAGCATCTTTTTAATCAGCCAACAAGAATCACTAGCTCGTCAGCTACCTGCTTGGACAATGTGTTCTGCAACTGTGAACCCGAAAAAATTGCAATTTTTGATAAACTTGGCTCGGACCATCTGGGACAAAGTGTCACTTTTTCATGTAAATTATCCATCAAAGGCCAAGAACATTTTTACAGGCCCATTACCACCAAACGGGTTGAACAGTTTGTGGATATCATTGACAAGCAATTAATGAACCTAAGATTTTCTGAGGATCCTGATGACCTATGCAGTGCTTTATTTCAAATGTTAGATGCAGAGTTCAATGATATTTTTAAAATTAAAATGGTTAGAAAGGGTGCGAAGGTTCGTTTCGATGACTGGGCAACTCCTGGTATTTATAAAAGTAGAAACAATTTGTATAACTTGTACTCACAAAAAACCATTAATTTACATAATACTAAATTCATAAATCACTTAAAATTGTATTCAAAAACTTTTAAAGTTGTTTGTCAGACAGCAAAATCACTGCATCTAAGTAGAAAAATTAAGCAAGCCGATGACAAAATAAAATCAACATGGAAAGTCATTAATACAGAAACTGGAAAAATTAAGCAGAGGGACGGTAAAATTATGTTAAAAGTTAATAATAAATTAATCATAGATAATAATGATGTCGCTCACACATTTGTTGAGTACTTCTCACAAGTACCTATTATTACTACTCAGCCTTTAAACTCTTCCCCTAAGGATGCTTTTGTTTTACTATCGAAGTGTGTGAATGTATGTGACTCTATGTTTGAGTTCAGACACATAAATTCAATATCAATTATCAAAACTTTTAAAATGCTCAATCAAAAGAAAACCGAGGATCTGTGGGGTATGTCAACCAAAGTACTTAGTTATATTATTAATGCAATTAGCCCTCACTTAGCGTTTATTTTTAACAGATGCGTCGATGAAGGTGTCTTTCCTGATGTAATGAAAAAAAGTAAATTAATTCCCCTATACAAATCAGTGAACAAAAATGACCCTTCAAACTATAGACCAATCTCTATATTACCGGCGCTCAGTAAAGTTTTTGAAAAAGTTATATTAGACCAGCTTTTGGCACATTTTAATATTAATCATCTTTTAAATCACAAACAATATGGTTTCACTAAGGGGCGTTCTACTACTGATGCTGGAGTAGATCTTCTTAAACATATATTTGATGCCTGGGAGAAAGCACAAGATGCTATCGGCGTTTTCTGTGACTTATCTATAGCGTTTGATTGCGTCTGTCACAAAACGCTAATTTGCAAATTAAAACACTACGGCGTTAACGGAAAAGCACTTGATCTGGTCTCATCCTACCTCAGTAATAGAATACAGATGGTTGAGGTCAATGGCGTCAGGTCATCTGGATCCCTCATAAAAATGGGAGTTCCGCAGGGATCGATCTTAGGACCATTTTTATTTCTAGTTTATATTAATGACTTGCCGTCTTTCGTGCAAAACTTATGTGACATTGTTTTGTTCGCGGATGATACATCCTTAATATTCAAAATAGATAGGATTGCGCCTGGATTTGACGATGTTAACAAATCAATCGCACAGGTTTTGAATTGGTTTACAACCAATAACTTATTACTGAACGCCAAAAAAACTAAATGTATTAAATTCTCGCTGCCAAATGTAAGAAAGGGTGTCATTAATAGCAGGATATTAATAAACGATGTACCGATAGAATTTGTTGAATCCGCTACATTCTTGGGCATCACCCTGGATTCAAAACTACAATGGGGTTCTCAAATATCGGCTCTGGCAGGTAGATTGAGCTCCGCTGCATACGCAGTACGTAAAATCAGAAACTTGACTGACGAATCCACTGCTAGATTGGTTTACTTTAGCTACTTCCATAGTATAATGTCCTATGGCATTTTATTGTGGGGGAAAGCCGCCGAAATCCAATCTATATTTGTTTTACAAAAAAGAGCTATTCGATCTATATATACCATGAAGTCGCGAGACTCACTTCGTGAAAAATTTAAGGAGATTAAAATTCTCACAGTGGCATGTCAATATATATATGAAAATATTATGTATGTACGCAAAAATTTGAATGAGTATGATAAGAGGTCCGATGTACATAATTTCAATACAAGACACAAAAATAGATTAATTCTACCTCAATTCAGGTTGTGGAAAGTTAGTGGTTCTTTTCTGGGGAACTGTATACGATTTTATAATAAACTTCCTAAAGATATTGATCAACTGTCTATAAGCAGATTTAAAACCTTTGTAAAATCCAATTTAATGAAGAAATCGTACTATACAATAAATGACTATATGAATGACAAAAATGCTTGGCCTGAATGCCCCAAGCTCCAAGATATAATATAAATTGTATGATAATAGAATTACTTATTGTACATTAAACATTTATTTAATATGAATTAAAAAAAATGAATTAAAATAAGTGACAAGCCCCATAGAGTTTCTTGGTGTTTCTTCTCTGATGGGAGTACTTCCGAAACACCAGTAGATTCAACAGTCAATCAGTTTTCATCTTTTGTTTGCAGATCTAGGGTTGCCTGTTACGACGGTATTATGCGGCTGATAGTCGGACAATCAGTTCCATTCGGAACATGATTTGTACTGCAATTAGTCTGCGTTTTATTTATCTATTATGTTTCATTATTTCACAATTTTTTGGATAAAAATTATCTGTAGTACTGAAACATGCACTGGGTTGCGGGTGCACGTAATAGTACGGTTGGCAACCCTACATTAATAAGGGGAATTAAACATGTGTTTTAAGTGTGACGTTCGACGTCTAGATGAAAGCTGAATGGCTCAATACCTTTGTTTTTTTTTTGTAAATTCAAAGCGTTATGTTTCTGTTATATCTATATTTTTTGTTGAATATGATCTATTTAATGTTATTTGACGTGTGTAAGTGCTAATTTTTAATTTGCCCATATACTGAATAAATGCTTTGACTTTGACTTTGACTTTGACACATATATTGAGGGGAACACCTGAGGACGGGACTATAACGTTATCAAATACACATATATTGAGGGGAACACCTGAGGACGGAACTATAACGTTATCAAATACACATATATTGAGGGGAACACCTGAGGACGGGCACTATAACGTTATCAAATACACATATATTGAGGGGAACACCTGAGGACGGAACTATAACGTTATCAAATACACATATATTGAGGGGAACACCTGAGAACGGGCACTATAACGTTATCAAATACACATATATTGAGGGGAACACCTGAGGACGGAACTATAACGTTATCAAATACACATATATTGAGGGGAACACCTGAGGACGGAACTATAACGTTATCAAATACACATATATTGAGGGGAACACCTGAGGACGGAACTATAACGTTATCAAATACACATATATTGAGGGGAACACCTGAGGACGGAACTATAACGTTATCAAATACACATATATTGAGGGGAACACCTGAGGACGGAACTATAACGTTATCAAATACACATATATTGAGGGGAACACCTGAGGACGGAACTATAACGTTATCAAATACACATATATTGAGGGGAACACCTGAGGACGGAACTATAACGTTATCAAATACACATATATTGAGGGGAACACCTGAGGACGGGCACTATAACGTTATCAAATACACATATATTGAGGGGAACACCTGAGGACGGAACTATAACGTTATCAAATACACATATATTGAGGGGAACACCTGAGGACGGGCACTATAACGTTATCAAATACACATATATTGAGGGGAACACCTGAGGACGGAACTATAACGTTATCAAATACACATATATTGAGGGGAACACCTGAGGACGGAACTATAACGTTATCAAATACACATATATTGAGGGGAACACCTGAGGACGGGCACTATAACGATAACACTAATAATAATTCTGCTAGTGCACTCGATACTTTTTTAAATTTTATATCGAAACTATACTAGAAAACGTTCATTAAATAATGAGTACAAAGTCATGATGGCCGCGAAAAATTTAATTAAATTTTGTATTCAAGTGACATTGATGAAAATGATTCGGAAGTTCATTCTATAAATTGATTGCCAAATATTAGGTATTCGAGTTTGTTGTTGTTATTTTGGCATTCTTCCACGAGACCAAATACTATACATGTAGCGATATATTTGACCTGTGGGTACAGTATACAAGTCCAGTGACGAGCGTCATCGCGGCCTTGCGGCTATTTATACACGTGGAGGTGTTCGAACACTGCGGACAATGCGGTGCACTGAGCTAATTAAAACAAGACTTTTAAAATATCCTTAGTTGCAGCGGTTACTACAGAATCCAATAGAGTAAACAATATTTTAATCATGATCATTTTCTTGTAATTGTATGAGTTATGCTATGTTATTATGTGTAACGTTCAAGTGCATTAGTAGATAAGTACTTAATTCAGTCTCTGTATTAGTCTAAGCCTAAAAGCATATATACTCAGTTATCATATTATACGTTCAAAATGAACAAACTGTTGTACGTACATTTTTATATTTAAGATCTTTTGTACACAGTTATACAATTAATATTAAACAAATTGTTAAACAAAATCCAAAATTTCACCGTACCGATGGGACTTGAACCTGCAATATAAAATTTATTTAATTTAATTCAAACAATTTACAAAAATATAAAGTACACTTAAAAGACACATAATATTTAATATAAAATATATTTCTATTTCTATTTAGTTTTCCTCTATTGTCCGCAGATGTTCTAGATCTTCTATTATTGTTTTATTATTATGTCTAGCTGAGATACAATTGATTCTATTCGAGAAATGAAATGTCATCATTATAATAAATTGTTAAACACAATCCAAAATTTCATAGTACCGACGGGACTCGAACCCGAGTTCGAGTCCCGTCGGTACGATGAAATTTTGGATTGTGTTTAACAATTTACAAAAATATAAAGTGTGTGATACTTCAAAGAAACATAAAATCCATCATTATTAGTTTACGTATATACTTATATTATATTTCATAATAACTTAGACAAACAGTGTTAGAGATGCATGTTTGGTTGCAACCACATTATTCATGCAGGACACATGGAGGACAACAACGTACCTACGAGTAAACAAACTTTGTGAATAGCTAATTAATTATTTCAATTCAAAGCGCCAATTATGCTATAACAATAGATTTAACAACATTTGACTTCATGAGTTGCATAATTTTTTTACTGCCGCATACAGACAACACGCTTCTAATACAAATGTTCATTTAAATTGTTTGGCTCATAGACTCTACCTACTGTCTGTAGTAAATTAAATACACATTTAATGCGAACAAATGACAAACCACATACTTGTTTTAAATAAGGCATTTATAGACTAGGTGGGGGATTACTTACAGACGTAGTCGTGAGCTATCATATGTGGTATATAACTAAAATAATGAAAACCTACTGCGAAGTGCATTCTGGTATATGTAATTTTCGTTACTGTCATTTAAGATTGCAACGAAAGTGTAACCAGTGTATGAACTTGTATGAGACAGAGAGAGAGAGAGAAAGAGAGAGCGAAGGACCAGTCTTTTTCTATCCATATGTTTGTATATTTAGTTGTATAGCACCTAGGCTAGCGTTTGACCACTATCTCACCTGTCGATAAGCTACGGCGTGGTCGAGGACAAAAGCACATAAGGCCTAGGATGGGAATATACTACACCAAAAAAGATACATATAATAAGTTAAGCAATTTATAATTTCAATGTTTGCGTGATCAATAAGGAAAATGTGTTCAGTAAATAATACTGCATGATCTCAGCATTAACATACCACTGAACCGCTCAGTGTGACCGGCAGTGGCAGGTTTCTTATTGTTTAGAATCCGTACCTTAAAGGAAAAAATAACCTATAAAGGATCACTTTGTTTCATAAGCATTTCAAAATAAGTACTGCGTTTGAAGGGATTCAGCTGCAATGGGAGGAGACTCGATCATAATCTGATGAAGTGACGGGGAGTGGGACTTGACATGGGCTTAGGCGGGTTTAACTGTCTATCTCTCTTGAAAATCAACTCTATCCCATATATCTTAGAGTCCATTTTAACACAAATCATCCTAGCTGTAATATGGGTCAGTGTGAGGAGTAAATGACAGCTGACGCTCAAATCAACGCCAATTACCACAATGTTCGCGTTCTATAAATAGCGAGTACCTACTTTACGAGCTGCCTGCCCATCAACGGAAGGATGATATCAAAATACCGCCATTAGTAGCGCTGATTTATACAATTAGATTTGGTTTCAAATATCGTATCTATATGATATACTGTATCTTATAAGAGGGGTGTTATAAGTTTTCCGTGTGTATCTGTGACGTGTGTGTCTGTCTGTGGTGTCCTGTTACTTCAGTGATATTACAACGACATGGTAACCATGACCGGATGTTGAGGGATCTCCTGGAATCTACAGGATACTCAACTCCTAACCAACTAACATATAATACTTTTCAATAATCAGTCGGGTGTAGTTTTAAAATTTTATTTAAGTTATGTTAACTATATAAATGAACCTATTTACCAATTTGTAGAAAGTTTCGTATTGTAATACTTTTCTTATGAGAGAAATAAAGTTAAAAGAAAGATGCCGTCATATTACTAAGAAAGCGACCGTTAACGCCATCTATGATCAGCAAGATGCACCATTTGTTTCCACCGACAACACGTCCAACAAGTAACATAGTGCGACGTAGTAGGTGCGATGGTGCTTTGATAAATTGTTATTAACTAGAGACAGACAAGCTTAGGGTCTTATTCCTTAATAAGTACTGCCTATCCCTGACCAAAACTTCTGCTAAATCCAGCCGCTGTCCAGCCGTTTCACCGTGAAGAAGTTCCAAACAACAAATATACAAACTGACTTTCGTATTTATATAACGTTGATATTAATAATGTGGTCAAGGATGGCGAACACGCTAAGCCTAGAATGGAGCGCTGTGCTACCGGAACACTGTAAGGTTATGGCGGCAGATTTTTTCACTAATTGTGGTAAGCTACTTGTTGGTAGCAAGTCAGGCAGAACATCGATTTAATGATCCCAGTACCTGTGTTCGAACTCCCATGATTCATGGATGCACATACAAACTTCAGAAAATTAATTGGTATATTGCTAGGATAATAACCGGCGACCACTCGGGTCAGAAGTCAAGGTAAGTAACTATCCTTTACGCCGACGGGCCGTCCGAAATTATGTAACAATTTCACCCGTGCGATGCCGGGGCGGGCTGCTAATTAGGTATATTTAGCGACAAATCGTCTACCGACTGGATACTGCTCGTTTTTAGGGTTCCGTAGCCGAATGGCAAAAAACAGAACCCTTATAAATTCGTCATGTCTGTCTGTCTGTCTGTCCGTCCGTATGTCACAGCTATTTTATTCCGAAACTGTTAGGACTGCAGAATTGAAACTTGGTAGATAGATGTATTCTGTAAACCGCTTTCCGATTTTTATACAAAAGTAAGAAAAATAAAAGTTTAAGGGGGGTCATCCCATACATGGAACTGAAACAAAAAAAAAATGTTTCTTCAAACCTATACATGTGGGGTGTTTATGGATGACAAAAATGACATTGAGGTTCGTAAAATCATTTTTTCTCAAAGTCAATCATTTGAAAGATAGGCGCGTCTAAAGTGGTAAAATGTGTGTCCCCCCCCCTCTAAGTTTTAAAGTATGGGAGTAAAAAATCTAAAAAAAAAAATATATGCTGTAGATCTCAATAAAAACTAACAACGAAAATTAGTTTGAACGAGATACAGCCAGCAGTTTTTGAGATATGGCAACCGCAAAGATAACTTTGTTTTTCATACAAACACTATAAAAAACAAAGTTAATTTTGTAGTTGCGAAAAATCATAGTTATGGAATACTTAACTGTGTTACGGAACCCTACGAGTGTACGAGTGCGAGTCCGACTTGCACTTGGCCAGTTTATTGAAATGCATGCTTTAACTGGGACAGTTATAATCCCAGATTAATAAATAATTAACATCACATTTTTAATTACTAGTGCCCTAGCATGCATATATCATAAAAGTAAGCAAAAACCTTCCTCTCGTAAGATGGTCGGTTGGACAAATAAGCACTCGGACGACGAAATCATTATTATAAAATTTCTTGATGCTTAATCGAACTCCAAAACTCGGCGAAATAATGTGACATGTGTTTGTTCAGTAGATGATTCAAACTACGGCTGAAACTTACCCCTAGTGGCTGGCGTTGAGCATCACAAGGACCAGCAACCAAGGTAGTGGTTAAAGTTTACCTAGACATACTCTACAGACGAAAGTGGGTGACATTGCCATCAATTTTACCAAACATATGTAAATGAAGATCTTTAATACTTCATTTAATTTCCCGCTCTTAAACTATGTATTTTGGTATTCTGTATTTGAGTACTGTATAATCCCGTCTGTGGGACTAGACATTCTGGATTTACTCTGTGGCACGATGATTTTGTGAAATGTTACTTCGAATTACTGAAACAAAACACATTAATTTAAACTAATAAGGAATATGTGAAGCAATAGCTTTAAATGTTGTTTCTCTTTATTACAAGTATGTAATAATTAATGTGTAGCTAGTAAGTTTGTTACGTGGAGTTATTTTTATAGTTTAACTTTGTAAAATAAAAACTCTTTATTACAGAGCAACGATTCGGCTTTTTGCTTCAATAAAAATTTACATTACCATTACCTAACCATACAACACATTACAAAACAACATTTAAAGCTATTGCTTCACATATTCCTTATTAGTTTAAATTAATGTGTTTTGTTTCAGTAATTCGAAGTAACATTTCACAAAATCATCGTGCCACAAAGTAAATCCAGAATGTCTAGTCCCACAGACGGGATTATACAGTACTCAAATACAGAATACCAAAATACATAGTTTAAGAGCGGGAAATTAAATGACCTAACCATACAACACATTACACATATTTATATCATACTAGCTAATACCCGCCACTTCGTTCACGTACACCGACAATGTAGAAGCTAATGTCCATCCTCATGCTATAAAGTATCTCCTTGTTACATTTCAGTAAGATTGGAGACGTTTAGGGGTGACTAGGTAACCGACAGACAGAGTGACAGAGTTACAAACATTTTTATAATATTTGTATGGAAGTATGGATTAGTATGGACTAGTGTGCTGTGCAGTTATCCTCGTTGATACAATAGTAAGAGTTATGTGATTACTGATCACGAACTGCATAGGAGGTTATATTATGTTTGTATAATATGGTAATAAACATCTTTTCAAAATAAACAAAATAACATATTGTCGTATTACGGAGGTGTTGGAACCCTATGAGTGGAAACGTCTTCGGCCACGTCTTCTTTCAGAAGCTTAAATAACTCCGTCTAACTTATAATGTATTTATGTAACTTTGTTTGTTTGTATTCACTACAAAACGCAAAGAAACATCAGCGTCAAGATCAACTCACTAGGGCCTAAATGTCACCCGATGTAGCCCAGCGCTACGAGACTGCTACGGATTACCCAAGTGGAGGTCGTTCAACTCGCGCGTAGTCTCGTCTTTCACTTTCATTACATTGCTACGACAACATTCAGAATGTAGGGCAGACTTACGATAAAAACATGCATGAAAATTGTAAACCTTTAGTGTAAATTTGTATAGTTTATTCGTGCAGTTACTACTTATTAAAAAAATGAACCTACCTGATATATTTTTAAACTCCTACCAAATAAGCACTTGACCACTATCTCACCCTCACGATTCCGTCTAAGGCGCTACGAAGACCACCTTCGATCGTACACAGTTGTATTACTAATGTAACATCCAGCTGCCCTCACCGCGACCGCGTTTGTCTGCAAATGTAAAGTGCCCCGGAGACGGTCATTCGAAATCTACAATGGGCTTCAATCAATATTTCCATCATTAGCTTTTAATCACGTAGCTGCGAATGACAATGGCTTCAACTGCCTCTATAGACGATCATTTGGTCCATCGATGACGTGAAAATTGACAATTGCGAATGACCGTCTCCGTGACACTTTATAAGACGGTTACGAGACGCCGTGTAGGACAGCTGACTCGAGTCACAGTCCAGCATCGCAACCTTCCGAGCCACGTCTATGAGCGTCACGGGGTGGTATTTTACATAAATTTTATTTCTTGCACAAACGCGTCTGTTTTTTTTCACAAAAAGCTGCATGGCATCTGTAACTCGAAGGGCGCAACACGATAAATCTATCTCCGGCTGGTCACGGTTTTTGTATGTAATAGTATGTACTTGTTGAAAGGGTTGACCGGGAATTTCACAAAAACTGAGGTCAGAGGACAAAAACGTCGACAAACCGACAAGCGGAGGATTCAGGGGAGGTGGCACTATTCATCGTGTGCACAGCTGGACGCGTGTAATGTTTTCAGCTGTATATCTGGATAATCTAGGATAATATCTGGATTACGTATTCTCTTTTCTCGTTTTATTTTTATGGTATTAGATAAATAATTGATTGTAGTGAAATATGTTGATTGTTTTCTTAAAATAAATATATATACCGTAGCATATTGCACTCTGTATTGACAGAAGTTAGTGCGTTGCTGCACTGTTCTACTCGTACTTGTGCATCAACGAGAAGACGTGGAGTGCTACATGTCGCGGCCGTCACAACGTTGCGAATGGGCGGATGAATCAATTTATGGAACCACCTTAGGTCGACTAGCAGAAGCCCAGCTTGTAAATATAATTAGCTAAAATGTGGATGGTAACTTGTAAGAGAGAACGAGAACAAATACAATTTAAAGTGTCACAGATAGGTAGTGCATTGTGTAAGCCAACGAGTCGGGAAGGCAGGTATCTAATCTTAATGTTATTGTGTTTTTTTTTCGAATTTGTGTAAAGACTGCGATGACATGGCTCTTTACCTTTTAATGGGGTGGATCTACATTAACTCTACAAATATAAGCGTGTTCAATGCAGTGGAATCTGATTAACGAGATATTCTTCCAAGAACGGTACAAATGGCGGGTATTAGTTGGTTGGAAATAGAAGTAGCCGCCGCTACTATGTCAAGCTACTCTGAGATAGCTTTTTCTTCGGACAAGGCTTAACTTTCGATTGGTTTCGATAGAATTTAATTGCATCGGCGGGCAGGGAGAGGGACGGAGCCAAAAACTGAGGTTAATTAAATGTCCAACATTGTCACAGGTCACAGTAGAGCTGACACCTACACCTGCGATGTATCCAAGTGTGCATAGTTCCTTTGAGAGTTCTCATCATTACACATTACACTTAGTAACAATGTTAGGTTATCTTTATAATTCAATTTTTCCATTTATGTATTATGTGACAAAATAAATATAATATTGAAGAATAAAAGTTACAGCGAAATATTTAACGGAGCCCCAAGATGAGACTAATTTTGGTAATTGCCCCCAGGCCCGTACTCATTTATTTTGGCACGTTTTTCGAAGTTCATTGCGAAATTCCGTCGATAGCTATTTTCATTAGCTGTTCGTATAATTTGTGATTTATTTGTTTATATTAAGGCGGTGCGGGTCCAGTCTCGGCAGAATTGTGTGAGCAATATCTTTTTGAAGATGAGCTAGTTTAGCTAGCAAAAAATAAAACGACCTTGCTAGCATCGCGTTCTTGTCCTTTAAATGTTGTGGATTTAATTTTTCTATGTAAGTGATGTTGAATGAGTCTCGGGCCAATGTTTCGTATATCGTCAACGGTGAGTGGAGGCTTGAGCGAGGCGCGGAGAGAGAGGCGGTCACAAATCACCAGCACATTATAGGGCCGTTACTCGCGCTTCTGAATTTTGATAATCAAGTTAATCCTCGGCGAGAGGAAAAATATGGCACCCCCAGCGGAGAATCGCACGCAAATCGAGTTAGCGCCATTCGAGCGTCATTTCGCTTCAAACTTCAGAAAGTAATCTCATTTTTTTCGGAGGGGCTTCGTTATGAAAATATTGTGTTGTCGCAAGATTTACTTATAGTGAATCGCTCGTAGTGGGTCGCAAGGTTCTGCCGCATCTGCATAATGCATTCCTAGTGCTACATGCGCTCTCTGAGAGCATTGTTAAGTCACTGATGTAGGGTGTCGGAGCGAGTAGCAGCAGCGGTCGTGTATCGATCGAGCGTTATCAGTGCGTGCGTGAGAAATAAGGCGGCTCGTAAAGCGGCAGGGATCCCGCGTGACGCCGTTATTTAATAACACGACTACCCGCGTCTTGCGAGGACTTTAATATCTCACGCTAAACGTCGCGCGGTGCGAACCACGATAAATGGATTAGGAGAGCCGCCGCCGCCAGGAGCGACTGAGATAACCCATTCTGCGCCAAGCTCCACGACCGACTAAAGTAGACAATGAAACACGGTGATTGCGCGAGTTGCACCCCGAGTGTCGCTAAACAGTCGTTTGTTATGTGCCGGCGATACGGCCCTCTACTTACTCTCCCGGTGCAAAGAGGCACGGAGGGATGGAGATGCTCCGCTAATTGCGTTACGTTTTAATAACATCGTAAATGGGCCATTATCTCGGGTAGGGAACCCTTTGCTTCGACAATTTCAAAGTGAATAAGGCCCTGCGGTGTACTCCTCGAATAGGTTTGTTATAAAATGGTTCCGCTCGTGTGTGGCCTGCTAACAATTCTCCTATGTATATAGGTTAAATGTTTGTTGTTCCCCAGTTTGATGCTTAAAGAAAATTATTTAGAATTCAGATCATTGAAATAAAGAAGAACGGTTCAGTCATCATTGTCAGCCCTGATGCCTGATCAGGGCTGCTGATGTTGGTTAATGGTTCAGTAAATTAGTGTAAAATAATACCAACAAATGTTCTACTCTGAACACTTTTACACTGAACATTTAAGGAATATTACTAATCGGCCGTCTCCGTAATCTGTAAAATACGACAATATTGAGTTCAACCGACTTGAATAATAAGAGAGGTTCTGCACTTGACGCCCGTAAATTATTCGGTGTGCTTGCATCCGAATACTTTCCCTAATTCAAGCGGCGTTGAGTGTCTGTGACGCGACGGGAATGTCGCGCGGTGTCGCCGAGTGTCGCCGAGTGTCGCCGAGTATCGCCGAGTGTCCGCGCTTACGTCGAGCACCCTCGGTCGAGGCTTTATTCTCACAACTTCTTGACAAACCTCTAATAAAGTTCGCTCCCTTATTTTTCCTCCTCAAAGTGACAAATATTCTTGTAGATGAGTATGTTCATGCCGTTGTTATATCCACGTAACAATGTAAACTTTGACAATGCACGTAATGTGAATGTCATAAAAGTGCATTCGGAAAGTAACAAAAATCAGTCTCATGAAACAATTCCATAAATTAGTGAATCCTCGGCTGCGTATCCACCATTCCTGACTGAGAAGGCGGAGTCTGGCGTGCCACGAAATAATCAACCAACCAAAAGTATCACTTAATTATACATTTTTGTAGAATGGTATCACCTAGCCTTGCTCAGCGCAGGTTTGATCATTAGCTGATTAATTCCTCGCGTGGTAGTCCAGATATAGTGGATAAGTAGCTTTATATAGTTTTTAATCACATATCCCCTTGAAGAAAATGGAGCAGAAAGTTGTAATAAGCGGCGTGCTAGGGCCGCCCATTAAAACTAACTGGCTAACCAGAGACTAAGACCACACTAACCAGACATTAAAGATGTTGAGTAATATAAGATCTTTGCTGGCTATTTTGATAATTGATCACAATTTCGTTGCTACAGAAATTAAATTGTCAACGCTTTTTGTTCCGTAAGTGGCGTAAATCTACATATACATATAGTTTAGGACGTTGTTGAATTTGATCCTTATAACGCTCGTGGCCGGCGGCGACTCTATGATGAGAGGCTGCGGGTGATAAAAAGCCTCTACTGATATCTTACCTTCAACATTTCACTGAAAAAAAAAACATCCCCTACATTTTACCCAGTTAAACATTACAATCGGAACCAAGGAACGGTACAAAATTACAGAGGGATCAATGACAAAGTAAAATAAGAGAGTTACCGACGATATACCCGAATCCAACCGGCTAAGGGTTAAATGACGGGACTAGTTAATGAGAGAGGTAATCCTTTTCATTAGGCGGAAGTTTGCCTTCGTTACGTACTTCCGGTCGCGTCGTGGAGGCCTCTCGAGTCAGACGCCTATCGAAAAGTATTTCCGGATTAAATTAACTTTATTTAATCCCATAAAAAGTTATATAATTTCACCCTCATCAAAGGGTGAAATGTAACTGTGTAACGGAACAAATTGACAAGTCAGAGAGAGTCTCGTTCAAATTGGCGTTCATTTGATGATTTTACGGCTTCAGTCGCATGTACCTACAGGTACGGTTAACAGAAACAACGTCTCTAGTAAACTATATTAAGTCGAACTAATTCTATGGATTTCCTTAGCACGTGAATGTAGACGTTCAATCTCACGGAGTAGTTTCCGTTTCTGAGATGGTATGCGAGATAGAGCGGACTTAATGAAGTGGCTCCGGCGCGTGGCGGCGAGTGCAAATCACCGCGCTGATATTTGACACATTCTATCGAATGGAACGATGCCGAGCGTCAGGCGTCGGTGAACCGAGCTCGGGTGAGTTAACCGCGTCCCGCGCCGGCCAGATGCTGCGGCTCGTCTACCATTCGTTTAATGTGCTTCATTGATGAATTTCTTTCTTATACGGATCTGTTTACAACATCGTATCCATAAATATAAGAGAAGACACTGAAGCTTATATGATTAATTTTCTCAGAAAAATACATTACATTGAAATGCGGAAAATTACAAGACGTTGAAAAGGAAATATATTACTAAATACAAAGAGGGAACGTTCCGAACGCCGACATTAATTAAACAAATGGCAACGAGAGTAACATAATTTTGATAACTCCCCTCGGCTCTGTTTCCTCTCAGAAAAACGCGCGAAATAAACCAGCTTCCGATGAAGAAGGCGATCGTCTGCGGAAATAAATCAAATAGAATGATGTTACCTCGTGAGCCGTCCTGAGGCGCGCATTCACCGACATTCTGCGAACGTGGGCCTCCGATGTGGACACACGCTGTCCGAATATGTTTGTGCTTATCTCATTTAAAGAAACTCTGCCATTATCAAAATATTACGACGCTTTTGAATATCATTGTAAGCTACAGTGGAAATGCTTGGAGCAGTTATATTTTTACAGATATTTTGGAGATAAAGTAAGCATTCGGGTTTCGCATTAAAAGAATATTAAAGTAGTAGCGACTACAGTTCCTCAAGGTTTACCATTTTTAAAAGAATTTGTACAAAAACAAACAAACAGATAAACATATAATCAAGCATCGCCGTGAACGAGCCGCAACAGAGAGATGTAGCACATCTAGCAGGAACAGAAACGGTCATATCAACCTGAACCTTAATTGTAGAACAAACAGTGAAACATCAATAAGCCTCAACTTCACAAATTGTAATGATCCCGAACAGATTGAAACAGTGGAGCGGACATCGAGCCCGACCTTTAATCAGCATAAACCCGCGGAACAAGTGTAAGCGGGGGGAGGGGGAGGGGGGGCTAACGACAAAAAGTAAATGTTCGGGACGTGATACATGTCCGCCGTGCCCGGCTTGCTAACTAGGGCGGGGATCTCTTCCTGCTATACGCGTACCTTCTAAACAAAGAGCTCGGCTTACCCTCATGTACCCTCGGAGTTGGGTTACAGCACTATTGTCGATCTCTGGGCCGACTTTGATCGTCCACGAGCCTACTTTGGAAACTTTGATGGAATAAACACAATCGATATAGCTTCTTGGTTGAAGTTGAGGGACGACGGCCTTTATGTTGAGTTTGTTCAAGCCTCCAATAACTTTGTTAAAGAACAGTTTGGAATGAAAGCTGCACAGGCAAATAATGCATAAAGACAAATGATCTTTCTGCAAAGCAAAGTGTAAGCCGTAACAATTTTGAATACAGTTTCAGTATAAAATTAGACGTCTCTAAACTTGGAGCGACACAATGGGAAACCTTTCTCAACTTTCCTTATATTTTTTAATACGTAAAATCTTTCTTTAAATTGCAAATAAATCTTCTAGGCAAGCTTGCTATATGTCATTGCTAGAAGTGCCCCACGGCTTCACCCGCGTTCAACACTTCTTTCATTTACTTAAAACTTTTCGTAAAAACATTTCTTGATCCACCCGTTTTCATGTTATGGCGTGACTAAGGGAAATAGGGATTCATTATGATAAAACCCAAAAAAAAAAAACATTTTTAAACTTTGTTACCCCATTTCACCCTCTTAGGGGTGGAAATTTGATAAAGCCTGAAACACGTATTTACTTATTTATTTACAGAAGTACTTGTGTGAAGTTTTGAATAAGAAATACTGCCTTCTAATTGTGTTTCTCCATAAAAACTTAGCACCCCTGTTTCATCCCCTTGAGATGTGAGTTTAAGAAAATCCTTTCTTAGCGGATAACTACGTCAAAATAACTATCTACATGCCGAATGTTAGCACAATCTCAACCATATTGATTTTTAGACTTTGCTACACTATTTCACTATCTTAGGGGTGGAATTTAGAAAAAGCCTGAAACACGTATTTACTCATTAGAAGTTTCGAATAACAAAGGCTATTTTATTTTGTTTCTCCATACAAATTTTGAACCCCCGTTTTATACCTTTTCGGGTTGAATTTTGGAAAATCCTTTCTTAGCGGATACCAACATTATAATTACTATCTGCATGCAAAATTCCAGCGCAATCCGTGCTTAGTAGTTTGAGCTATGCGGTGATAGATCAGTCAGTCAGTACGTTTGCTTTTTATATGTACAGATTACTTATCATCAGGTGAGATAATAATCAGACGCTTGCCTTCCCAGAATATTACAAGTAGTCGTATGGGAGATGTTTATGAGACGAGAGGCTGGTCACTAAAACACTATCTAGTGTCCGCCTGACCAGCTACCACCCTCAAGTTAGAAAATCTGTCACCAAACATGTAATGCGTTCCGGCAGCTATCCTTGAGAGCTAGTTCCCATTCTACGCTTAGCGTGCTTACCATCTTCGACCGCATCATCACTTACCAACAAGTGAGATAGTGGTCAAACGCTAGCCTATAAGATATAAAAAAAAGCTAGAACAAAGATTTATTCTAAATCACATATTGCATTAAACTACCGTTCAGCCGCGGCAAATTATTGGGTATTCTACATAACTTACTGGAATCGAATAGGTATGTATTTTAAAATTCGATAAGAAACTGTGAAATCATGTTTTTTGGAATTGACTGCCGAATAAATGGATTGCGCATTGGGTTTTCCATTTTTCCGTTATTTTGTCTATTTTATAAATATCATGTGGATATAAATGAAGTCAGAGATATAGTCATCGCAGAGGAAAATTTACACTAAATAAAACCGCAGAATACGTGTGTTGCCCGAACACATAAAACACGTTATAAATTTCGAGAAATACTCTGATAACACCGACGCCGCTATGTAGCTCGTACGCTTCTTTGACCTTGACGATTAGATTGGCGCATCATTTAACTTGATTATTTAAATTAAGTCTTCTTTTTTCTCAACATTTGTACAAACTACTAAAAAAAACTGAACATAACGTCTCAATATGTAGTTATCGATTCCTAGAAAATATGACATAATTATGAGCAAGTAACGGGTTAAGAGGGAACGCGGGGTGCACTTTTCCATACAAAAGTTTTCCCCGTTTCCTCCCTGGAAAATGCTACTAGAGAAAAAAATATTTCTAAGGGTTGCGTAGCCAAATGGAAAAACACGAAACCCTTATAGATTCGTCATGTCTGTCTGTCTGTCCGTCTGTCCGTCCGTATGTCACAGCCACATTATTCCGAAGCTATTAAGACTACACAGTTGAAACTTGGTAGGTAGGTGTATTCTGTGAACCGCTTTACGATTTCTATACAACAATATATAAAATAAAAGATAAAGGTGGGGCCATCCCCAACTAAATATATTCAAAAAAAAATTTAATTCATACGTGACGTCAAACCTATACGTGCGGGGTGTTATAGATAAGTCTTTCAAATGACATTGAGGTTCCTAAAACCATTTTTTCTAAAGTCAATCATTTGAAAGATAGATACTTCTAAAGTGATAAAAATGTGTTAGACTACGAGTAAATGTTGCTTAAAACCAAACGGAATGGTGGCCAACTACTATCTGTACGGTTCTTTGTAATAAGCTTACGGATAGGAATTACAATATCGGATTGATGAATTGGTTATACTTTGGCGCGCGCAACTTGTCATGTGGTTAACGAAGCACAGCCACAGAATTAACGGCACAGCACAGGTTTTGATTAACACTGTTCGACAGAGATACAGAACCAAATTTTCAATTATTGTCAAATTAAAAATTTAAAACCATCCCCGACTGATTTGTATATGTATAATTTGTTGATTGAGATCATTACAATAAGCCTAAACAACAACAACAACATCCCAGACGAGGAGTTGAGAGTATTTTGCAAGTTCAAGGAGATATCTTCTTGAATCTGCAAAATACTTGATATATGCGATAATAACCGCATTATATAAAGTTCACCATAATCTTGCAGTATCATTGAAGTAAATTGTAAACTACGCTAAACAGAGTGAAGCAGAGCGGCGGGTAAGTAGTTCGCAGAAGCGCCATTTTGATTTTTTTGACGTCCGCGGTCAAAAGTCAACGAAAACTGCTATCGTAGTCTTATCAAACACCAAATAAAATGAGCTATAGCCTGGTGACAGACGGACAGACAGACAGACAGACAGACAGCGGAGTCTTAGTAATAGGGTCCCGTTTTACCCTTTGGGTACGGAACCCTAAAAAGAGCTCATAATATTTAAATGGCAGAACGGATATTTATGAAACAAAGCTAAGAGCTGTAACGTAATGAAATGCAACGTTACGGAGCGCCTGATATGGATGGAACCTAAATAAGGGAAACTACAAAAGACTTTAAATACATGTATTGGGAGCAAAACTCAACTTAACTTATCTTACTAGCTACAAATGTTCTGGCGAATCCTCTGCTTTATTAAGAGATCTCGTCTGGTTTAACACATTTATCATGCTTGACTTCATCTTATCAGTGTCGTCGGAAATCATTGAAGTCCTAATAGAATTGGCAAATACTAAAAACAGGCAACAAATACTAAAAATAAAATAAAATTAAAAATTAAAGGGGGTCCCCATACAAAAAACGTGTTTTTAACGCCATCTATCTAATTAGTTTCGGCAAAATGACATAGATGGCGCTAGTAAACGAGCCCCGTCTTTCTAGATCGCGACCAAACCAAATATTCTGGGTAATATCAATTACTCAAATATATGAGGTTGAAACTCTGTTATGTTTCGTATTGTACGGAACCCTCCCTAAGTGTGCGATAAGAGACGCGATGCTGACTCGCACTTGGCCAGTTTTATTAAATATTCAAAACGTTCGTCATAAAAAGAAACAAAAAAGTTGTGAATCATGAAACCATGAAGGTGATTAAAGAACGCGTTACAGAGCGCCTGATGTGGATGGAGGGAACCTAGACAAGGGAAACACGAGATACAATAACATACTAGATAATCATTAAAAAACTATGCTACAATCACCATACAAAATCCGGGCTCTTCGTGATCACATCTTCTTTAAAAGTGCCGACGGTTGTGAGCACCTATATTTGGCCATTTGATCTTCAAAATAAGTAGGTAGTGTTGTCGTAATAGGAATATTCATGTACATTGCATGTAGACATGAAAATTGTCAAAGACGCAGACTTATTCAGCTTGACGCCTGCCACAGGTTGTACTGCCTGATGGATACTAGCGCTGCTCAATCCGGATCAACTCTTCGTTCATCATACATAAACTAGTACTTCCCTCATTATAGATATGCGCAGGTGCTGTAGGTGACAGCTTCTTAAAGAAATCCTTTACCATCAGGTTACTTGCTACAGGAGAGATAATCAATGAAAATCATGTTAATTATTTTCTTACTCTGCCACTTCTTAATTCAGAAATTTATTCATTTCCTTCCTTCATTTTCAAATTTTAAAACGTTCGTCATAAAGAGAAACATAAATTGTCTATATAAAAAGTTGTGAATCATGAAACCATGCATGAAGGTGATTAAAGAAAATAGAAATACATATCACAGAGCACTTTTCGATGAAAAACACCTATCAAACAAGAAACTAAATCAAAATCAGTTCAACCATTTGGGCGTTACAGAACTATTCTCTATTTTGTGGTTACAGTGCCAAAGATAGATACAACATACACAGATACACGGATACACACGTCAAACTTATAATACCCCTTCTTTTTGCCTTGCGTCGGGGATTAAAAATCGCTGTGACAGCAAACTCTCAGCTTCTTGGTAACACAGCGTGACAACGTGGTGTGGCACACGCGACCACTAGTTCATGCGTCATAGAGTGAGAGAGTGTCGCTCTATGACGCGCAACTTTTACCCTTCAGTAACACCAATAAATACTAAACTTCCATGAAGCGGTAACCTTTACCTTGAACAACTATAATGCTTACTCAATATCCAGGAAAACAACAAAATAATTTAGACTCAACAACTGTATAAGGCCGGTATTATAGATCGATATTCAAGCATAGATCATAGATCTACTCTGAATCATAGAACGAAGCGATTCTATAGCTTAATTCGCACCTTAATGTTAAGAGTAGACATTTTCTCGAGGATTGTTCTATATTACCGGCCTAAATAAGTAACTATGGATGTACTACGAACTGTGGAACGAACTGAACTGATGTAATTATGAACCTACCTCGATACAAGTTCGGTATGCAGTTCTTTCCAAATCCATTATTGAGTTTATCAATGGGGAAACACTGCAAAATGTGGATTCTACAACGTGGCTCACGTCATTGCGCCGAGTATTCTAAAAAAGTCATTCTGTTTAAGGAAAACCCAAAAGGTCGTTGAAACAGGTTTGTAAATTGTACCTACATATTCTGCAAATCGTTCCGGTGAACAAATCAATATATCAATCAATGTGGCGGCAATGTATTTACACTTCACAGCCTAGTTGTTAAATCGGCCGACAGTTTAAAATAATTAGGATCTAAGTATAATGGGGTATATAAACATCTAAATGAGTAGTGTTTAGTGCCTCATTTCACTACCATGTTTTCTACATGTACCCGTACAAATATTGAATTTATAAAATAATCGACGATTCGGGTTAATGTGATTGTGGTTACAATCATAATTACGCTCAAATATTATCTAAAAATATGTTTTTATAAAAAAAATGTTCAAGTTATCAATGAAACTTAAACATCTAACATCACGCTATTGCCATCTACCGGCCACATACGGTAATAAACGCACACAACATCAACATGAATGAATTTCAAGGCAATTTATTTATATAGAATACTCTATTTGGTATTCAAGAATTCAAGATACATACTAATGTCTGCAGAGTGAGTAATACAGAGTTACTAACACAATGAAAAGGTATTTAACTTTATGATGAAACCATTAATGTATGTTACATGTCGCAACTTATTTATAAAACTTAATAATCCGATATTGATTTTATTGATAGTAGAACGTGACGATTTTTTCTAGGATACTTAGTTACTTTTCCTCGTTCTTTCCACGGGATTTGTGTGTATTTGCCTGACATTACGGCCATCAGCTAAAATTTTATATAATGGCTTACTTTGAAATGGTACCTTACATATCTCTACCCGACTACGGCAAATTTAATAGGAAGAGTTTAATGTGCGCGCAAATACGTCAATACGTACGTATGCCCCACAGTTGCAACCTAAATGAGTACATAAGATTTTGACGAATTAGGTGTCTGCCGATTACTTATTACGATCCAGGTGACCGAAACGCTACAAAATTGTCGTAGACGAGCTTAAGTGTTTTCATAGTTTGGAATGTTGTTATTAGAACAGAACGAGAACGGCTATTACCTAATGAAGATAATGATGATAGAGGTTTGTTTACCAATGAAGTGTAGTTAGGTTGGCACGAGTATACTGCAGTAGTTAGCTCATTTCGTGCGACTTGAAAACTTGGGACGCGCTTCTAAACTCGCTCCTTAGTTGTACAACTTAGCTAAGATTATTTATTAAGTGTTTCTTAGTTGTCAGTCTGCTTCGTCTCGTTAATTAGATGTAAACTCTTCAACTTCATTTAACTAAATAAAGCTAGTTTTTAGTGAGTGTTTGTTTAACGGCTGTTTTGTATTTTTACCCCCGACACAAAAAAGGGATGTTATAAGTTTAACGCGTGTATCTGTACGTCTTTGTATAATATATGTATATGTGGCTGTATGCGGCATCGTAGTTCCTAAACGGTTGAACCTCTTTTGATTTAGTTATTTTCGTTTCATAAATGACGCAATCGAGTGTCCTTCCTTAGAGTTATTCAAGAAAGTTCGTTTAGTCGTTTGAAGATTATGAGCTCTTTTCTAGGTGATCAGGGCAACTTTCATGGGTCTGATTGATTTAAAAGTCGGTATCCTGTTCAATGATAATACAAGAACTTGCGAAAGTATGAACTCCTTATTGCGATAAGTTAATGATTAGTTGTGAACTACCACAGACTTCAGTTTTTGTTAACGGTTAATTGATCATTGTAAACGACGATTTTGATGACAACTTGGAACTTAGTGCGTAACCCTAGCTAGCGTTTTGTGGAGACAAACGTATATCTTATTGGATCAATTAAATTAAAATAAATTTAAAAAATAATAGGCACCTATTTGTTATGATAAGCGAATCAAGTGAATAAGGAAATTCTCGTCCTGCATTGGCACCGAGACCATATTCTATATTCCTTTTAAGGAAAATCAAGCACTAACATAAATGGACGGAGTAACATTGTACACCACAATCTCAGATTGTGAGGTTTTACTTTCCTGTTTATGTTGTGTTGACACATTTTTATGACACATAACGTATAACATAACTACGTAATACAGCATTCTGCTTATGCTTGTCTACCTGGGGCGGTACCTGCACTTATCTGTCTTTCTACTGTAAATAACAAATACTTTTCGGTATGATACAACATTTTCGCTGAAAATATTATCTAGGATCAAAAGTCTGAGGTTAACAGACAGTGCCGTGTCGCGCAAAATTAGTCAACGTTATACTGTGAAGAGATCTCTTTTAGCGATAAGACCGCCCATCGATGTCATTCGTTTTAAATGTACTGTCTGCATTTTAAGTGGTGTTCAATATAGTATTTATCTATGTATCTATATTTCAAGAAAAAACGTCATCTAAAAGAGTTTTCTATTATTTCTACCGATAACACCACGCATTTATTTGTACCTTGTATTAATATACAATTTTTACTGTATAAAAGTTATACAGGTAAACGCTCAGTATACAAACATGTACAATAAAATGTGCCTTTCCTTTGTGACGCATTGCGACGCACTCACACTGGTTGTTCCTAAACTTATGACAGCCTTCAACCAGAGATTACCTAGATAGTGGTCAAGCCTAATCTCTAATAATAATTGTAAAATACGAATGTTTTTCGGTTTGAATGGAAAAGTGTACAGTGAAACTACAGGGCATGTAAGACCTAACATCCTTATGTCTCTACCGATGACCTTATATCTTTGCTCGATGGCTAGATGGAGCCACAGCCGTATCCCGTGTACAATCAAGGTCTAAGCCTACAGACATCATTGAACCTCCCGTGGGTGATAATGACCCAAAATCAATTTCACCCAACACAGAGGCAATCCGAGTCATATTAAAATGTACGCGACACTTAACGCCTGCCGGTAAACGCTCGATGGAGTCGACAGTCGACGATACAACCGGTAACAGGCAGGCGTAACGTTAAAATAAGTGTATTGCCTTTGTTCAACTTACGGCGCTACTTAACACTGATACAACTATACTATGAACAGCGTATGCTTTAATGTATTGCGATTTTGATATTCCGTGAATTTACACATAACAATAACTAGCTGTGTTCCACAGTTTCATTTTGCTATTTTGATAGCCGGGCCTTCCTTAGGGGTGAAAATAAAAATCCGAATTATTTTAGCTTCGTAGATGATAAGTATAGATTTCCATAAATCTGTAAGTCAGTTACGTAATACCAGTATTAATACCTAGTCAGTCTCAGTAGTGCTACTATCAGTGTCAGGACGGTGACCTATAACAATATTATTATAAGCATTCATTATTCTTTGAAAAACATTTCTTCTTTATATACAAAGTAGTGTCAATCGGAAGTCCAGAGGTAGAACACCTCAAGGGGTATCCAAATCACCCCCATATATGTTCAGCGATTTTTGGTAGTTTAGGAGTTATGGTTTGTTTTTAACAATTTCTACTAAATTACGACTACAGAGACCTTTTTGGTCATATTGACCTTACTAATAGAGATAATTGGCTGAAGTTTATTTTAAATGTAGCTAGATAGCTGATCAATAATACCATATTAAAAAAAACAACCAACAATGTTAACCAGTTTAACAAAAAATGAACTGGCCAAGTGCAAGTCGGACTCGCACTAGTAGGGCTCCGTACCACACTACAGTATTTTATAAGATCGAGCAAAAAATACCACTATCATTTTTCACCAGCAAAAACTAGTAATTAATAATCATTTTACTTCTTATAACGCCATCTAACGTCTAACAAAGGTGTTAGGGATCGACATTTCAATATAACGTCATCCATGGGACGTTTACCTATCGAAGCGTTCATAGATGACTGACAGACAGACAGACAGACAGACAGCGGAGTCTTAGTTATAGGGTCCCGTTTTACCCTTTGGGTACGGAACCCTAAAAAGGCCATAACTCCTAAACTACCAAAAATCGCGGAACATACATGGGGGTGATTTTGATACCCCTGATGAGGTGTTCAACCTCTGGACTTCCGCTTGACACTACTTTCTGGGACACCCTGTATATAATTCTATTGTACGTGTGTATGTCACTGAACCCCTCCTAAACGGCTAGACCGATTTAGATGAATTTTGGTGTGTATGTTTGAGTTAGTCCATAGATGGTTTAGATTCACAATTGGACCCGATAGGTGGCGCTGCGCTCGGGCAGGACAACGTCTGCCGGATCCGCTAGTAAATTATATAATGTTAACGGTACTTATGTAAATACAACTTAAAAATAATCACCTCATTAGACAGTATAAAAAGTATATAATACCTAAAATATAAATAAAATACAAGACCAAGGTCACTATCTGCCGGTAATGTTCCCAAAATGCTAGCGACTTTGCTTCGTTGTATAGCTAGGCTTATACGTTGGCCGAGGAAAGCGCCAGGCCAGCTCTTTGGTCACGGGTGATGTCAATTAGGCGATTGCACCAAATTATAGATTGTGATTGCATTCATTTATTTTATTTTTATTCTGGTCAACATTAGATAACATATAGGTAACAGGTCACAAGAATTACCTCCTACATATTAATACAACTTGTTAACAAAAACATCGCCGATCACTGTATCGACATCGTGTGAGTTCACGTTAATATCCCGTTATATTTTAATAAAAGTTTAAAACTGAGCGTGAGTTTTTATAACAAAGTGTACATTGTTTAAAACTTGGTCAGAGTTCTCCAAAACAAACAGTTCAATATGCCGTAGTAATTCCCAAACAAAATTAACTTTGTTTCACTAAGTTATAAACGTACGGTGACACTTTTGACTCGTTGTTGTGGAACAAATTGCAGGTTATTTTATAGTTTATTCAGTATTAATATTGCGCGTGTTTCTGTAGTATCACACCGTGTTCACTGACACAACTATATAAAAAACGTAGCGATGCGGCTGTGGAGGCGTTCAGACACAGTCCACCGTTTAATTGCAACAGTTTTGTACCAGATTGGACGATTGGAGCGAAAATTCACGGATGCCGATAAATTGGAGTTCGCAACAAAATAAAAATAGTCTATTTCAGTTGCTGATACACAGTTTTGAGTCTAGTAGAATCAGACCTCGTATCCTACTACTGTACCCTATGTGAACTAGCTACCAGGGCGTTGTTGAACAAACAATTAAATGAAGAAATAATGTCCTTAATTAGATGAATAATAAAACAATTCTAATGAGTTTAAAAATATTAAACTTTTATATTTCCACAAAAATTTTGAGCACGAATTCACGTATCACGAACCTGGTGGTAAGCGATGATGTGCTCAAAGATGGTGAACACGCTAGGCTTAGGAATGGTCTGACTCGCAAGGGCTGTGTGCTGCCGAAACACCGTAACGTTATGGCGGCGACTTTCTCCTTGATAGCGATAAGCTACTTTTTAGTAGCAAGTCAGGCGGAACATCTGTATTTAATGCTCCTACCACCTTTGAACCATTCTTCTATTTCTACTAAGCGTAAGGTAATAGTATATTACGATACGTGTGACTTAAGTCTCTCACTTACGATTCGCAGATGACATCGTCATTATGGCAGAGACGCTGCAGGACCTACAAAGGATGTTGAATTGCCTAGCTGATTCTTCTCGTTTCATCGATCTTCGGATGAATTTGGACAAAACCAAAGTCATGTACAACGAGCACGTTGTTCCGAAAGCGATTGCCGTAGATGGAATCCCACTTGAAGTAGTAACGCAGTATGTTTACCTAGGGCAAACGTTCCAACTAGGCAAACACAACTTCGAGAAGAAAATCCAGAGAAGAATTCAGCTGGGCTGGGCAGCATTTGGCAAACTCCGTCGAGTCTTCTCGTCGCCTATACCACAGTGCCTATAGACAAAAGTCTTTAATCAGTGCGTCCTACCTGTGCTGACATATGGAGCCGAGACGTGGACACTCACGGTTCGACTAGTCCACCAATTTAAAGTCACGCAGCGAACTATGGAAAGAGCTATGCTCTGTGTTTCTCTGCGGGATCCGGATCCGGAACGAAGTAATAAGTCATATCTGCCGTAGGACCGATAACCGTCTGAGGGGTGGCCTTGGAGAGCGAGGTCACTTTGCCGGGGCCTAGATGTGTCATCCGGGCCTACCGCCGGGGTAAGATGGTGAATGTTAGCGCTACCCATCTTGCTCCATCTCGGCGGAGGACTGCTCACGCATGGGGTTTTCAGCCGGTAAGAGTCCGGCATAATCACTATCACGGTATCCATGAGAATTTTCACCACGTAAAAAAAAGGACCGATAACCGTTGGGGTAGACTGGTTCAAGAGTGGAGGCCGCGAATCGGCTAACGTAGCGTAGGACGCCCTGTGACTAGGTGGAGCGACGACATTTGCAAAGCGGTGGGCAGTGACTCGAAATAAAGAGCCGAAGATCGGGCTCAGTGGCGTGACTTGGGGGAGGCCTACGTCGAGCAGTGGACTGATACCGGCTGATAATGATGTGACTTACGTAGTCGATTATTGCACGGCGTGAAGTTATCGTGTACCAAACACTGTGCAAGAGCCGACTATTTAAGTCACGGAAAAGCATGGGTAAAGTGAGGGTTTAGATCACACTGCGCTATAAAAGGCTTTTTTATACTGCGTTACCTCACAGCAGAAAGTGATTATTTAATTACGGAATTTAGCTCTTGAAATATACTTTACAATTAAAGCGTGAAACTGATAAAGAAATAGAATAAAATTAACAATAAAGATCTAAGATACACAAGAACAAAACTTCAACATTTGCTGGCGTCTACAAACCAACTTTTGACTATAAAAGTTACGAAAATCCGTATACAGTTAAACAAACCTTAACTATGTATGTATACATGTATACACTTCTAGCTGCAATTATTCAGAAGTACCTACTTGCGTGAAACATAAAACGGATACAGAACACCTAATAATACCTACACAATGTAACTTCTGTATTGACGCATCTAATACGATACACCTTTGACTATGAAAAAACTAGAGCAGACTCTTTCGCCTATCGAGATCCAATTCCATAGAATGCCTCAGATGGCCGACAAAGCATTGTTCATAATACGAGTACTGAGATCATTTATCTTATACGTCAGCCGCGATCCGTTTTTAGCCGCAGTATTTAAAGCCGCCCACAGAAAGGTTGCTGGGTTCACACAGTGTGGTATGAATGACAGCGTATCTTTGAAAACCGTATAACCTTAATTTAGCGGTATGTTTAGAAGGTTGAGTTATTAAATGTGGTACAGATATTGTAAACGATGAATACATCTTACTGCAGTCAGTACATGAAAGTAATCATCATTTGATCATTTCACCATTCACCCAACTTTTTGAAAATCTGTCGCCAAAAATCTAATGTGTTCCGGCAGCTATCCTTGAGAGCCAGTTCCCATTCTAGGCCTAGCGTGCTTACCATCTTGGACTGCATCATCACTTACCAACAGGTGAGATAGTGGTCAAACGCTAGCCTATATGATATTAAAAAAAAACTACACCACTGGGCAGTGGTGTAGTTGGGAGAATGGTCAGCTTTGAAGCCAGAGGTACCGAGTTCAATCCGCGCCGTGCACCAATGGATTTTTCTATCATAAATGCGCGTTGTGCATTTCACAGTGGCAGTTCACAAGGAGGGTGAAGGAATAACATTGTTAAGAAACCAACAACCCCCGCATGGTGGTAGGACACTATCTAGTGTCCGCCTGGCCAGCTACTACCCTCAAATTTGAAAATCTGTCACCGAATATCTAATTTGTTTCAGTTACCATTCTGGGCCTAGCGTGCTACTATCTTCGACCGCATCATTACTTACCAATAGGTGAGATAGTGGTCAAACGCTAGCCTATATGATATAAAAATAAACTGGCCAAGTGCGAGTCGGACCCGCACAAGTAGGGTTCCGATTAAACAAAATTTGCCGGAAAAATAAAGTACAAAGTACATCGATAATATAAATACCGTGTCAATACTAAACATGCTTATTTACTACAACGCCATCTAACGAATGTTTAACAAACTTCTAACGCCAACTAAGTGAACGTTAACACTAGAGATGCGCCGTATAGTGGTTTCACCGAATTACCGAATACCGAATATTATACGGTTTAACCTTTACCGAAACAGATATTCGGCTGAATTATTCGGTTTACCATTACATTGTTTTGCCGCGTAAACAAGTTCTAGCATGTGCGCTACGTGCCGCTGCTGGTTAGATTAGGAACTTGGATGGATTTAATTGAGGTTTATAAAAATTTTGATTTTAAGTTTAAAAAAAATGTTGATTTAAAGTTTAGAAATAAATATTGTTGCGAGATTTAAACTAAATGTTAATTTAAGGCTTAAAATAAATGTTGACTATACCTACTAACTATAGGTTAAGAAGTAAATATGTTTTCTTTGACTTATAATATAACATAAGTCTTATATAAATGTTTTGTCTTTTAGTTCTACACCTTGGCTACATTAGCCAAGAAAATAGAAATGCTTGAACCGAATATATTTGGCAACAAAACCGAATAATTTGGCAGAATACAAATAATAGAAAAGATGCCGAATACGCTGAATACCGAATACCAAACGAATATTCAGCGCATCTCTAGTTAACACAAAAAACCAGTGTTTTTCAACGTGTGGGTCGCGCCACTCGCGAACCCCTGGAGGGTCGCAAAGCCTCTATAAGGGAGTCGCGAAGCCTCAGTAAAAGAAAAAAACAAAGTTTGATAACATACTTTTAAAGAAAATATTAATTATAGAGTGAGTAAAGTAGGTGTTTTGAATGAGAGTGCTTATAATTTTTGGTTTAAAAGAAAATATGTAATTTGTCATATATAAGTTGTTGTGTATGTAACAGTCGGGACACATTAATCCCCATAAGCCATTAATGTGTCCCGACTGTTAAAGTCTCTATATTCCATATAATAATAATAATAATAATAAAAAAAAAAAAAAACGCTTTAACTGACAGACGTGTCTTTTTACAAATTTATTTTTTATTTACTTTTATTGAACATATTTCCATAATCCACATTATTTGGCATCAACATATTCACAACAATATTAACCCTGCACCTATTAGTGATTATTTTACCCCTGTTCTGTGAAAATCCGAAGGACATCGCTATTATTTAACTGTGATAGTAATGACACAACATGTCAATAGTGAAAATAGTGAAAAACCAACAAACAATACGAGATGAAAGTAAATAGAAGAAATGATAACTCGTTTGAAAGCACGTCGAGAACAAGCGGTACATAGCGCGCACCCACCACCTCCGCCCGTCGCATCATCTCCGAGCACATCGTCGGGAGACGAGTTTGTCACTCCCCCGGAGGGCAGCTCGTCGAGTGATGACGACGGGCCTACGCCGCCGCCGCCGCCACCACCATCTACGCGACGACGAGGACGGCCACCGCTACCGGCACGCTTGGGGCCTGTGGGGCATTCTGCTCCGCGCCCGGCCCTCGCTACCGGTGGTGTAGCGCGTCGCATGCGATGGACCCACTCTTTAAATGAGAACTGCATGCGCGCCTACTACGGGGCTACAGAGGGAGGAACTAACCTGACCGCGTACCGCGATAGGATACTACCTCTGTTTCAGGCCCTTGAACCAGCTGTCACCGTTACTGCACAACGACTATCGGATCAGGTGCGGGCCATCCAGCGGCTCAAGCTGTTGGACGACTCTGCGCTTGATCGGCTGCGTCTGGAGGCGTTACCTATTATTCCTACTACTTCTGCTTTAGCGCGGGACCCGCCCAGTGTGTCGTCGACGCAGGGGCCGACAGGCTCGGCTTCGACGTCTGCCCCGGCGGATGCCGCGCTAGACGCAGACGATTGTACGAATACTAACGTAAGTACCCAGACTAATGAGCATTTGAGGAGGGCTTTGGAAGACGCGATTTTGGAGTATCGCACTACTCCTGACTCTAGGCCGCGACTACCACGTTTGCCAATGAATAAAAGTAACCTGGCGTTAATGGGAGCCCTAAACGTTTTGCTAGTCCCATATATGCAGGCTAGCGAAACATTAGTTGATACACACTCGATTCTTTACTGCGCGGCTATAGCGGCGTGTCGCGTTGTTCGCGTCAAGTTTCCGGATACTGACCGAATACCGCGACGCCCCGCTATCCCTGCGTGGCAAGAACGAATCGAGTGTCGCATCAATATGTTTAGGACTCTTATTGCGAAGTTGATCTGCTTCAGAGGGGGTAATCATCGCCCCCGAGTCATGCGTTTCGTGAACCAGGCCTTTGCTGGGACCGGGATTAGACCCCGGGACTACATGACTTGTGTCACGGAACGCATTGACTTTCTGAAGCAGAAAGTTTATGCATTGGCAAACCGTATTCGTCGCTATAGAGCGCGTGTAGATCGCTATTATCAAAATCGCCTCTTCCAAAGTGACCAAAGGAAGGTATACCGAGGTTGGGAAGGAACCAATCAACGTGTGAATGAGGAGCAGTGTCCGGATACTACTACCATGAATAACTTCTGGCGTAGTATCTGGTCGGTGCCCGTCGAACACACGGAGGGCGATTGGATGAGCGTCGTTGAGCGCGCGTGTGAGCCTATCGAATCCATGGGGGCTATTAGTATTAGCCCCGAAGACGTTAGTTGTGCGATCCGTACGGCCCAGAACTGGAAAAGTCCAGGACCGGACGGATTACACAACTTTTGGATAAAGTGGATTCGATGCTCACACGACTGCTTAGCGGCGCAATTCCAACAAGCCCTCGAGGTTGGTTCCTTGCCAACATTCATGACAACCGGTGTCACCTTCCTGCTCCACAAGTCCGGTAGTACCACGGAACCGAAGAACTATAGACCCATTACATGCTTGCCAACGCTGTACAAGCTTCTTACATCTATTCTGAGGTTTAAAATTAATTCGCACATTGTTGCGCATAATATTTTGGCCCCTTCTCAGAATGGATGTAAGGTTGGGTCCCGTGGTACTAAGGAGCTCCTCCTCATCGACACGACCATTTGCCAACAAGTCCGGCGGAATAGAGGGGTTCTCTCCACCGCCTGGATTGACTACAAGAAGGCCTATGATTCAGTGCCTCATACCTGGCTGGAGAGGATCTTGGAGTTGTATAAAATTGATACAACTCTGAGATCTTTTCTAGGTTCTTGTATGAGGCAGTGGACCACAGTCCTTCGTCAACCGGGTGATGGAGACAGCCCCTCTGATCCGCAGGACTTTATAAGGATTGAGCGAGGTATCTTCCAGGGTGATAGTCTGAGTCCGTTGTGGTTCTGTCTAGCCCTAAATCCTCTAAGCACATTATTAGAAGATTCAGGGCTGGGCTATCGGCTTAGGAGAGAGGGTGAAGTCATTTCACACTTGCTGTACATGGATGACCTCAAACTTTTTGCACCGAAGCGCCATGATTTGATGGAATTACTGAAAGTCACTGAGACTTTCAGCAACGCCATCAACATGGAGTTCGGTGTAGATAAGTGCGCGGTCATGCACGTACAGCGAGGGAAAGTTGTGAATTCATTGAATTTTCAACTTTCAGACACAATGACTATCAGATCTCTCTCCGAAGCCGACACCTATAAATACCTTGGTATGTCAGAGTCATTAGGTATCGAGAGTGGGGGGATAAAACAGTCGGTGAAGGAGCGTTTCTTTGGTCGTCTGACGAAGGTACTTAACAGTCTTTTGTCAGGAGGCAACAAGGTACGTGCCTTCAACGGCTGGGTTATGCCCCTACTTATATACACCTTTGGCATACTAAGGTGGACTCAGACCGAATTAGACGCCCTGGACAGAAAGGTCCGACAGCAACTGACGTCACATCGCATGCTTCACCCACGCTCGTCTGTTATGAGACTGTATATTCCACGGAAATGGGGCGGTCGAGGCTTTTTAAATGCCAAGACTCTCCATAACCGTGAGGTATACCGTCTCCGGGAATATTTCCTAAATAACGAGTGTGGGATGCATCGCGATGTGGTGGCGGTTGACAGGACCTTAACACCTCTCTCCTTAGGCAAAGAGAACTGGCGCAAACCTCAAGTGCTGAGCACCGAAGATCGCAAGGACGTCTGGAAGAGCAAGGAGCTGCACGGGAGGTTCTATCGAGTCTTAACGGGACCCGATGTGGACCTGCTCGCGTCGGTGAACTGGCTACGATTCGGAGACCTCTTTGGGGAAACCGAAGGTTTTGTTTGTGCAATTGCGGACGAAGTTATCAAGACGAACAACTACCGGAAATATATCATGAAGGACGGTACGGTCGACATTTGTCGGGCATGCCGCCGTCCCGGAGAGTCACTCAGGCATATTATTTCCGGTTGTTCTCATCTTGCTAACGGCGAGTACTTGCACAGACATAACCTCGTCGCCAGGATCATCCATCAGCAACTTGCTCTTCAATATGGCCTTGTCGAGTCTGAGGTGCCGTACTATAAGTACGCACCTGCACCAGTTCTTGAAAATGGTCGTGCTTTGCTCTATTGGGACCGATCGGTTATCACGGACAGGACTATTGTCGCCAATAAGCCTGATATCGTGATAGTCGACCGGTCCCAGCGGCGGGCAGTGTTAGTCGACATCACCATCCCGCATGACGAGAACCTCGTAAAGGCCGAGAAGGACAAGCTTAGCAAGTACCTTGACTTGGCCCACGAGGTTACCGCCATGTGGGATGTTGACTCGACTATCATTGTACCGATAGTCGTCTCTGCGAACGGCCTAATAGCGAAGAGTCTCGACCAACATCTCAAGAGGCTCTCGCTAGACGGCTGGATCAAGGGCCAGATACAGAAGGCAGTGCTTCTTGACACGGCACGCATCGTCAGGAGGTTTCTCTCTCTGCAGCCCTAACCCCCGGTAGCTTGGGCCCTGCCCCGCTACCGGCGGCACCCTAGGTTTAGGTTTTTTTATAGTATTGTTTATTTTATAATGATTTTTGTATTGTTGTTTTGATATCTATATTGTAAAAAAACCTAGACTTAAGAAAAAAGAATAAATACGAGCATAATAATAATAATAAAAAAAAAATTTGACACCGCTCAGACGAGACGTCTTTTAGAATTTTTTTTTCTTTTATATTACTTTTATTTGTGAATTTTGCTATTTCAACCTTGATTATACCATAAAAACAGTAAATACAATAAACAAATAATCTTACATCAAGAAAATAGTGTTCAAAATTCAGTATACATTTAATTTAATCTACATCGTTTTTCTCATTTGACGTATCATGTCATATATCAACAAACCCAAAATAATGTGCAAGCAAAATAACTACGATAAAAGTGATAAAAAATGATAACGAGATCTCGAAGATGTCTAGCGGAGACAAGAAGCGCGCACCCACCACCTTCGCCCGCCGCATCATCTCCGAGCACATCGTCGGGAGACGAGTTTGTCACTCCCCCGGAGGGCAGCTCGTCGAGTGATGACGACGGGCCTACGCCGCCGCCGCCGCCACCACCATCTACGCGACGACGAGGACGGCCACCGCTACCGGCACGCTTGGGGCCTGTGGGGCATTCTGCTCCGCGCCCGGCCCTCGCTACCGGTGGTGTAGCGCGTCGCATGCGATGGACCCAGTCTTTAAATGAGAACTGCATGCGCGCCTACTACGGGGCTACAGAGGGAGGAACTAACCTGACCGCGTACCGCGATAGGATACTACCTCTGTTTCAGGCCCTTGAACCAGCCGTCACCGTTACCGCACAACGACTATCGGATCAGGTGCGGGCCATCCAGCGGCTCAAGCTGTTGGACGACTCTGCGCTTGATCGGCTGCGTCTGGAGGCGTTACCTATTATTCCTACTACTTCTGCTTTAGCGCGGGACCCGCCCAGTGTGTCGTCGACGCAGGGGCCGACAGGCTCGGCTTCGACGTCTGCCCCGGCGGATGCCGCGCTAGACGCAGACGATTGTACGAATACTAACGTAAGTACCCAGACTAATGAGCATTTGAGGAGGGCTTTGGAAGACGCGATTTTGGAGTATCGCACTACTCCTGACTCTAGGCCGCGACTACCACGTTTGCCAATGAATAAACGTAACCTGGCGTTAATGGGAGCCCTAAACGTTTTGCTAGTCCCATATATGCAGACTAGTGAAACATTAGTTGATACACACTCGATTCTTTACTGCGCGGCTATAGCGGCGTGTCGCGTTGTTCGCGTCAAGTTTCCGGATACTGACCGAATACCGCGACGCCCCGCTATCCCTGCGTGGCAAGAACGAATCGAGTGTCGCATCAATATGTTTAGGACTCTTATTGCGAAGTTGATCTGCTTCAGAGGGGGTAATCATCGCCCCCGAGTCATGAGTTTCGTGAATCAGGCCTTTGCTGGGACCGGGATTAGACCCCGGGACTACATGACTTGTGTCACGGAACGCATTGACTTTCTGAAGCAGAAAGTTTATGCATTGGCAAACCGTATTCGTCGCTATAGAGCGCGTGTAGATCGCTATTATCAAAATCGCCTCTTCCAAAGTGACCAAAGGAAGGTATACCGAGGTTGGGAAGGAACCAATCAACGTGTGAATGAGGAGCAGTGTCCGGATACTACTACCATGAATAACTTCTGGCGTAGTATCTGGTCGGTGCCCGTCGAACACACGGAGGGCGATTGGATGAGCGTCGTTGAGCGCGCGTGTGAGCCTATCGAATCCATGGGGGCTATTAGTATTAGCCCCGAAGACGTTAGTTGTGCGATCCGTACGGCCCAGAACTGGAAAAGTCCAGGACCGGACGGATTACACAACTTTTGGATAAAGTGGATTCGATGCTCACACGACTGCTTAGCGGCGCAATTCCAACAAGCCCTCGAGGTTGGTTCCTTGCCAACATTCATGACAACCGGTGTCACCTTCCTGCTCCACAAGTCCGGTAGTACCACGGAACCGAAGAACTATAGACCCATTACATGCTTGCCAACGCTGTACAAGCTTCTTACATCTATTCTGAGGTTTAAAATTAATTCGCACATTGTTGCGCACAATATTTTGGCCCCCTCTCAGAATGGATGTAAGGTTGGGTCCCGTGGTACTAAGGAGCTCCTCCTCATTGACACGGCCATTTGCCAACAAGTCCGGCGGAACAAAGGTGCTCTCTCCACCGCCTGGATTGACTACAAGAAGGCCTATGATTCAGTGCCTCATACCTGGCTGGAGAGGATCTTGGAGTTGTATAAAATTGATACAACTCTGAGGTCTTTTCTAGGTTCTTGTATGAGGCAGTGGACCACAGTCCTTCGTCAACCGGGTGGTTGGGACAGTCTCTCTGGTCCGCAGGACTTTATAAGGATTGAGCGAGGCATCTTCCAGGGTGACAGTCTGAGTCCGTTGTGGTTCTGTCTAGCCCTAAATCCTCTAAGCACATTATTAGAGGATTCAGGGCTAGGCTATCGGCTTAGGAGAGAGGGTGAAGTCATTTCACACTTGCTGTACATGGATGACCTCAAACTTTTTGCACCGAAGCGCCATGATTTGATGGAATTATTGAAAGTCACTGAGACTTTCAGCAACGCCATCAACATGGAGTTCGGTGTAGATAAGTGCGCGGTCATGCACGTGCAGCGGGGGAAAGTTGTTAATTCAATGAATTTACAACTTTCTGATACAATGACTTTCAGATCTCTCTCCGAAGCCGACACCTATAAATACCTTGGTATGTCAGAGTCATTGGGTATCGAGAGTGGGGGGATAAAACAGTCGGTGAAGGAACGTTTCTTCGGTCGCCTGACGAAAGTACTTAACAGTCTTTTGTCAGGAGGCAACAAGGTACGTGCCTTCAACGGCTGGGTTATGCCCCTACTTATATACACCTTTGGCATACTAAGGTGGACTCAGACTGAACTAGACGCCCTGGATAGAAAAGTTCGAAAGCAATTGACATCACATCGCATGCTTCACCCACGCTCGTCTGTTATGAGACTGTATATCCCACGGAAATGGGGTGGTCGAGGCTTTTTAAATGCCAAGACACTCCACAACCGTGAGGTATGCAGTCTCCGGGAATATTTCCTAAACGAGTGTGGGATGCATTGCGATGTGGTGTCAGTTGACAAGACTTTCACCCCTCTGTCCTTAGGCAAAGAGAACTGGCGCAAGCCTCAGGTGCTGAGCACCGAGGACCGCAAGGACGTATGGAAGAGCAAGGAGCTGCATGGCCGGTTCTATCGAGTCTTAACGGGACCCGATGTGGACCTGCTCGCGTCGGTGAACTGGCTACGATTCGGGGACCTCTTTGGGGAAACCGAAGGTTTTGTTTGTGCAATTGCGGACGAAGTTATCAAGACGAACAACTACCGGAAATATATTATGAAGGACGGTACGGTCGACATATGTCGGGCATGCCGCCGTCCCGGAGAGTCACTCAGACATATCATTTCCGGTTGTTCTCATCTTGCTAACTCCGAGTACTTGCACAGACATAACCTCGTAGCCAGGATCATCCACCAGCAACTTGCTCTTCAATACGGCCTTGTCGAGTCTGAGGTGCCGTACTATAAGTACGCACCTGCGCCAGTTCTTGAAAATGGTCATGCTTTGCTCTATTGGGACCGATCGGTTATCACGGACAGGACTATTGTCGCCAATAAACCTGATATCGTGATAGTCGACCGGTCCCAGCGGCGGGCAGTGTTAGTTGACATCACCATCCCGCATGACGAGAACCTCGTGAAGGCTGAAAAGGACAAGATCAGCAAGTACCTTGACTTGTCTTTCGAGGTTACCGCCATGTGGGATGTTGATTCGACTAGCATTGTCCCAATAGTCGTTTCTGCGAACGGCCTAATAGCGAAGAGTCTCGACCAACATCTCAAGAGACTCTCGCTAGACGGCTGGATCAAGGGTCAGATACAGAAGGCGGTACTTCTTGACACGGCACGCATCGTCAGGAGGTTCCTCTCTCTGCAGCCCTAACCACCGGTAGCTTGGGCCCTGCCCCGCTGCTGGCGGCCCTCTAGGTTTAGGTTTTTTTATAATATTGTTTATTTGTAATGATTTTTTTATATTTTTGTTTGGATATCTTTATTGTAAAAAAACCTAAAACTAAGAACGAAAATAAATAACGTGAATATATATAATAATAAAATAAAGCTTTATTTAATTCCATGCAAAAAAATTATAAATTACAATAGTTTCTTAAATAACAAATAAATTATAAATAAATAATTCCATACCATTCTTTAATTTTTAATTAAGATTTGATTTGACTAGCTTGTAAATAGTTATAAATTGTAAATGTATTATTAGATTATTAAATGGAATAGAAATATTTACAATTAGTATATTGTATGACAATGTTGATATTAAATTATATTTTTATAAGTTATCTTTGTATGGACCCCCTTTGGGTAAAAGCCTCCTCCAAGGTATGCCACTTTTCTCTATCTTTGGCAGTCTTTAGCCAATCTTGTCCTGCCACTATTGCTATTTCATCCGCCCATCTGGCGTGCGGGCGGCCTCTCGCTCTTCTTCCTCGCGGTCCAGACCATTTCACCGCTCTCTGGGTCCATCTGTTGTCGTCATATCTAGCCACGTGACCTGCCCATTTCCATTTCCTTTGTAGCGAGAAGGTTAAAGCATCTGTAACTTTGGTTTTTTTGCGGATGTTCACAATCCTCACCTTATCTTTGAGTTTTAAGCCTATGATGCTTCTCTCCATTCGTCTTTGGGTGGTCTGAATTTTGTTTATTGTTTTAGCATCGAAAGTCCAAGTTTGGCACCCATAAGTCAGACATGGTAGGATAGCAGTGTCCATAGCTATTTTCTTAGTGGATAGCGGTAGTTGTGATTTGAAAATTTCTTTATGAGCCCAGTATTTCTTCCAGGTGATTGCGACTCTCCGTTCCACCTCTTCTAAATTTCTATTTTTATTAAAGGATATTTGTTTACCCAGGTATATGTACTTTTCTACGAATTCGAGAGGTCTGTCGTTGATGTAGATTGGTGATGTATGATGATTAGTCATGACTTTTGTTTTATCAAGATTAATTTCCAATCCGACTTTTGAACTAGCCTGGTGCAAGTCATTTATCATTGTGTTTAGTTGGTGTGGACATTCTGAGAACAAAATAATGTCATCGGCAAATCTAAGATGACTTAAGAAGCTTCCATTCATGTTAATACCTCGATTGGACCACGGTAGATTTCTCATCACATATTGTAGAACGGCTATAAATAGTTTTGGAGAAATTGGATCACCTTGTCTCACTCCTCTCTTTATGTTGATTGTTGCGCCAACTCTATCTAGCTTGACTCTACTTGTGCTGTTGTCATAAATGTTTTTAAGGATATTGATGTATTTTTGTTTTATATTCAGTGATTTTAGAGTTTCCTCGATGCTATCATGTGATATTGAATCAAAAGCTTTTTTGTAGTCTATAAAAGCCACATACAGGGGTCTATTGTATTCTAAGTACTTCTCTATCACCTGTTCAACAACTTGAATGTGATCTGCTGTGCTAAAACCGCTTCTGAATCCAGCTTGCTCGATCGGCTGGTGTGCATCAATGTCTCGGGATATTCTTTCTAGTAGGCAGGAGGCAAATAATTTGTAGAGACAAGACATGAGGCTTATGGGGCGATAATTCCCTATGTCAGCTGGGTCACCTTTTTTATATAACAATATAATTTCAGATTCCATCCATAGGCGTGGCACAGATTCTTCCTCTAGTATTTTATTCCAAAGTATAGTGATTGGTGTCAGTAGTAGAGTCTTTGCAAACTTGATATATTCGTTTGTGACCCCGTCTGGTCCTGGGCTTTTGTCTGGCTTAAGTTTCTTTATTTGGTTCAATATTTCTGCCTCCGAAAACTGTTGTATTGGGGAGGTATCAGTACATCGGTAAACAACCTTACTCTGCTTTGATGTATTTGGCTGGCTGTATAGATTAGCGTAAAAGTCGGTAGCCACATTTATAATCTCAGAGCGGGATTTGCATTTATCAATACCAGGCTGAAGTGATGGGATCCATGTTTTTGATTTATTAAGTTCTTTATGAGCTTTTTTAGCAGATCTAGAATTTTCAAGGTGTCTTTGTATTATGTTTGTTCTGTAAGTATCGTAACATCTTCTTATTTCTTTGTTGGTAAGTTTATAAAGAGTTTTTAACTTTTCTTTGTCTGTTTTGTTTGATTTCAGCTTGTTTTGTAGTTCGCTTCTTTCTTTCATGAGCTTTAGCGCTTTCACTGACAGGATTTTGCTCTTTTCAGTTCCTTTAATGCATTTTAAGCTTCCCTTTATATGGTGAACAATTTTTTGGTAGTAATCCTCTGCTTTACAATTGTTTTGCATTGTTATAAGTTCTGGTATAGCGCTGTTTAGGTTCTTAAGATACATTTCTTGTTCGGCTAATGTTTTCAGTTTCATAGATGTATTAGAAAAATTGTGTCTGCTTTTTTTTGCTGGTTTTAGATGTATTGTAGCTCTTAATAGCCTGTGGTCTGATCCAAAAGAGAGTGACGATAGCACTTCATACTTCGAAATTATGTGACTTTTCGTGGTCATAATATAATCTATTTCATTTTTTGTGTTTCTATCTGGGGATATCCATGTCCATCGATTTTTGAGTTTTAGTTTGAACATTGTGTTTATTATTTTTAGATTATATTCATGTGCATATTGAATGAGTCTCTCTCCTCGAATACTCCTGATGCCAGAGCCATATTCGCCAGTTACTGAGTGTTCGTGTTTCTTGGGCTTTCCAATTCGTGCATTAAAATCCCCCATAGAGATTATGTACTTTGTAGATGTAGAGTCGTGAGCCTGCGACAGCTCTTCGTAAAAGTTGTCTATATCTTCCTGAGATGAGTTTTCAGTTGGTGCATACGCCTGAATTATTGCAAAATGTAAGTTTTCCAGCTGGATTTCTAGTACGCACACTCTCTCCGATATTCCCGTGAATGTTATAATTTTTTCTTTATATTTCTTTTTTACTAGGAAACCCACTCCATATAGTCCTTTTGTTTGTCCTAGATAATAAAAGATGTATTCGTCGTCTTCGATTATCTTTTCACCTAGGCGGCGAACTTCGCTCAAACCTATTATATCATGGTTAATGTTTTGTAAAGCTGCCTTAAGTTCAATAAGTCTTTGTTCAGAAGATAATGATTTCACGTTGAGGGTGCAAATATTGTAGATGCATTTATTTAGAGTACTTTTCCTTGGAGGGTTTTGGTCGAGCTCTCCCGCGGTGACCGGCCGTGCTGGGAGATTAGTACTGGGTAGAGGGTCCGACTCTGGTTGCTATGCTGTGTTGTGATGTAATGTCTTCGTTTGGCTTTGAGACGTTTCTTCTTGGGAAAAGATTAGTTTTGGTTTTTGTATTATATAACTATTCATGTTTCCTTTGTTTTTCTTCAGTGGCTGTTTACTAGGCTGTTGAATATTTTGGTTACTACGATGCAGTATCTCCGGGGATTCAGATAGGTTCCTCTTGTTTGATTTATTGCTAGAGGATTGCTTGTTGTTTATTACAATGAGCCTGTCGTATTTTATAAAAGCAGTGTTACCTGCCTCTTTTTCTCTCTGCAGTTGGGTTTGCAGTTCCTTACGCTTGTTTAAGACTTCGATTGGATAGTCATCTTTTATGTAATATGAAGTATTTTGCAGGTAATGTTTGTTCTTCTGAATTCTCAGTTTGAGACCCAATGTATTTGATGTTATTACCACCGGTCTGACCTTCTCGCATTTTTTCCCCAGTCTTCTAACTGCTTCAATGTTATTGATATCACACGGAACTTTTAAATGTGTATGTATTATTTTGATTGTAATTTCTTCGAGTTCGTGGTATGTGTTTTCGCATTCTTCTACGCCAAACAAGACTAAGTTTCTGCGTCTGTACTGTCTATCCAGATTGCTTATTTTTTTGTTTTGTTCTTCAACTTTTTTCTCCAAAAGCTCGTTTTTTAGTTCCAGGTTGCTAAACTTCTCATTAAGGCTGTTAATTATGGTATTTTTAATGTCTTCTTTCATTTCTAACATGTCTTGCTTTTGCTGTTTTATGTCTTGCTGCATGTTAAATAACATATTTTTAATCTCCTCCATAGTGTATTCACAGAGTACTTTCATATACTGTATCCACACTACAGACTAAGTTGAGATTGTATTGAGTAATCCACAGAACACTTATATCCTCTGTATTCCGTTGTGAGTTACTTGTGATCCTTTTAGTGACCTCTATGAGAAAAGTTAAGCACTATTTGCTTTCCATTGATCGAGCTAGCACAGCAGCGTATTACACAGGCGTATTATGTAGTGACGCTTGTTGTCGCTCGATGGCAGATCGCGTCTCAAACGAGAGCTAGGCTACGTAGTTCCGTCGAGTCGCAATAGATGGCACTGTTAGCCAACGTTGCATTCAAGAATAAGTGACATGATATGATTCAATACAATGCACTTTTGGGGTTATGATTTTTATTAGTTTTTAATATGAGCACTTTGAAGCTTTGTTTGTAATCGGTTATGTCGTACGCGCACAACACTAGCAATTTTTTTTAAGATTATAATGATATGTCATTGGTTACTTGCCGTATTTCAACTGTCTCGTAATTGAATGGTATTTTTGCATTTTTCACCAAATTTAACCGTTTGTACTGTGTGTTCTTTATATTTTTTAATACTGTATATTCACTGTTCATATATTTTTTGTACTTTTAAATTATTTTCAAACACAAACATTTTTAAAGTTTATTTAATCGCGAGTATGATCTTGACAGTGGCACAGCGGCGCCCTCAACTTCTAAACTACTTATCATTATTTGATATTCCATATAACAATGTATAATTTATTTTATGAGTGTATCGATCGAGAAATAATTTAAATGGTATAGTTTTTTGATATCCCTAAACAGAAGTCTAAACTACTAGACTTACTTGTTTTTTTTTTCAGTTCGTTTTTTAACACTTCACTTGTTGCGCAGTAGGGTTTTTTGATTTTTTAATTTAATGGTTTATTAGTATTTATTGTTATAGCGGCAACAGAAATACATCATCTGTGAAAATTTCAATCGTCTAACTATAACAGTTCATGAGATACAGCCTGGTGACAGACGGACAGACAGACAGACGGACAGCGGAGTCTCAGTAATAGGGTTCCGTTGGTACCCTTTGGGTTCGGAACCCTAAAACACTGATGTCGGGTTTCTAATACCCATAAAACAGTCGCGTCACAAGCATGATTGCACCATAGACAACATTGTCACTTTTTTCTGAGCAAGACGTACTTGACCGCTATCTTACCTATCTATACCTACCTTATCCTTATGGGAAGTTAACATTCGGTATAAGGTGGAATCATGTTGTTTTGAAATTAAAAGATGGCGTTAAGACGAGAAGCTGGACAACTAACATTGACGTCATGTGAGATAGTGGACTAGATTCTCTGTCATTTATAAAAAAATTGTACCGAGTGATGACTCAGGTTTTATGTGAGGCATTACAACCAGAACTAAATAATTTACATGAGTACTAGTTGATGAGCGATTTCCTCTGTTTATTACAAGCTTTTATTTAGTGTCACCTGTCCCGATGTTTGTCATCAAATCTTGAAAATTAATATTTAACCACTTTCCGGTTACCGATTGAGCTGAAATTTTGCATACATGTGTAATTAGCGTGACAGTGTAATATTATGATGATATGGCGCTGATCTGATGATGGAGCTGGAAGTTGGCTAAAGGAACTCCTTAACTACACATATTGTTATACCCGTCGTGTTTGGGTTCGTTGGATTTGTCTTGACTTACACTGGTCCTAGGTTATGTGAAAGCTTGTGTTTAAAAAGGTTTTTAAAATATTACTTGTTATTGTTTAATATTCACAAATTATTGTACGATTAAGTGAAGTTAAATTTAAATTACTAACATTTTCACTTAGGTGGTAAAGGTGTACCGGCTTTGTACCGGTACATGTTCTATATTCCGGTAACCACGTCAATGAGAATGCGTGGCAGCCTAGCGTCGCGTCGTGCACAAACAATGGCACCTCTTGAGTCGAGGGACGTGTCACCGCCGCCGCCGCGCCGGTGTGACGGTGCCGCCCGCCATCTCTACAATTACTGCATTACCATCACAACGGGATCGAAGACGTGATGCGACGCTACGCGCATCTTATAATCCTGTATGTCATGGGAAAGTTATGCTTCATATGAAATGTGAGGTTCTTCACAGAGTTAGTGTCTTTCATTATAAGTTTATTATCTTTCTGTCGTATCTGTTTTATTATTATCTTTCACACTGCTTTATTTATTTATTAATTTTTATTTATGTGTATATTATTAATAGTTTGTATTTATATATATATATATATATAGAATTGTGGAATATATATGTGAATATGTGTGTATGTATACTTTTGAATTTATTTTTATCTATTATAATGTATGATTGTATATTTTATTATGTTTGTAATTACTGTGTAGTTATTTAGTGCAATAGATTTATGTAAGTAATATTAGGTAAATTGTTTTTTTAATAAGTCAAATATGTTTTATCTGATCACCGCTAGTATGTAAGCATTTTTTTCCAGTCCGTACAAAGGTTGTCTGGAAGAGATTGCTATAAGCGATAAGACCGCCGATTGTTTTACAGTGTTTGAAAAATGTATTTTATTGTAATCTTTTACATGGTAATCAATAAAGAGTATTTGTATTGTATTGTAATTTATCCATAAAAAAATAAATAATCATCGTACAAATACAATGTAAGAAGTAAGAGCCGAAGTATGTACATTGGCCGACTTGTATAATGCAGACTTGCAGTCTTGCATATAACATCGTACACTTGCATAGTGCAATCTTGCACATAAATATCAACTATTACTTGCATCTGCAATCTTGATCATTAAAATTAACATATTTCTTGTATCTGCCATCTTGCACACAAAAATTTACTTATTTCTTGCTGCCACATTTATGTGCTTACTCGTATTTAAAGTATACTGCACACTGAACTAATAAGCTGAAAGTTTACACTAAAACTTTATTTGTGTTTAGTTTAACGTAGATATATTATTTGTCCGCTAGTAAAGTTCATATTGCATCGACTGCAGTGAAGCCTGCATCTGGTTACATCTGGTTACATCTGGTTACATCTGGTTACATTGTACACTGTCTGCGGAGAACATGCATACAGTACACACGAATATAATCTTATATTCTCTCACATTAAAAACGCATGAAACCGAGTCCCAAAGTCCCGAGATAGCGCGACGCGACGCGATACCGCGCGACGTAACGGATTAAACTTTTAATAAATAGCCGCAGCGCGTCGCTACTGAAACCAGCTGAAACCAGTGAACAGTTGGATTTTAACATTGCCGTTGATAATTTCAAGCTGAGTTTTCAATAGTGTATTTTATGGCACGCTATTTTCAAATTCAGTTTCTAGCTATGTAAGGAAATGTGAAACGCAGGCAATTCTTTAAAAAGTAGCATATGCCTGAATTCTAATCACTACTTATAAAATTTTGAAGCCATAGCACAGATTATATAATAGTTACTACGTAACAGATATTTCACTCCCCTACAAAAACACAATACTAACGCTTATTTCGGACAATACAAGCAAAAATGGGTCTAAGGCGCTCGACCTAGCGTTGATAACAACGCTAGTAATAACACAAGTAATAATACTTAATTCAGTGCGTGATAAGCCGGCGCGCGCTTGATACGATATGTATTAGTGACGGGTTGACTCAATGAAATATATATAAAAAGAGTTTTGAATACCTTTTATTAACATCACAAAAAATCTTATTATTCACGACAACAATGAAAACAATTAAGCCAGGTGCTAATCTTTTAAACTACATTTGATTCTTGATTTTTAATGTTAATTAAATATATATAAATATTTTAATTAAATTAAAACGTACCTTTCCTCATCTACAAGTAATTTAGAAAATGATAGTGTCTTGTCTCCTGATTTCGATTGACATCCGTCAAATGAGCAGTACTTTAGACATTTTATCAATCGCGCACGCGCGTGCAACGTAACATACGTTGCGCGCGCATGAGCAATGACAAGCGACTGGCGATACCAGCGCCGGCGTTGGTCTAAAGTTTAGGTATAAAACGCTGTAGCTATAGGTGAGTGAGGGAGGCCTTATGACCATAGTTTTTATTTGAAAATATTTGTTAATTTTTCCAGATAGTATTAGCATCCTAATGCAAAGTTCCAACATTCTGTCGCACTGCAAAAATCTGCGACGATCGAGCCAAGTGCTGCAGTTTGTTTACTTGCTTAGTGAGGTTCCCGTTTCTTTGAGAAATGTCGCTTTGAGATTTCACCGAGGACGAAACATTGTCTGGCTGAGAATTGTGCGAGATAAAGTTAAACTTTATTTCAGCTTCCCGTTTTTGATAGGTCGAGTGTTTGTAAATATTTAGGGTACGGAAATGGCACGGCTGCTGCTGGCTGGAAGTTACGGCACAGAGTTTATAGTCATAGAAATAGCTTAAAAATATGACGATTGTTATTATATTGAGGCATAATACGTGCTTATACATTTTTACTCTATATTTAGTAGCTAACATGGAGTCATCTTTGTACATTTAAAAAAAAGTGAAAGACTGCACAATGTCGTGGCGCGGTACAGAATTATTTTAGTCCAATCTACATATCGCAACTATTCATGGTGGGGCTCAGGCTAGTCCACTCGATCAATGCATCGTTACGCCCCAGGTCTTACAAGTTATTCCGAATAAATGCCAACTATAGTCTTGTGCGGTCAGTTATGCACTAAATTTTTTTAATTTTTCATAATCTAAGATAGTGGGTCCATAATGTCGTGGTTAAAATAGTGGTAAATTGGCGACGCAGTGGGATCGCATACACAAATCAGCGTGTAACTGGAGCGGAAGGTTGCGCTGACCTGCCGCGTTATTGTGATTGTGTCGGACATTACCGGAAAGTGGGACGGAACTAAAACAGCCGCCCGGCACGCTACACAATATGGTGACTATCACAGGGTTAACTTTCACTGCGTAGATCTATATAAATAATTAAGTAACTCTTTATAAAGTTTGTATGTATATGTGACAACGTTACATGGTGGACATTCCATCAATGCGCATGAAGCGATTTGCTTCTACATTCCTGCCAAGGAATGGAATTCATTGCCTAAACATTCGTTTAGCGAAAACTACCACCTGGTGGTGGTATGGTCTTCAAGCCGCGAGGGAACAGGCATCTTCTGGGCAAGCGTGCTACATCTTCGACACATCGTCACTTAACATCAGGTGAGATAGTGGTCAATCGCTTGCCTAATGAGCATAAAAAAGTAGCTTATGTGTTTTTCCAATACATTGGTTACTAGCTGCACCCCGCGGCTTCACCCGCCTTTGAAATTATCCCATATCCTAATCCTCTATACCGGCTCTAATTATGCAAAATTTCAGTCAAATTGGTCAAACCGTTTGACCGTGAAGAGGTCCCAATCAAACAAATATACAAACTGACTTTTGCATTCATGATATTGGTGTTGATTCCTGTGTTACAGCCACATCGGTAGACTCGTTTAACAGTGAAAAGAAACTGACTGTTGCATCGATATTATGCACACGAGGGCATTGCTTGTTTTGTCTTGCAAGGCCAAAGGGCAGCGTTTTTCCAGCAGTGGGACGCTACAGATTAAAATAAACTGGCCAAGTGCAAGTCGGACTCGCACTCGTAGGGTTCCGTAACACAGTTAAGTATTCCATAACTATGATTTTTCGCAACTTCAAAATTAACTTTGTTTTTAATAGTGTTTGTATGAAAAACAAAGTTATCTTTGCGGTCGCTATATCTCAAAAACTGCTGGCTGTATCTCGTTCAAACCAATTTTCGTTGTTAGTTTTTATTGAGATCTACAGCATATATTTTTTTTAGATTTTTACTCCCATACTTTAAAAGTTAGAAGTTAGAGGGGGGGGGGGGGGGGACACACATTTTACCACTTTAGACGCGCCTATCTTTCAAATGATTGACTTTGAGAAAAAATGATTTTAGGAACCTCAATGTCATTTTTGAAGACCTATCCATAAACACCCCACCTGTATAGGTTTAAAGAAAATTTTTTTTTTGTTTCAGTTCCATGTATGGGATGCCCCCCTTAAACTTTGTTTTTTTACTTTTGTATAAAAATCAAAAAGCGGTTCACAGAATACATCTACCTACTAAGTTTCAATTCTGTAGTCCTAACAGTTTCGGAATAAAATGGCTGTGGCATACGGACGGACAGACAGACAGACAGACATGACGAATCTATAAGGGTTCCGTTTTTTGCCATTCGGCTACGGAACCCTAAAAATGTCTTGATACCTAAAATTATTGTTAAAAGTACATTAGAATAACATTTGTAATAACTTAACTGACATTCTCAATAGACCGATAACATTAACTTAGATGTTTGGACAGTAAATAAATTTTAGAATTAGAATAGACAAAAAAGACTGTGACTGTGAATACTCTACATTCGTCAACGAAGCTTAAAACAGATTCAAAGGACTCTGCTTTGAACATTATACTAAAGAATAATTAGAAAAAAAAAACATTTAGTTCATTGTGTTTTTAATGTAAGTACTGCAAAAGCCACTAATGACAAGTTAAAATAATAATACAATTCCAAGTACATTATAATTTAGATTGATTGATCACAGTTTAACGTAATGTACGTGCCGTTAGCGATCGGATACGGTACCAGTTTTCAATTATTATCTGAATATCCCCTCTAAGATCTAAGGTCCAGATAGCCGCGTCCGTCTCCCGGCGTAGATACGGTAAGTAGGACAGCGGGCTCCTATCGGATCGTATGTCTTTTGTCCACGACTGGTCGACGCTGTCCACTGCTACAGATAACTGTGGTACTTGTTAAGGACATTCTATTGTTGTATGTATGTGAATATTAATATATTTTTTATTATTGACAGACAATCACTTGACTACCAGTTCTCATGTTAAATGGTGACGTGATCTATGGTGGAATCGCGCTTGTCTGGAAATGCAAGGCTGCAGTGAGACGACGCGCAGGATGACTATCTTTAGTCCAATCCTCCTAACTCAACTATCCCAAACCGTCTTCTATACTGGCTAGCATCGAACATTGTATATGAGTACTATTTTCTATTTTGATTGACATAAAATCTTTACAAGCTTTTCAACTTTTCAATTATAGGTTTCAGCCGTCAATAGAATGTTCCAAAATAAAACTCGTCCCCACTAAATTCTGGCTGATGATCGATATACTTTTGCAGAACTAACGAGATGTAGGTGCGTCAAATTGATTAAAGTCAGTTGTTCAGTCTTTCTGACTTTAAAACGCCTAGTTTAGATTGTGGGTAACAATTAACGTAACGGTAACGCATTAACCAATATTCAGTAAAAATAATTTGAATATATTTCAATTGCAGTTAACCCTTCATCTGTTAAACTGCCTCGAATACAATGAAGACCACCCCGTGCGAGCGTAATGTCCGATAACTCTCTGGCATCGATACATCGATACATACGTAATCAGATTTATATCGATACACGGAACATACTTCATTATACAGTAGATGTTGAATGAATCAACCGTGTGGTCAGATAGCGCCACACCTTTGAGTTTACAGTGGTTTATTTATCTGAGCGCCACACAATACATGCTGCAAATCACTGTGTGTGGAAGTCTGGAAGTTGTGTATGCTCTGTTTTCAGTGACTTCTTCAGCTTTCAACTTCCACGTTTCTATGGTGTATGCTACTTACTACATTAATATTGAATATCCTATATGAAAATATAGAATTTAAGTAAAAATCGTTTTACTTTTGTTCTATATCTAACAAATAACTATAGAATTAGGTAACAAAGACATCAGACAGAAAAGGCAATACCATAACTCCTGTAAGTATCCTACTAATGAAAATTTTAAAACAAAATTATCTAAAAACGATGCCCCACATTGTTTCTTATACACGAACTAGTTTCAACTACAAAGTATGTCAGAAAAAACATATGATTTCACACGAGAATTGACTGTAATTGTTGATACCGCAGTGAAACAAAATAGAGAGCTTTACGGCTTTAAGTACGGTCAGAGTACAACACATACATAAACGACACATGGCATAAGTTTATGAAGCAAATTAATTAGAGCCTCAAATCTGAAGTATAGATAATTGTAGATCCAGCACTCTCACTCCCGGATGTTCAGCCGTCCGTGAGAGTTCTCATCTCGTTAAGTGTTACGAGCGTAGGGTTGCCGCGGCGCGACACCGCCGAGCTCGGGCCCGCCCTGGTTCCCCGCCGCAGGCACTCCGCCGCGACAGCCCTAGCGTGACATGTGATTTGCACAGATGGCGGTGACGAATATTCAGTATTCCACATCATTATACCGGCTGCGGCTGTCCGTGAAATATGGAGCGAAAGGGAAATATTTCTCCTCGCTGGATATTTTCAATATTAGAATTTCAAAATATTGGAAGTAATATATATCTTCTACCAAACCGAAGGTGTTTCACCTGCCAAGTGTGCTGGAAATCACAACAACAGCCAAGTTATTTGTTAATAATAATAAACAAATTAAAATCCTGGTAGTATCTGCATTATCAATTTGTAATGTTTACTCCCATTTGATAAAGATTCAATTCACAAGGTTCCATCAAATTTATTATCGATTAAATGAAATTTTTTTGTAGGAACAGAATGTATATGAACCTGTGACTTTGAAACAAAACCATAAATTATACAACTTTAATATCTTATAGGCTAGAGTTTGGCTATCTATCTCGCCTCTCGGTGGTAAACGATGAAGTCAAAGATGGTGAATATGCTAGGCCTTAAGAGGGAACGCAGGGTGCACTTTTCAATACAAATGTATTCCCCCGTTTCCTACCTGGAAAATGCTTCTAGAGAAAAAAAATCAATAAAAATCAAGGTCTGCTGTAGCTACGCCCCTATTATTTTCTTTTTTCGACCAACAAGTTGCAAATAGAAATATGACCCTTCAAGAATCCTAAAGAGAAGAATAGAATGCTTATATTTATTTTTGCAATTGGTTGGTCAAAAAAGCAAATAATAGGGGCGTAGCTTTAGTAGACCTTTATATTTTATACAAACAAATTTCGCTCTAGAAGCATTATTCCGGGAGGAAACGGGGGAATACGTTTGTATGGAAAAGGGCACCCCGCGTTTCCTCTTAGGGTATTCTACTCTGAGTGTCCGGGGCTGTGCACTGCCGGATCACCGCCACACTTGATTGTGTATACTAACTACCACCTACTAGCTACAAATATATTATCATCGCAGTTGATTTATGTAAAATCCTTTACCAGCGGTGGCAGTAAGGAAGCCCCACACATGCGTTTAATTGGCCGCTCAACATAATTATTTATACCCTCACCACAGTGTATGTGTCAGTGACTGCCTACACCACTACACCAGTAATTAGTCTTCGCACAGAACGGAGTGGAGCCCTTCACGCTTTGACGCTTTTCATTTATAAAAATACAATTGATATTTTTGTTCGGTAACAAATGATCTTTGATGTTATACTAAGAACGTGTCTGACAACTAAAGGATTTTACCCAGTTTAGACTAGAGACAGTTTAGATTAGAGAGATTCTATCTTAATTCTATTTGTAAGCTACGAAGGTGCAAGTAATAATTTAATTACTAAAAAAAATTGTGTTATTATAATGTACTAGCTTCTACCTGTGGCTTCGCTCGCGTGGACTACAGGAAACTTCAGGAACAAATATACAAACTGACAATAACCCAAAGAAAAGCAGTCCTCCTCAAGTCTACCCTGTTAAATTAACAGTTTGACCTTGAGATTTATTTATGATCATGGCAAAGCAGACTTTGAAGGAAAACTGCACACTTTTGAACTCGCAGGGGTATCTCGATAAAATCAAGGTAGTCAAAGAATAGTTGGTTAAATTGTTTTTTAATTTACTTCAAACAAAAACAAATGTGTTCGGTATGATTTTTGAAAACTCTGATACACGAATCTCGTAATTTAAATTGAAGAGTTTGTGTACCAATTTTCAAGTCAATTGGCCCAGAAAAAAAGTTTCACGTAGTAAAGTGAACTGTCGTAAATGGAATCTCAACGTAAACCGTCAAATTCTCGCTCAGATTTAGTTGAGTGTTCGAATTGCAGTGGAGTGTTGCGTCCAGTGAGTGTGAGTGGTTCCATCTAGTGGAGCGAGTCATTAATAGCCGCGAGGGATAATCCACGAAGAGATGACAAACGATCGCGCGTCGGAAGCGCTCCGAATGACATTAAATCAGCTGTTTCCGGCTATAACTCAGCGATTAACTCGGTTTAATGCCACCCAAGTGCGCTCACAAAAACCAGGGAGTTTTATTATCTGTCGGTCGGTTCCGAGGATGATGGTCGTGTATTGTGTTCAACGGGTAAGCCAAAATATGTACCAATGAACCAGTCAATTAATAACCAATAAAACGACTGGCTGCAAAAACTGGAACGTGTTGTGTATTAGCGCAGGATTTAATTCTGTCTCTGCTAAATAAAGCCAATTGACAAATGACTAAGTATCAAATAATGTTGTAGGAGAGCTATTTATCAAACGTTCATCATAGGTTAGTCATAAGTTTTCATATTTTGTACGCATATTCTCCTGTTTTCAGACAAAGATAATAATTTCTCAATAAGTAATTTGCTCTCTATTCGTTTTCTATTTGTAAATTGACGTGAAATATAATTAGCAATAAATAAAAACGAATAAAAACGTTAGTAAAACTGTTCTAGTTAGAGAAGCTTTATTCTAAAAAGCTTTTTTTATTTTAAAATTAATTAAATCTCTGTAATATTTTGAGGAAAAATAATATTTACCTAAATTGCGTTTTGATAAAGCATCTTCAGTAATTAGATTCCACTCGGAACGCTCGCGGACATTGTTGTAGGGCCTGTGGAGCCCTGTTTTTATAATGAACAGACGTATTTTGCTAATGAGCACGTCCAAAAATTTTAACAACAAAGAAAATACGAACGAATAATGATAATCCAGTTGTAGCTACAAAATCTGTTGTCACATTAACTCTAGGGCAGCCGTGCGGAAACTATCGGAGTTGTTTACCGCGTTAGATTTACTAACAAAAACCTTGACCTAATTGTAAAACATGCACCTCTAATACTCGAGGATACACTTTTTTTTATTATACGTCCGGGCGATCATCTATTAAGGCTGTACATACACATAAATGTGTATGTATTTGTTGCCCTACGGTGCGCTAGCCTGAACTAATCGATTCATTGGAAAGTCCCGTCATATTTCGCTTTCTCCGCTCGCCGCTAAATGAACCGCTTCGTAACCTGTCGAACCTATATTAACGCTTAGCTTTCAAAAGCACATTGATCACGTAGGACAATAGCTTGTCTAATATATTACGCTTTAAAAATATTATGGCTATTTCAATGTGTTGTGTCATGTTTCTAATATAATATCGTTATTTATGTTATGTATTAGTAAATTACGAGCGACAGCACTACAAGAGTAATGGAATTAACATTTGCTTATAAATCTCTGGGTTTACTTGTACCACCTGATATATTGCTGTAGGTACTTTCAGCGTGCAACGTGAATACATAATAATAATAGTTAGAGATCATTATGTTGTTATTTATTGCTTCCATGTGAACAAGTGTTTCTACGGACATTTCTCTGCATCCATTTCGACGCTACAAGGAGATTCGCAAATAGTAAAACTGATAAAATATTGTACATTTCATCATATATTTTTTATATCATATATATAGCTAGCGTTTGACCACTATCGTGATAATGCGGACAAGGATGTGGAAACTGGCTCTCAAGGATAGCTAATACCGGAACACATTAGATAATGTTTGGCGACAGATTTTCTAACTTGAGGGTGGTATCTCCTATTGTCAAGTGTTGAAATATATTTCATTTTTGTGTGAAAGGGATAGGTTTATTATCAGGCAATATTCATTGAGATAATTGTTATACGATGTAAAGTCAGATATATACTATTTTAACATTTTATAAACTAAACAACCCACGCTCTTATCTTCATATCTCCAAAAGGGGATATAACAACAACCTCTCCACCTTCCCATCCCCTTTTGCTTTCATCCGTCAGTTTAATCTCCATTATAACTCATAACAAGAGACCGAAGACGCGGCGGACAATCCTTAATTAGAGCAGTCCACTGCCGCTTGTCTCTCAAAGAATAGGCACATTAACTGACCACCCCTCGATGGAGACCGGACACCGCATTGTCACCGTCCGTCCTTTAAGTGTGAAGATGATGAAGCCTCATTGTTTGCGCGTTTGATTCATAAAGAGATGTTATCACCCCGCACTGAGCTGGTAAGCTACATCTGTCTTCATTTACAATAGAGTGAGTTTTAATACAACGTAATCTTTTTTACTGTAATAGCTTTTACGCTTTTGCTTAGACATGCAAGCGAGATTTTTCTTGACTATGACATAGCTCTTATTAACTCGATATGGATGATGGTTCACATCAACATTTGTCGAGGTACCCATTGCAGTCGAGGCAGTCATAGCTACCATTAATTTGCTTCTCACAAAAAGCCAAAAAAATATTGGTGTACAATACTAAAATGTCATTGTTAGTTGTGGCGACAATTTCAGAATTTTACTTATACGACAACGCATTATTTTGCATTTGAATATTTACTTTTAAATATTGTTAAGTAAGGTTATCACTTTTATTTCTTTTCACTTCATATATCGCATAAAATGAAAACTTTTATGGGTATCTTGTTCATGGCTTTTTTTGCATTGATCAAGTGCCAGTCATAACAAAAGCGTCGAACTAGCGCACCGAGGTATTGCAACACCACATAAATGTAAATGATTTATAAGGATTATTTTTTCGAGTCCCACTCGTAGGTATTTGGTCTCTTTTTTTTGTTTAATTGTTACGGTAGCATTAGATAACATTACGAATACCTACTAATTAAATATAACACGAGAATTGAGAGTATTTTAGAGAACACATCCCGTATATGCAAATAGAAGTGCAAGTTACTCGTAGATGTTCTAGATGGTAAGTGTTCAGTGCAGTGTGAGTTACGGGCACGAGTTCCGAACTGTAGTACGTTCCGAATGTATGCATAACTGGAGATTTATTGAATAACTTGTTGTGCAGACGGATCGAGGATAAGTTGTATTCTTACCAGATGGTGAGCTCAAACCTGGATCTGGTACAGTCGAATCGCAGGTACGTACGGTAGGTACGTTCGGTACTTAGTTCGGTAGGTACGTACCTGAAACAAATCAAACAAATAGATATGAGGTTATGGGACAAACGAAATGCACATCTGTTTACTGGTGTTCTGCATTCATCACCTAATGATTGCAAAACAGAGAGATGCAACACTCTGAATAGACTTCTTTGCATGGGACGAGTGTGACAACCCTAAACCCGCTACTTTGACACAATTACATGCAGATAGCTAGCGATGTCCTGGACGTCGCTGTAGATAGCCGTGTCTCACAGAACTTGTATTTAAATTTACTTTCATATAAAAATATTTCTATTTCAGGGGTAAATAACAGACAAAGAAGTGGTGGTGGTACGGTCCAGGGAGCAAGCAGTACCACCACCACTACTATCGTGCCATAGCAGAAACCCATAATAAATGTTTGGCAATTTCAGAAGGGAATCAACTTACAGGGTACTACTAGGCTACCTGCTAATAGGGTACTTATAGGGTACCCCCGCATGGTGGTATCTGAATCTGTCAACAAACATCTGATATGTTCCGGCAGCTATCCTTGAGAGCCAGTTCCCATTCTAGGCCTAGCGTGCTTACCATCTTCGACCGCATCATTACTTACCAACAGGTGAGATAGTGGTCAAACGCTAACCTATAAGATATATAAAAAATCTTCAAGTTGACCTAGAATAATGAACTTTGGCAAGAAGCAAGGTATCATTATGTAAGTCATAGCTTAGACTTTAGTCCAAATCATACCCTCAGTAAAGATTTGTATGGATTTTTTATGAGAACACAAACAGCATTTTTAGGGTTCCGTACCCAAAGGGTAAAACGGGACCCTATTACTACTGCCTGATTCACTACCTGACTCCGCTGTCCGTCTGTCTGTATGTCTGTCTGTCCGTCTGTCACCAGGCTATAGCTCATTAACCGTGATAGTTAGACTGGTGAAATTTTCACAGATGGTGTATTTCTGTTGCCGCTAGAACAACAAATACTAAAAACAAAATAAAGTTAAAAATTAAAGGGGGTCCCCATACAAAAAACGTGTTTTTAAACGCCATCTATCTAATTAGTTTCGGCAAAATGACATAGATGGCGCTAGTAAGCGAGCCCCGTCTTTCTAGATCGCGACCAAACCAAATATTCTTGGTAATATCAATTAATAAAATATATGAGGTTGAAACTCTGTTATGTTTCGTATTGTACGGAACCCTCCCTAAGTGTGCGATAAGAGACGCGATGCTGACTCGCACTTGGCCAGTTTTATTTCAACATTGTGCTGTTTTCCTTCAATCGCACAGATTTACGGGCTCTTAATGCTTAATAATTTATTACACTCATTTATTAATCACAAGTTTTAGGCAAAAATACAATGAGAGCATACACACTTTTCTACGTTTCCGCCAAAAATCCGACAGTCTATTTTTAATCGACTTTACAAAAAAGGAGGAGGTTCTCAATCCGTCTGTATATTTTTAAATAAGCATTCTAGATCGTGTGAGCAAATCTACCTGTGTGGCGGTCAATTAGTTCAGTAACTAACACCTAGTGTACAATACTCGCACAGTGCTATTAGCTCGCCAGTTGTCGTACGTTGTGGGTAACTTCCCCTCCATCGGAATAGGAGCCGCATAATTAAGAGGACTGCATAAGATTTGATTTGCAAGCGATGAGCCCCAAGTTTGCATATCGGCACCCCCGAGCTTGATTACTCAGCTGCGAGTAGTCAGATAGTCCCTGTCTCCCAACTTATTGCATTTCATTATGTGCATGTTACTAATGGACCAACTTTTATCGGTAACGGAATGCATGTAGCCAATTGTAATAGTGTGGTATTTGGTGCGATACATTTTGGCCTGTGTTGCAAACCTAGAATGTTGGCAGTAATAGCGCTGTAGTATTTTGGTAGTGTTAGTTTTATATTACCCGTGATTTTTGAAGCTGTTTGGTTTTTTTTAATCAAAAACAGTTATCGCAATATAGCTGGTTCTACGAAACCGCTACAGTTTTCGTAGCCTGCTTTTCAGATTGAGCTATTTCTCAACAATGAAATAAACTGAGTCATAAAGACATAGTACGACTTAATCCGACAGTCGGCCGACCTTATCGCTGATCGCGCGGCATGGTCGTGCGACTCGGTCGCTCTAATTTGTTACCTCACGACAGGGTCGGCTAATCGCACCATCTCACCGGACAATGGATAAATGATGACGTCACTGAGCCTTCTCGTGACGTTATCGCTACGTCACCAAACCGATGTTTTCCTGTCGAATACCTGTCGTTATCTGACGCTGCATGATCATTTGGAGCTTTATCATGTCGGCATGATGTCACTGTATCAATGATTGTGCCTCGTTGGACTTCTGAAGGAGCAAACATCGGCTATTTCTACAGTTTCAGCTCTGATACAATCAACTAAATTTAAGAATACAATATTTTTATTGAGAAGGCAGTGAAATATATAAAATCTGTACAGCATACATTTTTGATGAGGAATAAGAAATATTAACTCGATATCTAATAAAAAAGCTATTAAAGATGTTAATCCCCGAGATAACGAGGTCCAGTGCTACCTGAGATCGTTTGACTGCCACTTTGATTTATCAGCGTTGGGTATCTGGTCGGTCAGCGCTTTATCATCCAAATGAGAATGCGGCGTGTGGGCGCTGCGATAGCTGCGGCTACCCGGGGAACTAATCTTGGGCATCGGGTGACGGATGGTGGAAGTCAAAGTACGGATATCATCTATCTACAGTTGATGTGACGAGGCAGCCTCCACGCTGCGTCATTGATAGCTGCACACCCACGCCTGTATTTACTGTTATTGTTATGGAGTAAAATTGTTGTGTTACTGTATCATTTGTAATCATACAATGCCTAGTGTTGCCGATAAAAAATGTGTCAAAAAATTTGGTGAATTCATTGCGACTCGATGGAAAATTTTGCTAATTTAATAAACAGTATAGCATTTTGATAACAGTCCTCGTCAAATTTGGATGACTGAGAAAAAATTTAGGGGAATGATTTTCGCGGACAAATTGTTGACATGATTCTGGTAAGATATTTTCTAAGAAAGTTGAACATTGTTATGACTCAGTAAATAATGTAAATGTAAACACAGGTGGTAGGAGCATAATTCGCCATCATCGAGCACAGCATCGCTACCACAGGCGAGATAGTGGTCATGTTCGAGCACAGCATCGCTACCACAGGCGAGATAGTGGTCATGTTCGAGCACAGCATCGCTACCACAGGCGAGATAGTGGTCATGTTTGAGCACAGCATCGCTACCACAGGCGAGATAGTGGTCATGTTCGAGCACAGCATCGCTACCACAGGCGAGATAGTGGTCATGTTCGAGCACAGCATCGCTACCACAGGCGAGATAGTGGTCATGTTTGAGCACAGCATCGCTAACACAGGCGAGATAGTGGTAATGTTCGAGCACAGCATCGCTACCACAGGCGAGATAGTGGTCATGTTCGAGCACAGCATCGCTACCACAGGCGAGATAGTGGTCATGTTCGAGCACAGCATCGCTACCACAGGCGAGATAGTGGTCATGTTCGAGCACAGCATCGCTACCACAGGCGAGATAGTGGTCATGTTTGAGCACAGCATCGCTACCACAGGCGAGATAGTGGTCATGTTCGAGCACAGCATCGCTACCACAGGCAAGATAGTGGTCACACGCTAGCCTATAACATATTAAAAACACTTTTTTTTTTAAAAAAGCTTAGTGGAAAATTGCTTTACACATTACTAGTATCTAGTCTTGTTAACCCTTCCAACTAAGCTAAATGTGCTTGTGTCTGGAGTGGGTTCACCTCAATAGTGCAATGGATGGGGATCGAACTCACGACCTCTCGATCGCTAGGCCGACGCCCTAGCCATTGAACTATTACCCCTTTCTCTCGCTCTGACAACACTAGCGATATTATCATCTATGGAGATAAAATGGACGTCGATGAACGGTCGATGTGTCCGGCCGCGGCCGCCTAGAACAACTCATTTCCATACGAGGCCCGAAGTTTCGTAGCTACTTATATATCTCGCGGGTGGCCGCTGTTTATCCACCATTTACATATTTATTCTCTTCATAAACGCAAATGTTCAACCATAGAGTGTTATCACAGTTGCGCCGCCCTAAATGAAGAAATAAGCGCGATTATGCGCCGTTAAATTAATACGCTCAGTATTTTCTAGCTGGCAGTGGGTAATTTTACAATTTTGATAAATAAACAGTCCAGTTGAAACGCGAGCCTGTTTACAAATTACCGGCTAATAGAAATATTAACCGAGATCGAGGCCGGACTTAGACTGACGGGTTATATTTGCAATCTACTATTAGAGACATTCGTTTCTATGACATTTTCTACTAGTAAACAGAATTAAATATTATTACTAGAAATTCCTGTTATCCGGACTTGGGGTTCGGGTTGCCTACATTTTTAGGCTTTGGTAGTCCTGACAAGGAAACCTTATAGTTTCGTCATGTCCGTCTGTCTGAGGTTTCTCTAAGAGACCGTTAATGCTAGAAAGCTGTAATTTTTTAGGGTGTATATGAATTACGCCGACAAAGTGGAGAAATAAAATGTTGAAAAATAGTTTTTTTTAGGGTAGCTCCCCAACATGAGAAGTGGGGATGAATTTTTTTCGTCGTCTACCCCATCGTGTGGGGTATCGTTGCATAGGTCTTTTAAAATGACTTAACGGTTGCTATTACTATTTTGCTCTATTTATGAAATATTAAACTTTAAAGTGCAAATGTTTGTTCCAGTAGGGCGTCCCCCCCCCTCCCCCCACTAAAAGCTAAACTGCTGGCTTAAAAAATCTGGAATAATTCGTGATAACAGTGCATCTCATGAACTTTGAAGGAAAACTATAGCGGTTAGGATAACTTTATTAGTTTAGCAGTTAATGTTGTTGAACTTGGGTGTTGGGTAATTTTGTACCAAATACAAAATCCTTAGAATAAATACTTTAAAGTGACAAAGACGAAGTACCTAGTTGCTTGTTTATAACGGGTAAATAATTGCATTGAATAACGGGCTACTACGGAACCCTACACTGTGCGAGGCCCGACACGCACTTGGCCGGTTATTATAGAATCAAATCACCCACTAATTCAGCACATTATGTGAGTGTAGTTCTAAAATTAACATGCAGAATTATATATATATATATATATATATATATATTATAGGCTAGCGTTTGACCACTATCTCACCTGTTGGTAAGTAATGATGCGGTCGAAGATGGTAAGCACGCCAGGCCACAGAATAATGAATAGTACAAAGGCCTAGAATGGGAACTTGGGAAGGAACAGTTAATAAGCTGTAAGTTAGCGTACTACATGTATACCTATGATTATAATGTTATGAGGAAGAGTGAAGTGAACATAACTTGAGAGGTGATGAGGGCAGACTAAGAGAGTGAAGTTATGATTCGGGCGGAAGTGGATGCTTGAATGACTACAGTAGACAAGTGACAGTCAGAAAGCTTGAATAGTGCACATACATAGTTTCAAAGTGTCAGTGCTCCGGACCGTAGCAGACGGGTCTAATAAATATTTGATCAAAATCGTTCGTCCATAAAATTCCACCCTCAAAACAATAAATAGCAAACACTTCAATATTCGTCGGGTATAAATCAAAACACCATAAATCATGTTCAAATTGAATTCTTCCGGAAGCGTTTACGGCGAAAGTTGCGTTATCAGTCGACGGAACGATTTCCGGGACGTGTGCCGCCACTGCTCGCCGCACGCAGGTGGGGGGAGCTGGGGACCTACCACCGCCTCCACTACACTCTTACTTTAATAATGGGGAGAGGAAACTGCATTTAAACCATACAGCTGCAACTGTTCTTTCATTTTCCTATTTGAGGGCAGTCTGTTGGGCACAGGTACGTCTCCCATTTCTTCAACTGTCTCTATTAAATCCCCCTCCGGCTACTGACCAATCTTTATGAAGAACATCCCGGACGATATAGATTTTGGGTCTTCTTCTACATCAACGACCGTCTTGAGGCACCCATTGCATGATTATTTATTAGCAGCATCTAACAATATTTGTATTTCATTCTTGCTACAACTGGGGAAGAAAAAAAAATGAAGCGATAAAGATTTATGGCAGCATCTGAATCTCTTCAGCTTAAGAAGACTGCAATAAAAATACACTTAAACTTGTGGTAGACCCTTTCGACTTACTGCGAGTTATAGGAGTATGTATTGATAGACGTGTCTCGCTCACAGAACAATCTGGAAATACGGGTCAGTCGTGCTGAGTGAATTATATGGTATCATTTGACAATACTTCTTCTACCGTCTTCCACTTCTAGAATAAATATCTTTTTACGATTACGTTGAATGAGTAGGCAGCCTAAACCTAACCAGGTTCACGTATCTACCTTGGCTCGTAGTAAAATATCACTGTAAAGCCATGTCAACGGTAGCGCGTGCTTCAACCTAATATTCGGGTTAATAAAACTTAATGACATCATGATCCGATGGACCAACGAAAGGGGTGACTGTCCCAAACCACTCACAATATACATAGATAGATATATAGTGATACCGAAGAGTGAGACTAGGGTGCACAGTTTATAGCTGTCAGACGAACTTAACATTTCCACGTGCCGTTTATCGTCTGATACTATCAGATTTGAAACCCTTCTTCATAAAATATCAAAGAAAACCTTGAAAGGGTTTTAGTTTTTCAACGTGTTGGTAGTTTATGAGAGGAAGCATTTGTTTGATGAGGTAGATTGAGACATGCAAGCTTTCTTGATCGTTCTTCGTAGTGTATTTATTTTTAACCCTCGACGCAATAAGATGGGGTATTATAAGTTTGAAACGTGAATCGTGTATGCATATGTGTCTGACTATGGCATCGTAGCACCCAAACGGATGATTTTGATTTATTTATTTTTTCTGTTTGATAAGTAAAGTTGAAAAAAAATGTAGGTTTTTTTTTCAACATTAAATAGGTCTAATTAATTCGTTTATACTTCAATGATATTGCATGAACATTGTAGCATTGACTTAATTCTGGAGCATCTCCAGGAATCTGCAGAATACTGCTCATCAACTCACAGCAGCGATGTCATGTTTGGGCTCATTGGAATGGTATCATTGAACAGGTTTTACATAGATCAGTCGGAGGTGGTTTTACATTTTAAATTTAATTATTATTACTATAGTAATGTTTCATAATCAACACCAATATTATAAATGCGAAAGTCAGTTTGTTTATTTGTTTGTTTGTTTGTTTGGGACTTCTTCACGGTCAAACGGCTTGACCGATTTGGCTGAAATTTTGTGCAAAGATAGAACAAACGGCAGAATAGGATAAAGAATACTTTTTTTTTTGGCTATCGAGTCAGGGGGTCCAGATATTTTTATTTGAATTTTGGAATTATAAGACTTCTTCTCAAATAAACGGCTTGACCGATTTGCCTGAAATTTTGTATGAATACATGTCATAGGGCAGAATAGGACATAGGATACTTTTTTTCTGGCTGTCGAGTCAGGGGGTCCAGATATTTTTAATTGAATTTTGTTAATATAAGACTTCTTCTCGAATAAATGGCTTGACCGATTTGCCTGAAATTTTGTATGAATACATATCATAGGGCAGAATAGGATATAGGATACTTTTTTTCTGGCTGTCGAGGCAGGGTGTCCAGATATTTTTAATTGAATTTTGTAAATATAAGACCTTTTCTCGAATAAACGGCTTGACCGATTTGCTTGAAATGTTCTATAAAGACAGTTCATAGGGCAGAATAAAATATGAAATACTTTTTTTTTAGCTATCGAGTCAGGGGGTCTAGATATTTTTAATTGAATTTTGTAAATATAAGACCTCTTCTAGAATAAACGGTTAGACTGATTTGCCTGAAATGTTGTATAAAGACAGTTCATAGGGCAGAATAGGATATCGGATACGTTTTTTTTAGCTATCGAGTCTGAGTGTTTAGATTTTTTTTATTGAATTTTGTGAATGTGTGGCCTCTTATCAGCTCAACAGCTTGACCGATTCAGCTGAAATTTTATACATATTACAGTTCATATTGCATAGAATCACATAGGATATTATTTTTCTGGCAGTCGAGTCCAGGTGTCCAGAGTCCAGAAATTGAACTTTGTAAATGTGTGGCCAACTCTCGGTCAAACGGGTTAACCATTTAAGCTGAAATGTTGTGCACAGACAGTTAAAAAGACATAGAAGGACAACAAATACTTTTTTTTTGGGTGGATATTTCGGTTGTCTATATTTTTATTATGGAATTTTGTTAATGTGTGGCCTCTTTTCGGCCAAACGGCTTGACCGATTCTGATTAAATTTTGTACAATGACATTTAATAGGGCATAAAAGGGCAAAGAATACTTTTTTTCGGCAGTTAAGTGCGGGTGCCTATATTTTTTGTTAACTTTACATAATCATAAAAGTTTGACCTTAGGTTCATCTATAATGACTAAACTTAACAAGTGCCTTAATTAGGCCATAAAACTGTCAGGATCATTAAAAGTCATCAAAATTTACGCGATGGATTTGCTTGCCCAACGTGTTTTATATGCTTTGTGGGAAGTATTTCAAAAACATTCGTGTTTTAACAGCCACATTTAACCTAAGGGTCATCGGTGTTGACTTAGTAGGTTACAAAAACTGTCAGGGTCATAAAACGTAAAAATGTTCGCGCTCACATCGGTCGCGCAGTGATAGCGCTCGCTGAGCTCGCGCAATAATTTGTTTGATCTACTTTGTAGGTAATATTTCAGCAACTTTTGTATTTTAATAGCCACATTCATCAAAACGAGTCATAAATTGGAACAGTACAACTTTCAATAATCATAATGATTTTTTTGCCTTTAAATTAGTGGATATCAAGTTTTACCTTAGGGTCATCGGTGTTGAATAAGCAGGTCATAAAAACTGTCAGGGTCATAAAATGACGTAAAAATTTTTCGCGCTCGCTTTGCTCGCGCAGTGATAGCGCTTACTACGCTCGCGCAGTAATATTCGCGCAAACATTTGTTTTATCTACTTTGTAGGTAATATTTCAGCATTTTTGTATTTTAATAGCCACATGCATCAAAACGAGTTTATAAATTGAAACAGTACAACCTTCTATAATCATAATAATTATTAACCTTAAAATAAGTGGATATCAAGTTTAACCTTTGTGTCATCGGTGTTGACTTAGTAGGTCATTAAAACTGTCAGCGTCATAAAAAGTAGTAAAAAATTTTCACGCTCGCTTCGCTCGCACAGTGTAAGAGCTTGCTACTCTCTCGCAGTAATAGCGCTCGCTCCGGTCGTGCAAGCATTTGTTATATCTACTTTGTAGGAAACATTTCAGCAACTTTTGTATTTTAATAGCCACTTCCATCAAAACGAGTCATAAATTGAAACAGTACAACCTTCAATAATTATAATGACCTTGGTTAGGTTTACCAAGTACCAAGTAATGATTAATGATTTTAACAATAGACGATATCGAGTTCGTCCTAAGAGTCATCTGTATTGACTTGATTATTAGGTCATTAAACTGTCAGGGCTATAAAAAGTCATAAAAAATTTTTACTCGCCTAATAATAGCGCTCGCTACACTCGCGCAGCACCTTTTTTTCTTTGTAAGAAATGTTTCAGGAATGTTGTTGTGTTGAGTCAAAAATGTAAACAGCACAACTTCGTATACCTAACCAAAATGATTAATGACTTTAACAATAGAGGATATTGAGTTCGACTTTGAGGGTCATCTATGGTGATTTGGCCTAAGAGATCATCGATCTAGACGTCAATGGTCATAAAGACATAAATAACGCGGGCGAAGCCGCGGGTAACAGCTAGTTATTTTATATAAAAGTCGTAGGCAGGTGAAGTGACGCTGGGATAAATGATTGGTCGCTGGTAGCGGTTAAAAATGAATTGTTACGGTGCTACGGTGCTACAGACAGACACACACATACACAGATACACTCGTCAAACTTATATTACCCTTTTAATTACATTTCCGTCGGGGGTTACGTAATATACTAAAACTCAAGCCACTATTTAACTCATAAGTTAATCACTCACAATAGGTGCGTAAAAACTAAATTATTCATACGAAGCAGAACAACTAAAATCTCTTCGCTGAAATTACAGGTTAAGTTGTGAACGCCTGAACTTCACGAGATAGTAGTTAAGTACACGCTAAGTTGATGAGGCTTCTCGTTACTTCGCGCGATAACTTACGTATACTTACTGAGTAACTAGCGTCTAGACAGATTCAATATAGGCGGCGTAACGTCACTTTGGAAATTTACCCGCGGAAATTCTATGAATCGTGAAGGGCGGACTAATACGCAGCTAAATAAACTGGCCAAGTGCAAGTCGGACTCGCACTAGTAGGGTTCCGTACCACACTACAGTATTTTATAAGATCGAGCAAAAAATACCACTATCATTTTTCGCCAGCAAAAAATAATATTTAATAAACATTTGATTTCTTATAACGCCATCTAACGTTTAACAAATGTGTTAGGGATCGAAATTTCAATATAACGCCATCTATGGGACGTTTGCCTAACTAAGTGTTCATAGATGGCGTGAAATGCCGAAAAAAACACGTTTCTTGTATGGGGACCCTCTATTATTTTTAATTTTATTCTGTTTTTAGTATTTGTTGTTATAGCGGCATCAGAAATACATCATCTGTGAAAATTTCAACTGTCTAACTATCACGGTTCATGAGATACAGCCTGGTGACAGACGGACAGACAGACAGACAGACAGACAGACGGACAGCGGAGTCTTAGTAATAGGGTCCCGTTTTACCCTTTGGGTACGGAACCCTAAAAATGAATTCGGACGGGAAACGGCCTCGCTGACCCAGTAGGTCGCCCGATGCGGTATCGGTCACATTCAGGCGTCATAACTCCGTGTACAAAGCCACATATCAGCGGTCAGGGCGCGAATATCCCACTCATGTAAATGCCGGCCGAGTCCCCGAGTCCGTTTGTTTATCTCGGCCGACCGAGCCCGCCTCCGACCGATTTACACATGCCAATATTCGCTGACTTTGATTTAATATACCGGATCCTACATATTGTTATGGTAATGTCCACGAAGCTCCGATTTCTTTTCGGGTCTCATATCGTGTCCCGACCCGGCGGCAGGACGGCTCTCATTTTGCTTATAAAATCACATATAGCCTGCACGGCTCCGGAGTGATCTTGCGCGATCCATGCAAAATATTATGATCTCAACTATTTTATATAATGCCAAATTCTCTAGAATTTCTTTAAAAGACTTATCTACACATACATTTTATCGCCAATTATAATCTTGTATTGTATTTATTTTTAAGTCCACTTCAACTTTGTCATTTCAAATTTAAATAATATGTAAAACTTAAATGAAAAATTTAAAACCACATCCGAGTAATCAATGTGTAGTCTGTTCATGAAGACCATTTAAATAAAATATATATGCTGTAAGTTGAGTATTCTGCAGATTCTAGATTCAGCCAGGTTAAGGTTACCGTGTTCCTGAAAAATCACCGACTGAACAGATTTTTAAAAATTAAATGCTAAGAAAACTAATGATTAAGTCACCTAACAAACAAAAAAAACCAAATCGGTTACACACATACAGACACACATTATAAACAGATACAAAGATTCACAGACATACATATATATTATACTCACGCCAAACTTATAACCCCATCCTTCTGCGTCGGGATTTAAAAATGAAGTTTAACTTAAAGACTCGAAGCGAGGACGTGACGTCATTTTCCTGCAAGGACATCATCGCACCACGTTCGAACTGAAGAGTTCACTGTTATATAAATAAGAAATGATATCCACGGGTGATGGATGGACTCGCGGCTACGTGACGTGGCAGCGAGCGGCCGCCACCGACTAGATAATATAACGACGGTCTTCGACTTGATCTCGGTTTTAACTCCATGTAACTACGTGAAGTACGTGAATGCGAGATAGATCTGTAGGGATTCGCTTCGATGCCGAGCTTGGCATTGCACCAAATGGAGTTACAGTTGCGATGGTTTTTCAGCAGCTCAGCGACGCAACCTCAGACGTCCACGGAATGATAAGTGAAGTGGGCCGGATTACAACATTACGGGTTGGGTTCTTGTTTTACGAAAACGAAACGTGCACAAGGAACTGATTTTGTTTAAGCCATTCAGACTTGATGCCTATATTACGATTTATTTTGTTGTATTGTATTGCATGTACAGCTTACTTTAGTAATGTGTGGTAAAGTGTAACTTAGTTTACGAGATGTATATACGTGGAGTATATCTCTTGCAATATAATTTCTTGCATCCCAGAAAAGCGCCAGGGCCAATCTAATATAATATTTGGGTATGAAATAATTATCATATTGACAATTTATTACAATTCTGTAACTAATTTCCATTCCTGTTGAAATTATAAAAACTAAACCGCAATGAAATCCGATCTCCATCGGTTAAATATCCAAGCACACACACGATAGGTAGAGTATTTGTAACGAACCCGATCATCCTGCCTCATAAAATGTGAAATAAAATCCGAATCCGACGTCAGCGTCTGCGGCGCATCGTAAACTGCAGCCGACCGAAGATGGTGAGTTCAAACACAGTGGCAACTTGACATCCGAACATTCGGACATACGAAAGCATTTTTGTCTAAGCTGAAACGAAGACCTTCGCTTCGCTTGGTCATCAAAAACTCAGGTTCCACTAAATTAACAATACGGAAACTTATCGTTAACTTACAAGGTGTCGACAATGTTTTGGCTTCGTTCGGAAGTCTTCCTCAGAATCTTGACTGTGGAGTAAAGACGCTGTCTTAAATAAATTAAATCATGAAATAAACAAAATAAAAACTAAACCTTCACATAAATCAAACCGCCTGTAGCCATGTTCCTCAATCCTGACACAAACGTTTTTCCAAACCGGAACTCAAAAGAAACTGTGAAACCAGAACTAAGTTACGACTGGACTACGAATCAGTCATCATAAACGTAATTAACATAATAACATTCCCGGTACTAATTGGTAGATTGGTGGCGTAGATTGCATTAGCGCACTCTTGGCCTCATCTGCATGACCAACGCGTTAGTTGCCGCGCGTGTGGACAGCCTTAATTATCCCGCGTGACTGGATTACTAAACAATTTTATGTGTTTTTGAAGAAGATTTGTTCCGTATTTGTGGGCTTGAAAATTGCCATTTCAAATGAACGCATAAACGTGAAAATTATTGTAACACACACATACTATCACAATTTTATGTAAAACCGATTTACAACACAAAAAAAATGATACTGATCAAAAAAACATTCTATGTATATTGAATGTCACAATTAAATATAGTCATACATGTAAATATTTATATTATAGAGTACTAAAAGGTAATTAAAATTAAAGCATTACATAAAATTAAATTCAGCACAAAATTTTAATTTTTGAAAAAAAATTGATGATGAATGTGATTGTGCCCGAATGTGACGTTTAATTTTTAATTTTCACCTAAATTAAGTATAAGGGCGAGCCTTGAATTTTTTGTAAATGCACCATTATTAAGTCTTTCAGAGTAATCTAATTAGACAGGTGACTCAATGTAGGGACTTGGCTTTGTTTCAGGAAAATTCGTTCAACCATTAGAAGATTATAAGCTCTTTTCTAGTTGACGAAGCTATGAGAGATTCTTTCATAGGTCTGATCAATTCCAAATGCGGTACTCTGTTACATTAAATGGTGCTGGGGCATCTCCTAGAATCCGTAGAATGCTAAAATCCTCACCAACATACTGCAGTGATGTCGAATTTGGGCTCATTGGAAGGATCTAAATTAACAGAACATAACTAGATTAGACGGGGGTAGTTTAAAATTTTGAATTTAAGTATTATAGCTAAAAGGCTTGACTATTCGTCAATTCAGACATGAAATGTAGTATAGGGGTAGCCGGTATGATGGTGGGGTAGTATAGGGGTAGCCGGTATGATGGTATGATGGTAGAATAGCAGCAGGGCACAACTAGTTTATTGATATAAGAAATATGTAGTTAATAATACCCCGGCTGCGGTAATGATAACGTAAATATTGTAGGTGCTAATCACGCGAGCAGTTAGCGCGAGAAAGTGTTTACAGTGGTTATAAAATGCTCGTTAAAATATCTCACGACGTCCTCTCATACATTTTACGCTCGTTGTAAAACATTGAAAAAACGTTAATAAGAAAATGTAACAGTATTGAAGTATGTAGGCTCAGGAAATTGAGGGTATTTGATAAATTAGTCGTATGGATCAGTATGGGTACTTAAAAACCTTAAATCATAGTTTCTATCGTTGTTCAGTAGGTCCCGGTATACAGTAGGTGCATACAGTAGTTAGCTATTCCGAAAGCTGATAAAATTCCTTTGTGATATGATGTGACACAGGTTATTTGTACCTCGACCCCCTAATTGTAGACCGTTTAAAGTTAATTGAATTAAAAAGATATTTGATTAAAAAAATTGCGTCTTATAAAGGGTAAGAAACACATTTTGTGACAATATTGAACATTTTGTCGAAATGGCTGAAATATGATTGTAGCCGTTTTAAGGTGGAAACGCACTAGAGCGGCGCAGCAGCGGAGTGGCGCGGCGCGTCGGCGGAGCGGCGCGGCCAGAATAATATTATTTCCACTGTTTCCTAAGAAATAAGACGCACTACGCGGCGCGGCGCGGCGTAGTTGCCTCCTGGAGAATATTTTGCCGCATCGAACCGCGCCGCGCCGCTCCACTGCTGCGCCGCTCTAGTGCGTTTCCACCTTTAACCCAATTCTCCACCAATTAAATAAAATTGCAGGTAGAAACATTTTCAAATAATCATCTAACCTGCTTACAAATTTTTACGATAATCGGTTGAAAATGCGACTTGAAGCATTTTGTTCCAAGATGCTTCGCCCATTCTTCGCGCTCACTTTGTTAACATCTGTTATTATATAACCACGCCTCTTTATGAGTAACTAGCTGGCCCGGCGAACTTCGTACCACCTAACAGACAATGAATGTCGTGTTACCTTTTAGATGAACTTAATTTAGGCTTTTATGAACGTAATACAATGAATACAAAAGAGATATTAAGTTTAGTAATGTAATATGGCACTTTGATTATCAAGTAAATAATCAAAGTTATGGCAATATAGAAATAGAATAAAAATACAACAATTAAGTACTACAACCGCGTGTCAGCAAGACATGATGCAATGAAACAATGTTATTATTGTTATAGATAAGTTATTAAATTGAAATTTGTTCGATTGAGTTTAATTTTAATTGTTAAAATATAATCACCAGTATTTAATTTTAATTCTGAATAAGTATACTTACTTCATGAATAACCGTCTAATATTTTTTTGCCGTATGGATACAACTGCATACATACGGAACTCATAACTTGGCTATCACATTCTTACATATCTCTGTATTTACCTTCATTCTGACAAAATATAACATTGATTAGGCTAGGCATTGATTATTATTGTCTTTTTTTTTGTTTTATTAGGGCTCCACACGTTTAGTGTATTTAGCCAGTGTCAGGTATTAAAATTCTTCAAGTTTTTATCAATTTTAGTCGTAGAGATGAGTTAAAGTCACATTTCAGCTCAGTTTTCAAGTAAAAGTCTAGTCTTAGTCCTACCTTCAGTAAAGATGTGGTGTTTACTGAAGATTTCCAGTGGAATTTTGGTGAGAACGCAAATAGCATGTTTTTCAACATTGTGCTGTTTCCCTACACTCGCACACATTCACTGGTACTTAATGGTTAATAATCCACATTTATTACACATTAACACACACTTTTCCACGTTACCGCCAAAAACTCGTAAGCATACATTTCTCAACGCACGCATATTTGACAATAATTAACTTGTCATACAATTGTCATTACTGACAGTATTTAAAATATCAACATTTTTAAAATGTACATGACATGAAAACACACATCCTCGAAGAATGTTTGTACTTGACACTGGCTAAATACACTAATCGTGTGGAGCGATGACCCTTATTAATTTGAGATTGACCGTATCGACAGGAACATTTTGGCAAAATGTTTTTTTCTTATATAATTCTTTTAGGTCAATTCTTCATTGGTTTTAATACTTATTATCCTATTCCTGACAACTACAATTTCAAAAATACAAAAATCATAAAAATTGGCCCAGCCGTTCTTGAGTTATAAGTGTATTAACTAACACGACTTCCTTTTATATATATAGATTATTCTGAGGTCTAGATATACACAACAAATATTTTATGTACGTAATCAAGCGGATGCATCGCTAGGTACACAGCCTAGACATCTGGACAAAAAGTGCAAGCTGCGCGTCGAGACGACCGCGCTAGACAGGTTTTTGTCGACAGCGCAAGTGCAGCTACGTCTTGTTTCTCCACAAGACATCAGTTTTAAAATTAACTGCGGAGTGAATAAGTTCATTTGTTTTGGTATAAATGTTTCGTGGGAAACATTTATACCAAAAAAAAAAAAATTTTTTTTGTATATTCCCTGTTTACTCAAAAACACCTGGACCGAAATTTTCCTTTTTTCACCCGACTACGGCGAAGCAAAAGAAAGGGTTATGTTTTTGACCGGTATGTAACCAACATGTGTATTCCCCAAATTAACAACACGAAATACTACAAAAGCTCTTTCGTAAGCGCAATTAAAGTATACAATCATCTACCAACAGAACTAAAATCTTTGCATGGGTTTACATTTAAGAATAAATTGAAACAGTGGTTGCTTTCAAAAGCATATTATAACTTAAACGAGTACTTTGATATTAATTGACATAATATATAATTGACAATAAGTATAAAAATATAAATTGTAAAAGTTATATCTCTAAAGTAGTTATAATTATTACTATTTATTATATTATTTATTTATTAATGTCGCATTGTCATGTTGTAAATTGTATTTTATTTTCGATTTATGATTTTATCTCTAGCTATAAAGTACATATAAATAATTAAAATAGATTTAGACTCGCTTAACAAAGTGTGGTAATCATTGTTTATTTTTAAGATTATGTCTTTCTATTAACATAATTTTAAGATTTTGTAACCTATTATTGTATGTTCGAAATGAACAAACTGTTGAGACATATTATGTATTTTAACACCTTTTGTACACAGTTTTCACAATAAATATATTCTATTCTATTCTATGTGGGTATGTATGTATGTAAGTATATATGTATGTATGTTTGTATGTATGTTCATCTGTTCCCTCATAACTTCTAAACTACTTATCATAATTTAACAAATGAGGTGTAGTTGGACGCGTCTTATTTGTCTGCTAGTTATAGGCTATATGACGTTACAACCAATTGAATGTGGCGCCCTCTAGAGGGCACGAAGTCCAAAGTAAACAAAAAAATTCATTCCACCCCATCGTGTGTGGTATCGTTGAATAGGAATTTAAAAATAAAGATAAGGTTTATTACATCATATTTATGTCGGGCTTAGCGTTAGTGAGATAAATCCCGCCGAAGTCAAGAAAACTAATTTTTACCCCACGGCGTCGCAAGGAAGCAGTTGGGAGAGTTATGTGTTTGTTGATCGCTGTGTATGTCTGTAAGTATGATGACATGTATACATGTATACATTTATGGAAAAACCCCAAAATGCTTTAAATAAAAAATAAGTTCAAAAACTAAAACCCGACTACTGAAAAATCACACTCTAAAAAGTATGAAACAAGAAAATAATCTCATCTGAGATCGCTATGTACAAACTATTCAATATGTATCGTGTATTATATACACAACTTACTTGTAATAAACATTTTATTGTATTTCATAAATATTGTTAGTAGAACTTATTTTTTATTAGAAGGGTATACTTGTTGAGGTGTTACCATTTAAATTTAATTGAGATTGGATGAGTGTCTCCAGATATAAAGAGGTAAACATTTGGTAATGAAAACAACTAGCGCGACATTTGAAGAAAACTAAAGGAAACTCCTTTAGTTTTTAAACGATCTTATAAATCAAGTATTACAGGATCGCCTCGTCATCATCCGAATTTCCAAGCAAGCTAACCCATTCGAGATCACAATTGCCATTTATAATGTCCAGTAAAATTGCAAGGTATTCAGTTAGATTCAACTAATCTTAGACATTGTTACATCCAAAATTCTAGGTACTTGCAGTTTCAAACAGTTTTGTTTTCATGATATCAGATAGGAATCATAGTTCAGGTGAGCATCCTGCTTTTCTTGTTATTAATATCATATTATAATCTTGCAGCAAGTTACGACACGCAACGCTAAACAGCAATTATAGATATAATCGCAACAGGAGGAAAAAGGATCAAATAAACAAGTTCTCGCAGAGATTTGGCACAAATAATATGTCTGAGTCGGCGATACGTCTACTGCGGGAAACTTTTAACTGAACGAAGTGCTAACAACCAGGGATCGGAGGAAATAGTTCCGACTAAGGAAAACTCGAGGAATCGAGGAAACGCTGACCTTGTTTACTGCCAATCTGCTGATTGCAGCCGGCTGCCGCCTGACGCCTGCCGCTTGCCGCCCGCCGCTTGCCGCCCGCCGCCGGACCGGTCAGGTATACATCACCAGCCGATTAACTCGTGTTTATGAGGTTAACTAGTTATCACAGATGTGGAAAGCAAAATGTCTGTTGAGTTCAATGTGGTTCGTATTTCGTATCGAAAGATGCGAGGTGCAACTAAGTGACGCTTTAATTTCATCGAAAATGTACCTAATAGGTTTGTAGTTTGTGTCTCTTATTAATATAGTATGTAGAATACAAAAAAAAATGCTGATGGGTTTTGATTGTAATTCAAACCACCCACCCAATTAAGGAATATTGTTAATCGGTGATTCGAGTGAAGAGTGTTGAACTGGTTGAGATTTTCGCAATGGTTTGGGTTCCATTACCTGGCGTCAACTTGTAGATACAACAAGTACATCAAATTGCGACTCACTTAAGAAGGCAAAACATAATAATTTCTCTAGTCATTAATTGAAAACTCCAGTATGTAAATATCTTTATCGTAGTACACCTTAAATGACATGGTAACGTTCAAGCTCCAACAATAATGCTATAATATACGACTATATCTCATTTTCCGCACTGAAAGCGCCCGATCCCACCTCTACCAATACACACTTCTATAACTGGGCGACGCCGCACAATTCCATTCGAGAAAATCCGAAGCGAAAACCGCGTGAAAATATCTTTACTCGTATTGAATGCGCGAAACATTCGATCGACTTTTTACATATTTGCCGCCGAGACGATATCCACACAAAGCCCCACCTGTCGATACCAGGACTTGAAGCACTTACTGCTGTATAAATACGGTTCATTTTCGAGTTTACATTGTGCGCGTACATTTGCATCTGCGGATGATAGGGAAGACTTAATTTGCTAGATTCAGTTCGTAGTGGCGCTTTGTTCTGGAACCGTCTGTACGGAAGCGATGTGATATTGTCACCAGAGTGAGGAGTTTTTATATTTACTTTGTTTTGACTTGACTTCAAGAATCAAAGAATCAAAGCATTTAAGAATCAAGAATCAAAGCATTTATTCAGTATGTAGGCAGTATAAATATACGCACATGTACACGTCAAAATCATAAATCATAACCAATTATCAAGTAAACATAGCAAAAGCAGAATTTAACGCTTTGAATTAGAAAAAAAAAGTAATGAACCATTCAGCTGTCATCCAATCGTTTACGTCAGAATATTAAAAAAAAATTAAAGTAGGTTAAAACCAACCATACATGTAACTGCGTGTTTCAGTACTTCAGACAATTTTTATATAAAAAAAAATAAAAAAAGTGAAATAGTGAAACACAACATAGAGAAACGCATACCGATCACAGTACATATCATGATCCAAATGGAACTGATAGTCCGTCTGTCAGCTGCATAATATTGTTTAAATAAAAATAAAAATGGCAAGCCTAGAAAGAAAATCTGCGGACAAAAGGGGAAAACTGAATGGCTGTTGAATCTACCGGTGTTTCGGAAATACTCCCATCAGAGAAGAAACACCAAGAAACTCTATGGGGCTTGTCTTGTCATTTTATCTTTTTTTTTAAATTAATAGTACATGTCAGCTTTAAAATTTTAACAATATATTATTAATTATAATACAATTTATATTTGTTCTTGGAACTTGGGGCATTCAGGCCATGCATTTCTGCCATATAGTCACCTATTGTATAGTATGATTTTTTCATCAAATTGGATTTTATATAGATTTTAAATTTGCTCATAGGCAATTGATCAATATCTTTAGGTAGCTTATTGTAAAAGCGTACACAGTTCCCCATGAATGAACCACTAACTTTCTGCAGTCTGAAATTAGGTATAATTAATCTATTTTTATGTCTTGTATTAAAATTATGTACATCAGACCTTTTCTTTTAATCATTTATATTCTTGCGTATGAACAAAATATTTTCATAAATGCATTGACATGCTACTACTGATGAAAAGTGATGAAAAGACTATACTGATGAAAAGCCTAATGTTGTATAGGCTTATAAATCTCTATAGTATTTTAGACAAGATCTGCGTCTACAGATTCATGAGGATAAGTAAGTGGTAACTTCACATACATTCATACAGACAGCCCCATACTTGGCTAACGACAACAATGAGAACTAAGGTTGTGATGTACAGTTGTACTATTCATTATTTTGTGTCTAAAGTAAAGGATCTTTAGCATTGGAATCGTTGAAAAAACTGATAGCACTATCACTAATCCGAAAATCGTGTCATTATTGTCAATGTATAAAATATATCAGTTATGTTTAAAACAAGAACAGCTAAGCCGCTCAACAGAATACAAAATATGTTAATATTCCGCAGACAACTCTGGTAATAAGTTACAAAATAGGGCAGTTAAGCGTCGCTTTGTCAGAAGTACGCGCACTTATCCGAGTGTCGGTGGTTTGTGTGAGGGGAGAGCTGCCTTCTATTATATTATTGTGATTAACTGTGCGTAGCTATACATTCGGACTAACTTATTTTTATTAACTTTTGAAGATTACAAAATAGTAGATTGTATAACAAGGGTGCAAAATAATACTTTTCTGCGAGGCCGCTTTTTTAAACCCAGAGCGGAGTATTCTAGAGTAGAATCCCGAGCGTAGCGTGGGATTCTAAAGTAGAATCCTGAGCGTAGCGAGGGATTTAAAGAACGTCGGCCGAGGGAAAATAATTTTACGGCCGAGTTATACACTCTGCTTTTTATCCCCCTCTATGAGAAAAGGAAATAAAGTAAAAATATAGTAAAGGCTCATCATGTCATGTCATGTAATGTTATGAAATGTCATTTAATGTCATGACATGTCACTTAATGTCACGTAAGGACATAAAATGTCATAAAATGTCATGATATGTCACAAAATGTCATCGAATATCATCAAATGTAACAAAATATCATGAACTGTCTTGAAATGATACGAAATGACATAAATGTCATGAAAAGTAACGAAATGTCATTAAATGGCACGAAATTTCATAAAATTTCATGAAATGTCACAAAATGTCCGAAATGTCATGATATGTCACGAAATTTCATGAAGTGTCACGAAAAGTCACGAAATGTCATGTAATGTCTCGAAATGTTACGAAATGTCACGAAATGTCATGAAATGTTACAAAATGTCACGACATGTCACGAAATTTCATGTAATGTTATGAAATAATAAAATAAAAATAAATCGCGAATGAACAGGTATCTATTAGGTAAGCGTGCTACATCGTCGACCGCATCGTCACTTAACATCAGTTGAGATAGTGGTAAAACGCTTGCTTATCTAGTATAAAAAAAAATCATATATAATGTCAAGGAATTTCATTAAACCTCCTTAGACCGGGCACTATAGAAGAACATTCATAAGCCAAAAATTAAAAAATTACTTTCCCGCCCTAGGGCGGAAAAGACCTATTTTGCGCGCACTTCATCATTAACAGCCTGTACTCGTCCACTGCTAGACATAGGCCTCTCCTATGGCACGCCACTGAGCTCGATCTTCAGCTATTTGTTTCCAACCGCTGCCAGCCAGCTTGCGTATATCATCGCTCCATCTAGCTGGAGGGCGTCCTACGCTTCGTTTCCCGAGTCGTGGTCTCCACTCTAGAACACGTCTACCCCAACGGTTATCGGTTCTACGACAGATGTGACCAGTCCACTGCCACTTCAGCTTGCTAATCCTTTGAGCTATGTCGATAACCTTGGTTCTCTGTCGGATGACTTCATTTCGAATTCGATCTTTCAGAGATACTCCGAGCATAGCCCTTTCCATAGCTCGCTGAGCGACTTTTAATTGGTGGATCAGTCGCACCGTCAGTGTCCACGTCTCGGCTCCGTATGTCATTACAGGTAGGACGCACTCATTAAAGACTTTTGTCTTTAGGCTCTGTGGTATCGGCGATGAAAAGACTCGACGTAGTTTTCTATATGCTGCCCATCCCAGCTGTATTCTTCTGCGGACTTCCTTTTCGAAATTGTTTCTACCCAATTGCAAGGTTTGGCCAAGGTAGACATATTCTTGAACAGTCTCGAGAGGGACTCCATTTAAGGCAATCGGTTCCGGAATGACATGTTCGTTGAACATGATCTTGGTCTTATCCAAGTTCATCCGGAGACCGATGCGTGCAGAAGAATCAGCAAGGGTGGTCAGCATGTATTCCATGTCCTGTACGGTTTCAGCCATGATAACGATATCGTCCGCAAATCTCAGGTGTGAGAGGTTTTCGCCGTTGATGTTTATGCCTCGTCCTTTCCAGTTCAGCGTTTTGAACATATCCTCTAGAGCGTTTGTGAACAATTTGGGGGAAATAACGTCCCCTTGTCTCACACCTCGATGTAAAGGGATATGTTCAGTCTGCTGATTTTGTACTTGGACGGACATAGTCGCGGCTTCATACAAACCTCTCAGCACTTGCACGTATCGCCAATCAATTTGGCACCGTTGCAGGGAATCCAGAACAGACCAGGTTTCAATAGAGTCAAAGGCTTTCTCATAGTCCACAAATGCTAGACACAGGGGCTGGTTATACTCTTCTGTCTTCTGTATAACCTGCCGCACAGTGTGTATGTGGTCTATGGTGCCGTATCCTCCTCGGAACCCAGCCTGTTCAGGGGGCTGGAACTCGTCGAGTTTACGCGCGAGACGATTTGTGATGACTCTCGAAAACAGCTTATAGACGTGACTCAAGAGTGAAATAGGTCGATAGTTCTTTAATAGGGTTTTGTCTCCTTTTTTGAAGAACATAATGACTACACTCTTGCTCCACGTCTTCGGAGTTCTCCCCGAAAAGAGGATAGAATTGAAAATACGCTGAAGCTGTTGTAGCGTAGGAGTTCCACTAGCTTTTAAGAGCTCCGTTGTGATTCCATCCTCTCCGGGGGCTTTTCCGTTTTTAAGCTGTCTGAGAGCCAACACAATTTCGTCTAGGCTGATATCTGGCAAATCTTCGGTATGGTGGCGGGTTAGAGTGGCTCTAGGATCTTCAATATGGGGTTGGGGACGGGACGCTTGTGAGGTGTATAAGTGGCCGTAGAAGTCTTTAACTTCCCTGAGAATCTCCGGCTTAGAAGCGACGACACTCCCGTTAGATGTGGTCAACTTCGTCAGATGGCTTCGGCCCAGCTCTTGAACAAAGACTTTTGACCCCCGGTTTCGCTCGATCGCATCTTTAATAGAGCTTGTGTTGGAATTCCGGAGGTCACGTCTTACGAGCTTCGTGATCTTTTTGTTCAAAGACCGCTGTTCTGACGAAGTGACTGCAGGAGTTTCACGCCGCTTCTGCATTAGCTGCAGAGATTCTCCTGAAAGCTTAGACTTCCTAACGGCACCTCGCGTCTCACAGAATTTCGTTCCCTCTTCCCTGAGGATTTCCACCACTTGGTCGAGATCTTGGTCAATATCAACGTCGACTGTGGTTTCCAAGGCAGCGAATCGGTTCTCCAGTTTTAGCTGGAATGTTTCAGACCCAACTACGGACTGGAGCATGTTAGGTCGGAGCGTGGACTTCATTAGACGGACGCGTTCAAGCTTGCAGTCGATATCTAGAGTGCCTCGGACTAGTCGGTGATCACTGCCGGTTTTAAACCTAGTGATCACTGAGACATCTCTAAATATACGCTTCTTGTCCGTCATAATGAAGTCGATCTCGTTATTGGTCATAGAGTCGGGGCTTAGCCACGTCCACTTCCGCCGGGGATCTTTCTGAAAAAAAGAATTCATCAGAAAAAGCCCCTCTTTTTCCAGGAAGTTGACGAGCATTTGCCCCCTATGATTCCTGCTTCCAATTCCGTATGGACCTACTACCGATTCGCTGCTTGATTGTACTCCCACTTTAGCGTTGAGATTCCCCATGACAACGTTGAAGTGAGCCTTTTGGGTGGTGTGCAAGGCCTTGGAAATGTCCTCGTACATTTCCTCCACTTCATCATCCGAGTGTGCCGAAGTCGGTGCGTATACTTGGATAACTTTAAGGCTATACCTCTCGGTGAGTTTGATCACAAGATACGCTACCCTTGTCGACACACTGGAGATTTCTAGAACGTTGTCAGAGAGGACCTTGTGGACCAAAAACCCGACACCGCCTTGGGATGGTTGGTCTCCCTCTCTGAAGTACATAAGATGACCGGATTCCATGGTCACGGTATCCTCCCCCTCTCTTCGGATTTCACATAACCCTAGAATGTGCCATCTTATGTTCTTCAGCTCCTCTTCGAGTTGTGCCAGATGTTCATCAAGCCGTAGCGTGCGTCCGTTGTACGTTGCCAGTGTCAGTCGGTGTTGGCGGCCTACCGTAGCCCGGGGATTCTTAGCACCCCCTGCCCCGCCGTTACCATGACCGCCGCCTTGGCCAGGAATAGCAGGGCGACCGGGAACTGGGGGCCGTTGTGTAGTTGTGTCTGCCATGAAGGTTTTGCCCAAATAATCACCACGCGCTGGGCAGTCGGGTTGGGTGATCGCAGGACGTAGCTTCTCGCACCGGTGACGCTGCTGCCCGTCACCGGTCTGTGGTATTTAGTTACGCCGCTTGGAATGGTTATACCGCCATTGGTCGGTCGCCAGAGCCTCGTCAGCTGATCGGCAGGATGCACCGCGGGCAGGTGAGGTTGGCTGGGAGCACTAAGGTGAAATTGTGCTCCCTTACATCCCATTGCGCGCACTTATCGAGGAATAAACCATCACTTTTCGAATAGATGGGATGAAAAAATATTATAGTCGTTTGACCTCTATCTTGCCTGGTGATAAGCGATGATGTGATCGAAGAGACTAGAATACTCCTACTCTCAAAGCTAAGTGCTGGAACACTGTAAGGTTATGGCGGCAGGTTTTTTGCTTGATGGTGGTAAGCTACTGTTTAGTGGCAAGTCAGGCGGAACTACTGTGGACCAACACCCGTGCTAAGATTTGAACCAGTGACCTCTCGCTTAGAAGACAAGCCATGTATCCATTACACCAACGAGGCACTCAAATAATTATACGGAACTACGCCGCACCACCTAACTATCTACCGAAACATAATTATTATAAACAAAGTTTGTAAACAATGTGAGTAAAGTGCTATTTTAGTGAAATTTATATGAATACTAGCTGACCCGGCAAACGTTGTTTTGCCATATAAATAAATGGCTATTAAAAAATTAGGGTTGATCGTAGAAGGGTGAAAATTGAGGATTGTATGTATTTTTGTATGTTGTATCATAAAAAAATAGAAATTAAAAATTTTGTCTAAATAATAAAATAAAAAATTTAGGGGTGGACTACCCCTAACATTTAGGGGGATGAAAAATAGATGTTGGCCGATTCTCATAGATACCGGATAAGCACAAAAAATTTCATCAAAATCGGTCAAGCCGTTTCGGAGGAGTATGGCAACGAAAACTGTGACACGAGAATTTTATATATTAGATTAAGTACCTTTCTTGCTAAACTTTTATTCAATGTCACCTGCATAATATAGTGTCACGTTGAAAAAATTAACCTAACAAAAATAGACTATCATTATAATGAAAAAGCCCTTCAGTCGTGTACTATAATAGTATAAGAGGTAACTGTTTAAAACAGCAGGGCTAGTATGGCCTTATCCCCGGGGGAAAGACAAAATTATTTCCCTCTGACAGGAGATCAACACAACAATTTAAACGCTTGGTGAAGTTTAACCCCGAGTTTTGATTTTGTTTCGTATTAAAAAGATTAAAAAAAGAATTGATTAAAAGTCAGCAGGCGTTTATAGTTGTCGAAAAACTTTACGTATGATTTGCCTTCTCCACCAAACAAAACACGGATAGGTGGAAAGACAAAATAGTCCCCTTGCTATGCTAGCCCTGCAGAAGGCTGCCGGCAACACGTGGAACGGTCGCGGAAGTAAAGTGGCAACTCCCCTCACGCGGGATTATTTGCAATCAACAGGGGGAACCGGTGCACTTGTAACAATTTGCACCTAAATACTCCTTAACTTTATTACGCCGGAGAGTCGTCTCTAGACGCTGCGTATTCATCAAGTTTTATTATCAAACTTATTATATATTATTGTGGGTAGCTTTCTTCGTGTTTCGACGTCTTTTACTCATTTTCATAAATAATTGAGCAGATATTTAATCATAAGTTATCAGACCACTTGATTGATTGAATTTCATTATTAAAAAAAAAAACCGGCCAAGTCGAGTTGGACTCGCCCACCGAGGCTTTCGTACCAACGTAGATACCAATTAAGCTATACGGTGGGTTGTATGAGCGGTCATATAACTCAGAGGCCTATCTTAACTGGCAAGACTATGTATGTATGGGGGGACACCCTTTAATTTTCAACTTTTTTTTTTTGGATTTTTCCTTTATTTGTGCTGTAAGACCTTGCTTTTCGCCAAATTTCATGAATCTAGGTCAACGAGAAGTGCTTGGTGCTTGGTGCTTGGTTTTCGACCAAGAACCTAAAGGGTACTTCTGGACTTAGAATTGTCAATTTTGGTCAAAAGCAAGATCTTACAACACAAGTAAAGGAAAAATTCCGAAAAATAAAAAAACATTTGAAAATTCCGGTAAATTTTGGTCCCCATATCTTTTTATCATGTTGACTTAGGACCGTGATATTTATACACCTAATAAGGACTATAGGCTTTACTCCTGAGAAAATCGGTGGTGACACACGGACAGACAGACAGACGGACAAACGGACAAGAAAGTGATCTTATAAGGGTTCCTTTTTATACATTTTGGGGTATGGAACCCTATAAATGATTAATAAATTCTTGAAGCCGGGTTGTAGTTCTGTACATTCTCTACTTTCGCCTTCTTACTGAGCAAAATTACTAATTAATTCATAAAATGTAAGCAATAAGCGATACCTATATGCTCACTACACATATAGTACCATGTGCAATATAGAGATGTGACCAGATTTATTGCGAATATATTATCTTTGCAATGTATATAAACTCTTCACTGAAACTTTTAGTTTTGACCAGTTCGCAAAAAAATACTTCAACCTACTACAAAGTAAATCTATATTAGGACTTATCCCGTATTCCCTAGAGCATTCGCTGCTTCTATTCAAAGACGTTCCAGATGGCAGTCTTGTAAAAACTTAATGCAATAAACATCAATACAGATCCCGTTAAACCCGTCGCCATTGAGGTTGAAAATCTCTCTTTTCACAATGTTTACTGAATGGAGTAGAGCAAAAAGCGCATAAAGTGCAAATATGTATTTATTTTCCCGCATTGTACGGTTGGCGTCCGAGGGGTGTTTATCCGCGCTATATGTATGCAAATACGGAGATGCTCGCTGAGACGATAGCCTTAAGAGATTGGCTCGGGTTTGTTCTCCATTGTTTCTGTATTGAACATTCATTCGAATATCTAAAATAGTTCCTATTTGAATTGAGCCAAAATTGTTGAATCGACTGTGATCCAAGTAAGTGCCAACTTGTAAGACAAGATTTGTGTTTCTTTATCGTATATTTTTTATTTGGCTCTACATGATCTGTGTATTTAGCAAATGTCTAAGTTTTACTTTATTCTAGTTTTTTAAAATACAAATCCGTAAAGGATGTGAACTTTACTGTCGATATTCAGTGGAATTTTGGTGTGAATGCAGAAAGCTTCACAAATATTCAGCTAGGGTTGTTCTAGCCCCGTTTCGATAGTTCAGTATAAACCTAAACGATGAAATGAGATAATCATATATTCCGGTAACGTTTAATCCTCCAACAAAGAGTAACGTCGGCCATTAGCGAGCTATAACGTCCCGCCCTTATCTCGCATAATTAAAACAATACAAGCGCGCGCCCGCGGCGCTGCTCAGTATGCCACCGGCGGAGGACGGTCACGCGCTCGTTTGCCCAACTTCTTCATTATGGGACAAAGAAAACGACAAGAGAGCAAGAGTCATATTTTAAAAATCTGACTGTTCTTTGTACATTCTGGAACGTGTTGTTTTGACACACTGATACACGCATCATAAGTGCGGTGTAGATACTAATGTGGTGTCAGTGTGGAGTAACAATTCCATAATTCAGATTGTTTTATATTTCAAAAGAATAAGACAGCATTGACGAAATCCTGCAGTTGGCTTGGTGAAGTGACCAAGTAACCAACCAACATCGTAAACAAATATCGTCACATTTCAACAAATTAACAGAAAACAAAAAAAACCTTTTTATTCCTTTTAACCTTATCTTATTAAACATTCTTTGGAGGGGTTGTTGTACATTTGCCACTATGAAAATTCGTCAAAAAAGTATGTGTAAATTTGCAACAATTCTGTTATTATTTTTGTGATCTATTGATGAAAACGGCATTCGTTACACGATCTAAGCGATCTAAGCGAGACAGACGGCGAGAAATGACTGTTTTATATCATGGAGAGATTTTTCTGTATTCAAATGTAATATAATTTTATATCTAGGTACAAATTGAAACCACATCGATCAGAGCTGCCGAAAGTAACGTTTTTAGTGGAAAATTAACTAAAATAGTCAAATAAGCCTGGCTAGTTGTACTGTGATGCTTTCTTGCGCTATGATAAACAGTGAGATTGATATTGTCATTTTGGTCCTAGATCGGTCCTAGCTTAAAAAATCTATAGTGTACAGTGTGTTATGCTTAGGAAAGTCACTACCACAATAAACCCGAAAATAGCCGGAAATTATCGAACGGTTGACTCAAAAAAGCTTCAGTGTATCTAATTGTAAAGAAAGTAGTGCGACCTCAATGAAAATTAGGTGAATGTTGGGCGAAAGTTGAACCTTCGACCTTCTACTATCTTGAACGGTTTAAAGTGTAGCCTGAATCCGTGACCCAGTGGCAGGACGGTCTCACTTCCGGCGCGCACCAAACTTTTCAAATAACTGCCGCGTTGTCTATTAGCAACTGCGTTTTACGTTTATTTCCACGAGCTTTCACCCTCCGCATTAAAAACCAACAACAACTCTAATACAAAGTGGCAAAGCTCAAAATTGGAAAACTTTCCTATGTAAAGGTAAATGGGGCAACTCAGACACCTCGCGGGGTAATTTCAAAAATTGTCTGAACTTGCCCCGCGCCGCACTGCAACGGAAATTTCTTTTACGGGTTCGTGTCGGGAACTTTAGGCTGTTTATGGGCATTGCCATTTCCGAACGGAAGTTACTTATTAAAAACTTTTTCGAAGTCAACTTATATGGGCGCCACAAATGTATTTGTAACAGTAAATTAAAAAATGCCAATAAAGGGTCAACTTTACATGCCACGCGAGTTTTACTCCATAGCTTGTTGAAGTTTTACTTTGTTTTACTTCATATCTCTAAAGATTATAATAAGATATATGTTTCTTTTATAAGTATTTCGAAGAAACATTATAATGAAAAGTCATTGAGGTATGATCAAAAGTGGACTATGGATGCTGGGTTTACGCGGTGTCTTTATGAATTCGCTTTTAAACGCGATATGAGGAAACATGCATATAAAGCTACTAGATACTAACGAATTATACCTGTATCGTCGATAAAAAAGAAAAAGTATTCAAGACTAACGACCAATTTCTTTCAAACTGTGCAAAAAAACGTTATTTTAAAAACAATTTCGGTAACTTCCTTAAATTGTTCAACTCTCAAATCTACATGAATATGAATATTTTGTAAAAAAAAAGGTTCGTTTCATCCCTTCGACGTGACCTTGTAATAAACTTGTAAACTGTGAGTAGAGTCGTCAACAAAATAAAAGTTTAGTACAAACTAGATTTTACTAGAATAACGTTCTTGTTTACCTGACGAAGTTTATTAAAATAAATTAGCATTCATTTTTACTAAAAAATAACTTACATTTCGTTAGCGTACGAAATATTTCATTTTGTTTCATTAATAAAAAAACATTACGTTAGATTTTTAGACACCCCGTTACGTTTAAGGAACAAAACAAAGACGCTACTTCAAGCATCAGCGACCTGCGTGTGTGCGCCTACATCAATGTACGTTACATCTGGTTGCCGGGATTTTCAACTGTATCGATCCTGCATCGTATTTTGCCAAATATCTGCATTCGATCGATGGTTAAAAATATAACTATAAAGGTACGACCACACCGCGGCGTCTTGCGTCTGCGTGCGCGTTCGCGATCTGATTATCAATCGTTTTCTGATCGCCGTAGATCGCGTATGGTGTGAACCAGTCGGAACAAATACTACTGCGCTATCTGGTTACCGCCTAGATACGCCGCGCATAGGTGCGCCGCGGTATGGTCGTACCTTAAGAATTGTCAGATCATTATTTGTCTCCTAATGAGCTCCTCCTTTACTTGAACCATTCACCTGTCCATCTCTCCCTTAAAAATCAGTTACTTTCTGAAACTCTTCCATCTCGATTGTCCACATAAGTATAGCCATAAATAACTACGTATAGACACGAAAACTTATATCGTACGTTACCTTACACCCTTCAGTAAGGATTGTTTTTTCATTAGTTAGATTGTATTATCATGTTGGTTGGTGAATGAACGTACTCGAGCCGTACGAGTAAACATCGTTACCATAATGTATTCAACTATTCGCGGATGTACATTATGGTAATCGTGTCTGGATCTCTTCTGTTATTTGAAGGTGCTGATGAATGGAAGCTGCCTTGTATTTGTTTGTTTCCAGTTTTTAAGTGATCGTGTATGTATGGGAAAGCTTTGCATTTTCAGTACTAGTATTCTAGAACTTGAGGCTGCATCTTATTAGTACTTCTATTATTTTTAATTAAAGAAATTGCTCTAGGCATCTTGGTTTCTAAAGTGCCTTGAACTACCGACAAAGACAAGCCCACAATGTATTCGAAGTGTTTAAACACAAAATTTAGTGTTAACCATTCGGTAGTAGGTGGAGATAGTTGCGCTTATTGGATTGGGTTAAAGTCATTCGTAAGACTAGGAGCTGTCTTCATTTCACAGTCAGGTAAAAATCAACCAAAATATTTTTATCAGCATTGAGAATCAATAATTTTAGCTCAGAGACATTTTGCAGGAGTAGACGTAAGTACTTGTAATTTGTATTCCAATGCGTGTACCAACAACTCATAATCGAATAAATGCCAAAAACACTTGAAATCCTTGAAAACAAGCCCTACATGACAAAGCCTTCACGTCGCGTTCCACTTGTCGCTAATTGCGTGGCGCTCGACCGCGGGCCGCGTTCGATCACACAATCTATGCTAATGTCGAGTGCCCTCCAACTTTGTCCAAACAGATTGTTTTCAGCGGAATTCAATTCGAATTTATCGCTCGCGTCGTAATGAAGAGGCTTGATACGGTATCGGTAAACATTCTCAAAAATTGCGTACCACGGCTGCGGAATCTTAATATAACCTCCCTCTCGCCGCTGCGCCGGGACCAGCGCTGAACACCACCCACGTTCTATGAATACTGATACACAACTTTTACTTCAACTTTGCGACAGCTTTATGTTAGCTTTTTTATCAAAAGTCCGTGGTTAAGTAGTTTGACTCTGTTGTTCTGTTTCTTTGCAGTTTATCGCTCGAGGTGCTAAGTTTAAGGAACCCGTGTAATAATCGTGTTTTTGGTATATTTTCACCTTATAGTTAAGCCCTAGCTTAAAATAAAAAAAATGTATGTTTAGTCTTTTGAAGTAGCCATAGAATTTTTGGCATTTTTATCTGAAAATGATCTCTGTCAGACAAATTAGATGGACAATTTCGTAGCAAGGATATGAAAAGTATCTCCAGCAGATGGAAATTTACTGATAATGATAATGGTGATTAGGTTAAGGAAAATCAAACAACGTTATACTTTTATAAGATTCAAAACAGAAATTTCTAAATAAAATACTTTTTAATACAGTTGCTCAAAAAGTGGCGTATTGCAGGGACGTATAGCGTTCGGGATGTGGGCTATTACATACTCGTGCTTTTTTTTTACCTTTCCCGAACTCGTGCGTTCTCTTTCCCAACTGTCAAAATAATGTCTATTAAAAAGAAAAACCAACCATGAAGTTTTTACTAAAAAAAATCATAGAAGTTTTTATGATTCATGCAAATACGTATATTTCTAAAAATAAGCTACTAATTTGTTTCAATATCAGATTTAATGATTTGATTGAATGAGTTAGGTTAGGTTTCATTTCATTTCATCTCATTAAATTTCATTTTCATTTCATATCAATCAAAAAATTCTACTGAAGACTTGGCTGTATGGGCATAGTTCCCTTTGCCTACCAGAATGGGTGAAGAAAAAAAAACTCTGCTTATATTCTACGGTTGGCGCCATTTTTCAGAAATTTTCTTTGCGAGTTTAGTTGTTTTTTTGCACAAAATGAGTAATTTCGACCCTAGTTTTTTTTAATTAACACCACTGGAACTCAGTATAACTGCACAAAATGCTTCGGAGAACATTTTACCGGAAAATTAAAAAAGTCGCTACATATCTACGTACGACGAATTTATTGCGTGGAGAGAAATGTTAAGTTAGTTGAGTTTTTATTATTTTATTAAATTGCTTCATTTTTTCGCAACTGTATTAAAAATAGCCGTTCAGTACACGTGAGGAACCGTCATTGCAACTTGTTCCGACTGTCAACCCTCGCCTTCGGCTGCGTCTCGGCTCGAGTAGACATTTGTCGGAACTCTGCAATGACACCCTTTCCGCACTTGTAATGAAATATACTATTCTGTTACAAGCTATATAGTAGCTTACAATCACAGCGTGATTTAGGAAAATAGCTGTAAATCACAGCATAGCATTTAGGTAATTCAGTCCATATTCATTATGCCCATCGAGTCGGTACGAGCGGTCGCATTATGTACAATTTAGTGTCGGCAGTGAGTGGCGACATTTGTCACCACAGCGCGACGCAGCCGCTTTTAGCTCTAATGTGGTCTCTAGATGTATCGCATGAGGGATGATCTCGGCAACTAAATGTTTATGCTCCAGAAAGCTGACACAATCTGTGATTACTTCACTAGTGAATACCAAAACTGATCATATTAATCTGTACATTTGTATCCAAGAAGTCTCGTTTAATATACATGTTTCTTTCAGTTATTATAACATTGCCAGCGTCAGCATTAATATACTTTTCAATTATATAACACCAAAATAAAATAGTTCGTTAAGTCAAATTCAGTAGTTTTTCATTAAAATGTCTAATTTAATTTAACGAACTCTGACCTATTACTATTATTATTAGAAAATATTATATTTAGATATATTATTATTGATTGATCCAACTAAAGTGTGTTTCATCAAAGGACAGATCCGGCGTGTTATATTACTACATGAAATTGATGTAAAAAATTACATAATATTTGACACTATAAGACAATAGATTAAAAATAAAACTGCGTAGCATAAATATTCATCCTATGGCGCCATCAAAAATAAAACAATTTATCTGCAAAGGGACGCAATCTTCGCCACCCTGTTATTACAACGTGCGCCATAAATCGGTTAGGTCGCATGTTGCGTATGTCTACTTATACTTGATCTGTGTTACGTACAGCCCAGCACACTGAGAACGCGCGGACGTCGCGGCGCAACCCAGACAGAATGGACGTACATGGCGCGGACATAGTTCTAATGCGCTCTCATAAACAGTTTTGTTCTTGGCCGACCGAGCTTTCTTGGTTCTTGTGTAAAAATGCGTTTTTTCAAAAGAACTCAACTATAAAGATAACTTTAAAAAGCAAATCTGCCTAATTAAATTAATAGTTAAAAACTTTTCAAACACAAGATTTTGGTAAAGACTTTTTCATTTGTAATAAAACTAATGATAAGAATACATTATAGCCAAATTAGATTGTCCTACCATTTGCCATTATGAAGTAGAGCCGCGCTCCATCATCAGGTCAGCTCGATGGTACTCTATTTTTGCATTATTATTTAATTGTTCATACATTTTTTATAGATCGGATGACAATGCAATGACGGATGACATTTCATACTTATAGGCTAGCGTTTGACCACTATTTCACCTGTTGGTAAGTGATGATGCGGTCGAAGATGGTTAGCACGCTAGATGGTAGGCCTAGAATAGGAACTGAAAAATTTAATATAATAACATAGTACCATCGAGCTGGTTTGATGATGGAGACGGAACGTGACTATAGAAACTTCTAAACTAGATCGGATAAACCCGTTTTATTGAAGCTAAAAGCTTGTTTAAAGTTAAAGCTATATTTGGCGCATTGCGGTCTCTCACCGCGACGCTGCGCCGCCTTGACTTTTCGTCATATGAGCGACCTACCTTAAGCGTCGCTGCTTACGTTTGCGTGGTGACGTTACGCACGATGTTTAATATTCCGGCAGTTTGTCGCATCCCGCACATCTTGCCTCCTCGTAAATAAAGGATGCAATACCGACCGCAATTATATGGGAACCTCTTTGTTGACGGTACATGTTAAATCATGAAATGTGGACCGTATTTACGATTTCTGAATTTTCTCATTTTGGAGGCAACAAAATTTTAATACGTTGATGACAAGGATCTTTTGGGATCCTGTCCTGGAGGAATAATAGATATAAGAAATGTATATTTGGAAAAGAAATATATTTGATTTTTAACCGACTTCAAAAAAAGGAGGAGGTTTCTCAATTCGACCGTATATATATATCCGATTTTGATTATTTATTTTTTTGTTCGAAAGGAGATATCCCAAGTGTGGTAACATAGTAATTTTATCGAGGTCTGATAAGTATCTCCAGAGATATTGAGATAAACATCTCAAAATTGGTACTGAAAATGAATAGCGTACCGTGGCATTGAAGTCGGTTCTTTTTAGGGTTCCGTACCCAAAGGGTAAAACGGGACCCTATTACTAAGACTCCGCTGTCCGTCTGTCTGTCTGTCTGTCTGTCTGTCCGTCTGTCACCAGGCTATAGCTCATTAACCGTGAAAGTTAGACAGTTGAAATTTTCACAGATGGTGTATTTCTGTTGCCGCTAGAACAACAAATACTAAAAACAAAATAGGGTCTCCATACAAAAAACGTGTTTTTAAACGCCATCTATCTAATTAGTTTCGGCAAAATGACATAGATGGCGCTAGTAAACGAGCGCTCCGTCTTTCTAGATCGCGACCAAACCAAATATTCTTGGTAATATCAATTAATCAAATATATGAGGTTGAAACTCTGTTATGTTTCGTATTGTACGGAACCCTCCCTAAGTGTGCGATAAGAGACGCGATGCTGACTCGCACTTGGCCAGTTTTATTTAGTTTTTAAACGATATTATTATGCAATGCCAGTAATGCCAGTAAATTGTGTTAAAACTAGCCAAATAACTATCTTACTTCCTATAAAGTATAAAGTATTTATTTACGAAACTAAAGAGTAGGTGGGCACAGTTCAGTATTGAAAATAAACTTATAAGTAAGAATCTTAATAGTCTAAGAAAGTGATCCCTGGATCCCACACTAGGATAACCTGTGTTGTGGAAGCCAGTTTCTTCCTGAGGCACTTACTGAATTATTGCACCTATTTCACTCTTATTAATATTATAAATGCGAAATGTTTCTTTATCGAGTTCAAATTTTAATGATGAATGGCGAAGCAGGTATATCTGTCACTACTAAAGGTACGGACACACCGCAGCATCCTGCGGGCGCGATCTAGGCGGCGATCAGATAGCGCAGTAGTATTTGTACCGACTGGTTCACACCAAACGCGGTCAGAATATAATTGAAAGGTACTGAGATCGCGTCCGCAGATCGCAGGACGCCGCGGTGTGGCCGTACCTTAACATCGCGGAAAATATCATTTGCGCGATGCACGGTCTCACATATATACATTGAAGCAATATCTACAAGAAGAACGATACAACATGCTTCAGCGCCATCTAGATACTTATATGTGAAATTAAGTTGGTGAGTATAGATTATAGATGCTTTGGATGCTTTTTACGGAAAGATGTTTGTTACTTCTTCACGCAAATACGGCTGAACAGATTTTGATAAAAGTTTGAATACAAACTTTACATACCGTCCGTAACAAGTTTAAGAGATATGGTGATGAGCCATATCTCTGGAGATATTTATCATGTCATGATAAAATTTAACTGGAACCATTTTGGAGATAAATCCTACTAATAAAAATAATTAAATAATTACTCAAATCGGTTCATCAGTAATTATGTAACAAACATACAAATAAACATACAGAAGAATTGAGAACCTCCTTCCTCCTCTTAGGAAGTCGGATAACTCTAATAAAAAAATGATTTTCCAACACGGGTAATATATCATGGAGTTCTAACGTCACAAAGTTATCTCAGATCGAAGTATTCCGTTGTCGGTCTACGAAACTCATAATCAGATCTTTACAAAATTTCAATGGGATCATTACGGAATAAACATTTTTTTACAAAAATATAATTTACGAATCCATGCATAAACAAACAATATAAACACCAGAATTGAGAATCCCTCCTAATTTTGAATTAGGTTTAAAAGAACTTCTTCAGAATAATAGAGCTAACGTTCACTCATCGTTCATTTGTGGCAACAATACCAAGCCTCGTAGCACTTCGTAGCACTTCATAGCACATCGTCGATTCAAGACATTATTACAATATGCTAGCACACAATGAACTTAGCGGAGTTAAATATTACTCTTACAAATAGTTGGTAAATCAATTAATATAATAGATAGAATAGCCCAATGGATATGGTGTCGGACTGGGAATCGAGAGGTAGTGAGTTCGAACACCAGCCCACCCATTGCACTATTGACGTGAACCCACTCCAGACACAAGCATATTTAGCTTAGTTGGAGGGGTTAACAGGAATACTAGTAATGTGCAACACACATTACTAGTAAGCTTTAAAAAAAAAAGAATATATTCAACATGAGAAAATTGATAAATAATGTTGCAAGCACTTGATCACTTTCTCAGGTGAAAATACAATCTAAGAATTAATCGTTTTTGTCTGAAAATACCCTGACGAGACGACCCTGAGACGAGGCGCTGGAAAAATGGACTTTAGTCTAATCTATAGAGCGCAACTATGCTAACCCGTCTTCCACAATATGGTTCTAAATGGCATTCCATTGATTAGGCTTTGGTCGTGGCTTGAAAAAACTCGCCGGTCATAGACATGTCACTAATCGGTTTCCTAAGTTCTGGGATCATGTCCGGTACCAGACAGTTGGAACACAGGTTCAGAAAAAACAGAAAAAGAAATTAATTCAGTCGATTGATGTGTTATCTTACTTTTCTTCATGAGTACAATAATATTTACCTACAGGTTGACTGTGATCAACTCTTAAAAGTTGTCTCTGGTTATAAGCAAACTTCCGATGAAGCGAGGGGTTGTCAACTATAAGAAAATGTAAATGTATGGTAATTCAACCGTTTGTTGCACCGCTCCCGCCATTACTGAGAAGAAATTTAACTTTACTTGTTCGGCTTCTAATGTTTTGTTTTGGTAACGGAGAGCGACTGTGGGGACATCTGTCCCAAGTTACGTAACTAATGCTGATCTTTGATTTTATGATAATTACATTCTTTGGAAATTTTGATAACGCATTTTCAAGTAAATTCACCAAAGAATTAATTTATAAGAGAGGAACGGTATTACATAAATATAAAATTCTAATTTCTGCCAGTGTGGCGTAATGGTGGTACCAATCTGAACTGTAAAATGTGATTTTTAAGGTTTCACGACTATAACGTTCAAATAAATTAAACGTAGGATTGGTGCAACATGTAATTCTCTTCTAATTCGTAGTCACTGTCAGCCCCTTCACCTTCACCCTGACTTTACAATAATATCTTCTACCACACACTATATTATAAATAAGATAGTTTAAAAACTAAAACAACCGACATCAATGCCCCGCGAGTCAATTTCAGTGGCAAGTTTGAGATGCTTATCGTCATATCTCTGGAGATACTTATCGGATCTCGATGAAATTACAATGTGATCACCTCGAAAACCCTCGTACCATTCCGATTACAAAAAAAACACCATTCAAATCGGTTCACAATTGACGGAGTAATCGCGTATACAAAAAAAAAACATACCGATGAATTGAGAACCTCCTTCTTTTTGTGAAGTCGGTTGAAAATACTATTTGTTATAAATATTTAGAAGTAAATCACTTCGGATGAAATCATTACAGATTTTAAGATCCAACGAGAGATGTCGCACAGCTTAAATTAAATATTATGTTTCTCCAAGTATCTCCACTTTACATTTTTGTACATTGTTACACACGATCCAAAGTTACATCGTACTAACGGGACTCGAACAACCACAAATGCATAATTTATTAAAATGCAATCCATTAGCTTCGCGTATTGATAGTATCAAACTGTAGCTGATTTGGTTACAGTGCCTGGCCATGCTTCTACGGAGGCGCAGGTTCCCGTCCTTACTATTATATTTTTGATTGTGTGTAACGATGTAAAATATCATTTGTTTTACACTTTAAATAACTGAAATCTGCGGCCGTAACTAAAATATAATATGTCATATCAATGAGATATTAAAACCGCAATTGTTCCTCAGAGCTTTAAGAAAATAAAACAAAGTCAACCTCAAGTCAAGTTAACTATTATTTAATCTGCGACCATACCTTGCAGCGATCCTCTCAACTGAGGAGTGACAGTCACGAGGGTACCTCACTGCCTCACTGTCGGCATCACAGGAACTCTCCCGGGGCACTATCCGTTGCTGAATAAATGAAATCATTTCACTTTATTGTGGACGAGAAACATTATGTTGCTGCGGAGACGACGACGCTGCCTTAGGCTGGAGTAACCGCTTATTAAACGCAGAGTTGCTGAATGACAGATTTCAAACTACAAAGATATGAACAATTAAATCTTTTTCAAAAAAAATAAAACCGACTTCATTACCACAAACAGGCACTCAAAAGCGAAAAATAAATTACTTAATATAAATATTATGAGCGCTACCCACTTATCTATTTGAAGTCGGTGCCAGCCAAGTCTATTGGATAGTAGATCATCGCGTAACACACAAACAAAAACATACAGACGAATTGAGAACCTCCTCCTTTTTTGTGAAGTCGGTTAAAAACAAAAGGACGCCGTGAAAATAGGTTGTACCTTGTGCAATATTGTGCTCTATTCCTAACCCTATTCTAACCCTATTCCTGCATATTTGTATTTATGTAAGAGTGTGTCTAGGGTAGGTCGTCATCATCAGCCTATCTCTGTCCACTGCTGAACATAGACCTCACCTATGGCACGCCACTGAGCTCGATCTTCAGCTCTTTGTTTCCAACCGCTGCCAGCCCGCTTGCGTATATAATCGCTCTACCTAGCTAGAGGGCGTCTCACACTGGTTGCTGAGCCGCGATCTTTACACTGAAACACGTCCAGCCAGACTGTTATCGGTTCTACGACAGATGTGATAACGGCCCACTGCCACTTTTACTAGTACTCTAGTAGAAGTGGCAGTGGTATGTCATAGAATAGAAATAAAATATCATGAAATAAAGTCTATATTTCTCATCATCATAAAGCACAGAAAACCATGAGACCCTGTTAGTGAATGAGTTTTATGTATCATAATGATACTCTAGCAAGCTTTAGCTTATTTTTTAAAGGCAGTTAAATATTTAATGTTTTTCGACTAGTATAATTGATTTAAACACAAATTATAACCATGAGTTCGTGCCGACAAGGCAACGTTTCAGTGCACGAGTCAACTTTGGCCACTTATTCGGAATGTTTTTACTGCTTGGTACTTGCCTGCTCGCCTTCATAAAACAACTTGATGACTGCCAAAGTCAATTTATTCAAAAGTTTACGGCCCATATTCCAAACATATGAGTTTTCTGGGAACATCGACGTTTTATTAGCCTTCTCGAACTCTAAACTTCAAGTCGAGACCTTATTAAATTATTATACGGATATTAAGAAAAATATACCGAAGAAAACGAGCTTTTAACTTTTTAATTGTATTCGTATTTACGCAGCCATAAACCTGCAGAACACATTATTTATAATATTTAAAAAATAATAAGGCCAAGAAGCAAATAGCCGCTGAAAGCTTGTATTATTTTTTTAATTCCCTCAATGAATATAGTCAAAACTTTGATTAAATGCTGTATAATACATAAACAGTAATAAAATATGAGATAGTTCTGGCACGATACAACAATATCTAATTTTTACGAGGTAAAATATACACGCGCGTGAAGTCGAGGGCGGAAAGCTATCCTCTCATATCTTAAGCAGAGTAAAAAAACGTATGTAACATTGCTAAAATGGGATTACCACTAACAAGCGAGGCTTAATATTTTAAGTCACATAAATCATTTTGATAGCGAACGTTCGCAACATTAATATAAGATCAAGTACCGGCGCGTAATTAATGTCATGTTAAACAAATCAAAGAATAATCCACCAAACAGTTACAACGTGGTTACAAGCCGTAATCCTTATCCCAGAGGATTAAGGTCTCGAATCGTGTGATGGATTATGAAGCTCTGGTATACCGGTTAAGGTGCGAGCTCATTATTGCGAAAGGTCGGCATTTATTTACTTACACTTCTATACACAGATTGACGAATCTGTGCTCGTATCAATCAATAATTATTTAATAAATTATCAGTCCACTGCAGGACATACAAGTTTTCAATGTACTCCTGTGAGCTCTTCTTGTTGGCTAATCATTTCAACTCACCACCAGCTACTTTCCATATGTTATAGGATATTGGAGGAATAAGAATAAGTGTAGGAGGAGTATATGTTCCATATATTCTTCCATCTAGGCCACAGCGCCTTCTACACAGTTTTTCCTTATTACTCGTAGCATAATCACAGATATCACTGTTCAATTTCTTCGCTAATTTTAATTAAGATCTATCAAGCTGACCATCTTCAAACACTATGTACATGCGAGTCGAGTACTCATTACTTGTCGAGATATTAATATGTTATTAGCAAATATAAATAATTTGAGTAATAAATCTGTCTATTCGGCCATAATTAATATTTCAATGGAGACATTCAACGTTATAAACACAAGTCGAAGGAAATCATAAATAATGCGACTCATTTGAATATTTAAGTTTTAATTCACGAGATGTTGATATAAAACTAGTCGAGCTTGTGAAATAAAGCCGTTGACAAAATGTCACTGGTTATACTCCATAGCTAGTTATTTCTATTTAGATATTAAGTAAGTGTAAGAACTCACAAAACCTGACTGCGGATAATTTTGTTTATGCATGTTAATAGACAAGCGTGTGACTGCTACTCACGATGGTCGACTATGTAGCACGCTTGCCTAGAAAAAACCTATTCAATCGCAATTTTAAGACCAGTAATGCCAATATTACTTATAAGAAAAGTGTTGTATTTATATACCAGTTATGTATCAATCAATATTCATACAAAAAGTGTAGCATATGTCACTTAGGAGGTTACAGAAACGAACCTAACGCCACCTTGCAAATCTATACTGGTCCAGCAGGCTGTTTTAGCTAAAGGCATTATAGAAACATACGGGTACAAACATTATGTGAAAAACATTAACCTCCAGTTGAAGAATCGGGTAGAAAAGGGGCATATTTCTTACGAACGAAAACGTAAGACGTTGGCGAAACGCCAGCGACCGATGTTCGCAAAAAGTGAGCGAATTGTGTGCGTGGCTTCATGAGACGCCGCCTATTGTTGGGTGCTTTATGATGTACCAGATTTATACTGCATTTCTTTTACAAGATTTGTATTTTTTTTTTCAAAGTCAAGGGTGTTTATGGAGGAAACAAGGGTTTTTTGTAAACTTATTGATAAAGTGTTTGTTTATTCTTGAGTTGTAATCAACTTACTGGATCTTTAAAATATTGCATACTATCTGGACTTAACTTATGGAAAATCGATTCTCTTTTTGAGTGCTTTCCATTACTCGAGTTATAGTAATTTACTACTCGATTGTGTCAGTAACTAATATGATTAATTGTGTGTTTATTTCGCATACTAAATCGGCACAGAAACTATGCGATAACATATTTTATTTGAATCTGAACATTTTTGTTATCAGCGTTATTGCTTCTCAACAAGTTCAATACGTTTATCTACTCACATCTTTGAATATTCCACCAAACTCACATATACATTTCTGTCTCATAAATGCCTATTTCTACTTTTTCCCCTTGAGTGTGTTGTATGTATGTTTGTTATATCTCGTCGTATACACATCTTAAATCGTGAAATAATAACATCATCTGACTGTATGACAGTTTTAGAAGTACAATTAATAATGTCTGGTCGACGAGGCCCATATGTTGCGGCTGTTTAAAAATATAGTAAATGTTCTGCGACGGCGGCGCCGCGCCGCACGGCCGTGCATCGCGGTTACTGGTGCGGTGCATTGAGACATCACTTCACTTGTGAATATGTTCTCGTATTTATTTATAGGAAAATGTGAGCTATTTTAATTGTTGATGATCGTCATTCGTGTAAGAGTTAAATTGTAGGTCATCTAAATAAATGGCATATTTTTGGGGTGCATATGATATACCTACCTCCAACATTACAAGTGCGTGCGTGAACGTGCGTGCTAGCGACCGTAATTGAGTCACTTAAGTGCAACAAGATTGACTAGTGAAACACCTTCAAATAAAGATTTTGCATTAAACCATCGATCAGTATCCCCCAACAGTACCTGATATTATTATAGTGACCCTCCAGGCACTATGTGCAGCAATTGTTTTTAAAGAGTTTGCTCAAACATCTGTCAGCGCATTTGATTTGTGTGTCCATCAGATGTGTATCGTATCTACTCCACGTTATTTGTAGTTACAAGTATGATACGTTATTTTTTTTTGGCAAACACTTTGTTCCATCATCAGGTTTAGGCTATTTAGCTCTTACACGTCATGTGTACACACCACTGTACCTAAAGGTGTTTGCCTAACTCAATCAAACAAAGTGGCCAGAAAATCGACACAACTAAAAATATTTCAAATAGTTTCTCCCACAATAATTAGACGATTACATAAAAATTCCCTAAATGAAATCTCGGACATCATTAGTGACCCCCAGGATCCCCGGGGGCTGGAGACGAGGTACAGGGTACAGTTACTCCCGACACTAATCATACATGCAATTGACATCTGGACAGACGGACACTCGCTAACTTTATTATGTGGGTAGTCCCCTAGAGTTTAGTGAAAAATGCAGTTACATAGAATAAGGGTTGTAAATGTTGGATGTTACTTTTGACACAGAATCACATGCCCTGTTACTTTGCTGGACTATTTTTAACCGACTTCATAAAAAAGAGGAGGTTCTCAATTCGTATGTATGTTATTTTTTCTTTTTTTTTTGTGTGTATGTTACGCGATTTTGAACCGATTTGAATGATTCTTTTTTTAATCGGTACGTATGGATCGTAACGTACCCTACGTTTTCGGAATAGTCCCATTTTAATTTCATTGAGATCTGATAAGTATCTCCAGAGATATGACGATAAACGTCTCAAACTTGCTACTGAAATTGACTCGCGGGGCATAGAAGTCGGTTGTTTTAGTTTTTAAACTATTTTAATTATGTTCTCATAAATAATATGATTAATGCTTGAATTTAATCTAAATGTTTAGGTTAAATTAACTGACAAAGCGGCGGCACCACCCTCGAGGACCAGAAGTTTTCGATGGTAACATTTTCCGACAAGATAATACTAAGGTATAATTTTATGGTGTACCGACAAGAAACAGCAATATTGCAAGAAGCTGTAGTGTCTGTTAAGGACTAAGCGTTATCGCACACTATATGCACACTACATACACTTTATTGTACTGTATCATACGTGAAGGAAACAGCACGTAACCGTAGTTGATCAGCAACGTTGGTAAGTTGTCGCGGCTACGGCAAGACGTCGCCGCGTTTACGGCTTACCTACGGTTACGTAGGGAAATCAAATCAAAAATACCAGCGTATGTTCAACTTTGAACACTATTTGTCAATGTCAATGTCGTTAGTTATATGAATAGTCTGAAAATTAAATTTGTACAGCTCTTTTCTGTTTTATTTATTGGAACAACTTGGCTTGGCGCCGCTGGGTAGAGACGTAAGCGCGTGGACGACGGGCCGCAAGCGCCGCTACGGCAAGTCGACCGCGCGTCGCTCGAAGTTCAAAAGCTTGACATAATGTGCGCCAAGCCTAAATGACACGCCATAACACGCGAGAGTCAGCAGCTTGTTGCGTCGCGTCGCATGCATCGCAAGTCGTAAACAAAGCGACAATGGGAGCCACGTACTAACGATTATATTTACTGAGAATTCACTGACGCCATTTAAAAGTTATGGATGGATTTGTTTAAGTACGTACAAATATTATTGTAAGGAGTCACAATTTATTTGACATTTTCAATGGTATGTTACAGTTATACTGAAAATAAATAGATAAAGTTTTATCCAGCGATGGAAACCAACAGGTTGATAGAAATATTGTGTAAATTACTTACCCAATTTCTAAATGCGATCATACGGGGCTGAGAATTGAAAATTACCTGAAACAAAAATAAAATGATTACTGCTTACTACTTCTTCACTTCCAACCATTGGAACCAGTCAGACGTCACGCGGACAGTTCAACGTGTTTTAGTCAATAATCTAAGAACATGGGTCCAGCCATCGCGTCGCATTATCAATATTAACTAAACAATTATATAATTTGCATAAATACAACAATAATAATTTAAAATCGTTTAAAAAACTAAAAGAACCGACTCTAAACGTCGCGCTAGTCAAAGTAGCCATTAGACGTAGTAACTACATATTATATAATTTGTGCCAGTAGTTAGTAGTTTGTCGTCGAGATAAATAAATGCATCGTAATACAAATGTTGATATATTAAAAACGGCTCGGCCGATTTCGTTAAAATTTAAATGGGGTCAGCTGGGTACCCTTTAAAACAAAAAAAAATTCCAAATCGGTTCAGGCATCTTCGAGTAATATGTGAACATACATAAAAAAAAAAGATTCCGACGAATCGAGAACCTCCTCCTTTTTTGTGAAGTCGCTTAAAAAAAAATTATTCCAAAGAGACTGATAAGCACTTGTCGCTATCTTACCTGATTCTTGATTATCAAGCAGTATAGAGATGACAGTGTGTCTCTGGACAACCGACATTATTCCGAACCACATTGCACCGATACCTCAACCTGACTGAACACTGTGCTGATACTCGGCGAATTGTCATGTGTATGTTCATTGCTACTACATTACAAGTATACCACCACTTGTCTTCTATTTAGCTTAATTATATACAGCATCTATGTGTAACATGTATACTGTACGTAGAGGCTGTGAGAAAGAGACGTCGCCATCTAAAACTCATAATCACGTGATGTAATTTGTTTAAAATAAGATACCTACGAAATAATCAGTGTAATATAGAACAATGTATATTTCCCGCACGTACAGACACACAGCACCGTGACCGTAGTGCCGCGCGCCGTCACGTCCCGTCGCCGGTGCACGTCCGTCATTACGATGTGTAATATACGACGCGTGTCATACATCGTGGAACCTTTATTAAACTCCACCAGAAGGCAAACAAATACGAATAAGTTAAAATACAGCAAAGAAAATTAAAATTGATGCAATAGTTTAAAAGTAAAAAAAATATTTTTTTAAATAAGCTTTTTCTGGGATAATAACCTAAAAAGTTAAAATAAATTCTAAATAATCTACTAACTAAATAATACCTTATCATTATTAATACCTCACCTAAAGCTCTCTAAATCGTTACATTTTTAGTTATTTATAATTTCGCGTCACGTCTTTCTAAACTTAACCAGAATTAATATAGTGTGCGAATAATCAAAAGATAATATTTTTGCATCGCTACGTTCTCGGCATACCATCACAATCCCAAACTGCTTTATGAATACTGAATGTTCGTAGAACTTGAAGTCCCACTAGTTTATTAGAAACAACGGCATTACAGCGTATTCTGCTGGAGCATTTAGTATTTGAATACGACTGCTATTTCAATGTAACACACATATTAACACAATTTAAATACTCATACGTGGTGTAAAATGTAAGGTTGCGGCTTTTTTAGCTTAATACGACGAAGTAAATGAAGAATAACACAAAAAACGCTTTTTCCGAAGTTGGGTTATAGTTTTGTCGTAATGATGTACCTTAGCGTGGTAAGCATTAAGTTAAATATAATGACGTCGAGTTAGAGCGAAGCGCTTCGCTCTTATATCGCGTATTTTGTGTTATCCTTCATGTGCTTCGTCGTATTGAGCTAAAAAAGCCGCAATCACCCGAACTTTCATAAAATAACAAATCTAGTGACACCGCATTCATCAAAATAAGGCACTACGGTGGAACATACTAACAACAAACATAAATAGACTTCTAAAAACAATTATCCTTCTCTGTGGCGTTGTCGTATGTGGGTCGACCCATACGTTGTCGTAGGTGGGTCGACCCATACGTTGTCGTAGGTGGGTCGACCCATACGTTGTCGTAGGTGGGTCGACCCATAGCAGTAAAAAATAATCATCTATAATGTAGTGTATTCGTTGAGTGCAGCCAAAATAAACGTAATAACGTATAATTTATTGCGCATGCGCTCAATTACACGCATGTTGGGTCTCGTGACCAGCGCTCGTAAAATTAAAGACGCGAATTAAGATTTTTAAACTTTTTGTAAGTCGGAGATCTTTCACAGCAGAATGGTTTCGTTGCATGTCTTGGAGATATATAAAAATTAATTGTATTCAATCTGTGACGTCACAACCATAATGTATAACAATACATTTTATTGTAATACATCTTATGTTTCATTATACCGTTTCACCTTAAGATAATCTGGAAAATCCTACCACAGGCATATTATATCGATATTTCACCTGACTTGCTACCAAAGAGTGGCTTACCACCATCAAGGAGAAAATCTACCGCCATAATCTTACGGTTATTTGGCAGCATACAGCCTTTGAGAGTCAGATCGTTCTAATTCTAGGCCTAGCGTGTTTACCATCTCCGACCATCGCTCACTACCAGGCGAGATAATGGTCAAACGCCATTTGTTACACTGTGGGTACATACATGTAAAACATTTGTTACACTGTGGGTACATACATGTAAAACATTTGTTACACTGTGGGTACATACATGTAAAACATTTGTTACACTGTGGGTACATACATGTAAAACATTTGTTACACTGTGGGTAAATACATGTAAAACATTTGTTACACTGTGGGTACATACATGTAAAACATGTAAGATAGTGTACATAATGTAAGACATGTAAAACATTTGTTACACTGTGGATACATACATGTAAAACATTTGTTACACTGTGGGCACATACATGTAAAACATTTGTTACACTGTGGGTACATACATGTAAAACATTTGTTACACTGTGGGTACACATGTATAAATGCGATGTATTCGTGTAAAATAAATTGTTTTTCTAACGTTTATGTAGAACTTAGTTTTTGTTAGACTGAGGTCTTTACCCCATGCTCGGTGAAGTCTCGACAACTGTCTAATCCCCCTAATGTCCAGTTTCCCCCATTCCTCCTGAACTTCTTTCCGGCAGAGTAATGAGTAAATTGTTGTCCGCGAGGAATTTAATATTCTCCCTCACGCCCCACGGTGAGCGATGGTGGCCGGAGCAACTTGCGCGGTCCGTTTTCTTAACATGTTTTGTTACCCCTGTCTGCCTCTGAGGACTGAAACTAGTCTATATTTGCGTTACGTTGTCTTGACTGGTTGTAGAAGAAAGTTATGTAGTGTTTATATTGTCCATAAGATTTGAATAATATCAAAAATAATTAAATAAACGAACAAGACAGATATTTTCTGTCTTTTCTCGAGTCTAAACAAAAGGCTGTAGAAGTATTTATAATAGTTTACACAAAAAAAAAATTACATTGTAACCGTAATTGGTAATTTATTTAAAATAAATTTTCAAATTGTGAATTCCTATGGATACCTACCTTGTGCTACACTTTATTCTGTGCTATGGGTTCTCTTTTAATATCGAATAAATAGTTTTTTTAGTTTTGTTACTAATTGCTGAAAACCACATCTATTTCTTCATTTTTATTTAATATAATTTTACTCTTTCAAGTCGGATACTAATAAAATAAATAATATACCGACATAAAATGAAATGCATAAATAATAACAATAATGATAATTATATAGAAGTGTAATATTCCTCCTCTATCCTAATTAATTAATGAAGTAATATTGCTGTGCCCCTCCAGGGTCTATAAAGAACTGTACATTTTTTTAAAGACCTTGTTAATACTTTTATAGACGCAATAAAATAATGAATACTGACTTGGCAAGACTGCACAGGCTATACAAGGTTGTAGATTATGACTGAACATGGATTAAATACCGTCCTGCCAGCAAATTTTTCGACAATAATATCGTTTAAAAACTAAAAAACAACCGACTTCAATGCCGCGCTATTCATTTTCAGTACCAATTTTGAGATGTTTATCTCAATATCTCTGGAGATACTTATCATACCTCGATAAAATTACCATGGTACCACACTTGGGATATCTCCTTTCGAACAAAAAAAGAATAATCGAAATCATCGGTTCATAAACGACGAAGTTATCCGCGAACAAACATTAAAAAAAAAAAAAAAAAAAAAAAAAAAAAATATATATATATATATACGGTCGAATTGAGAAACCTCCTCCTTTTTTTAAAGTCGGTTAAATAACGGTTCCATACAAAACAATTAAATTTAAAAGTTTCAGCGTCTGATATACCTACGCCTTTTGTATAAATATATTATTATTGTAATTATTTTAGGTTGTATAGTCTTCGGCAAAGGCGGCAGATTGCGCCATTATATCGTCGAGATAAGTGCATATATGTGTGTGGCATATCTTTAAACGACCTCATACATTTTCATATATCATATATATACTCTTTTGTATTAAAACGATTTGTTTTTGTATGACGGGTCACGTTGCCATGGGAACGGAAAGGAAACAAGAAAGTCAGTCTGGGAAAAGAAAAATAATTTAACGTGAGCAAAGAATACGATATAATGATGATAGATGCTGCCGTCCTGGAAGCTGATGTGGGAGCCAGATTCGACCAGCAGCTAGCGGGCATAGACCCTCAACTGACCATCGGCATGGGTCCGAAGGCTCACCAACAGCTACGTCACAAATGATGTTCATACGCGAGGAGCTGCGATAAGTTAAGATGCAGACTTTGGCTAATGAATTGATATACGTCACAAGGTCTATATAGAGGATTTCTGTAGAAGAGCAGTGTGTCTAGGTTCCTTCCACATCAGGCGCTCTGTTACGTTACATGTGATATTATTATTCAGCTCTTTGCAGAGGTATATATGTTTTTTTTTTCTCTAGGCTTACTTTCTTTATATAAGGTTTAAGTGGATTAAGTGAATTTGGACAGTTCACAAATTATTCTAGTTGATTAATAATCAACTAAATAAGAGAATAATAATTGTGTCTAAGGTAAATTATTAAGTATACAAAAAATATTTACAAAGGCAATAAAAATACTCGTTCAATGAAACAAAACAATATACATAAAAAGTTAGATAAAAGACCCCATATATCAAAAATGTTTAAATATTTCGCAGTCATTAATTTAAAAAATCAAATTTGGCGAACAACCGGCGATAAAGCATGATTTACCGGAGCATCATCACGAGCGATTGAGTAATAACATAAAACCGGTTACAAGCAGACAACACCGCGGCGCCGAGCAAAGGGCGGTCGACAAACCCCGGGCTTCAAACATTTAAATCCGGATTTTTAACAGTATTTTATTTTAACGTGCACGTCGCATAATTGGATCGGGTTGGATCCGGCGCCGGTTTCAATAGAGATAACTTACTGCCGGGTTCCGTACGTTTCACGTTTCGGCTATTGTTTTAATTGTCGCTCACCCGCGGCTCGCGCCACAAATTCGGCTAAAAATCGTGTTATCTGTTTATTAACGAACCGTCCTTGTTTTGGATATTTTGTTTTATGATATGGAGGAACAGGATATATTTCATAGAAATTATATTTGCACGGAAGGTAATCGAAGAGAATGAATGTTTGTCGTCATTTATTAGCGGTGAAATCGAAATGTGGCCGGTTTATTGTGTAATTGAAACGGATTGGGTCAGTCAAACCTTTCGAAAAGTTATCAATCATGCAGTCACCGATCGAAAACGTTTAATAAAGGCGCGTGCTCACAAAGCGGCGGGACCGCGCAACGGGCGACCCTCATCATGCGACAAAAACTTTTTCAATTAGTTGACCGAAACCGCGTCTCCCTTGCACCGCGCTATCGCCAAATGTCCGACTCGATCCACTTAAACACACAGAATTAAATTAGTTCACAAACATCCCGCGCCCACACCTACGGTATTGGCTCCCGCTGCTATTTGATCTACCTAAAAGCATTTTAAACTTTCACTTATTGCAAAATTCATCGTTCATTTTAGTTTTTCATATGCAGTTACAAACGAAGCTTTTTAGAGTTTATAGCTACCTTCTATCTATATCTACTGTGAAGAATCTATACAAACACAGTATGAAAAATTATGCTATTAATTGTTGTTGGAATAATAATTTTAGATAAAATAATAATAATCGATAATTTTAATGAGTTTTCATTTACGTGCGCCAGTCACGTAGCCGATAAATATTCAATATAGCTTCATCTGAACGCACCATTAAGATAGTAATCGCGCGCTTGCGTCTTTAATGCGACAATTTGTATGCACGCGTGTGATCACTTCTTAATAGATAAGGCCGCCTACACACTCACCTCCAACTTGGACTATTATCTCACACAATTACGGTGCATTTTGAAATTAATTGTCGATTTAAAACCGAACTTGGGGAACGAGCGTTAAAGTTCAGTGTTTGTTTGCCCACCGCCGCATAATTGTTTGATCACCGCACGCCTTAAGATATTAATTGGATTGGTTTCATTAAGTTTTGAAATTTTAATACTTTAATTTGGTAAACGGAAATTTATAGACAAATATTTTAACTCATGCGATGAGAGTTACCTAATCTTAAGTATTTAGAATTTGTTTGCATTGCAGGTGTTATACGAGGTATTCATTATTGATTGGAGATAATAAGGTTTACTTTTAGAAGCAATTTGAGTGTACCTAAGATATTTTATTACAACTGCATATATATGACGTTAATCGTTCGTCGAATGCCGGCATGATGTTAAGTGCCAGGTTTGGGATAGTTGCACTCTGAGGATTGCACTATGATTAGTTGTCTAGCATTGTCATCTCGTCTCATTGTACTCTTCAATTTCCAGACTAGCACGCTTCTATCTTACACTGCATCGTCACATAACATCAGGTACGATAATGTCATATGCTTCTGAACCTGTAACAGTTCAGTGATGTAGGCGGGCCGGACCACACTCGAGGAACTAATGCGTTGTAATTCTCCGCGGTTATTTATACGGCATGAATTATACGGCATCAGTCGGCTATAAACATGTTCCGCTAATAGTCGGTTAGTCGGTCCTATACTTACACTGATGGCTTTTATGATAGCTCTAGGTTTTAGTTTTCCGAGATCCTTAAATGAGTCTGTAAAATACGCTTAAGTAATTCCAGATGATGTAATTTGTTCGCTAATTAAGGAACTAAGTATCAAATTGTATTGAGCTACGTAGCTATTCTCATTTAAATTGGATACATTCAGATTCGTAGGCGTAATTTTGATGTTCCTACCTATGTCCCTTATAGACTTGAAACCATCGAACCAATGTGCCCGAAACCGGTTTAATTAGAAAGGCAATAATGCGAAGGTAGTTTTAGACTACAAGGCACTTATACGCTCAGTATTAGAAGTATTAGGCACATTCAGTCACATTTATTTTTTAGCGTAGCACACGCCGGGTATCCGCTAGTTAATTCGCAAGTTATTCATTTGCACATACCTTTTTCATTCAGATTTGTTAAAATTGAAATATAAAAGTACCTGTACGATCGAAGCAATGTAGATTTCAAAGATCTAAATGAAAGGAGAGGCAGTTTCCAAATCCGAATTTGTTTGTGAATAGCCCTATTGAAAGGTTTGCATAACTTAATAGTTAGCGTGTTAGTACTTTGCTTAGTGTGCAAATAAATAATTTAACTATCCGTCTAATGGCAAGATATGAAGAGAAATACTTCTATAAACCACTACCAATGTGCTACTGAAAATAAATCGCTGCGGCAGGTGAATTTGGTCTAATTGAACGTTAAGCGATATAAACGTACTATCATTTAAATCAAATAATACAAGTTACATCTTCTTAGGTTATTTAATCAAGTAGTTGATAAAGTGTATCACTTTAGTGGATGTTATTCGGCGAGCACTTTAACTGAGGTCTTTCATTACAGTGAAAGCAACAGTTGCCCGAAATGGGAGAACGTATCTTAGCTATAAAAGCCTCTCTCTACTATTATTTTTTATTTGTAACGAAATAAGCGGCGACAAGTGTTCGTAATGATGACTTTTTACCTACAATAAATGGACGATATCTTCTTATTGCAGTCGTTTTACTTCTATTCGTCTATATCAGAACTGTATTGGCTTATATTTTTTTTAAATCATTAACCGATGACAACCCCGACTGAAAAATAAATAATTCGTGTCCCGACTTCGACAGCCATATCATTGATAGACTGACGGGTTACATTTGCGGTTTTTAGATTTGACTAAAAACTAGCGCCTCTTTTCACTGCGGTTGTTCATTTTCAAAGAAGCAAAATTGCATGCATTTTAGACTGCATTTCACTTAAAATCAAGGTATATGATTATGTATGGTTATGTAGTGATTAAGATACTTGTCTCTCCACCATAAATGATTATAGTCATAATACATGTAAAAAAACCTGATTGGTCTCAGCAATTCCAAGGCGTACCCTGGAAGATGTCAATGTTTAGCCGTTTACAAAAATTAAGATAGACCAGCCGATAGCCACAAGATCACAAGAAGGTTAATTAATTCAATTTAATTAGCTCTTAATTAGAGTTTGTATACAGTGTCGGTATTGTAGGACCATTCGGTCGGCGGTCTGTGGTCCGGTGGTTCGGTGGTCGGAGCTGCAGGTGCGGTCTAGACTCTAGACTAAACACTGACCGCGCGGAGCGACGTCCCGCCTTGCACAAACTTGCCAGGGAACTAACTAGGAACTTGTGAGTCTATAAAATAAAGTTGTTAACAAATTGTGAACAGGAAATGTGAAGGTCAACGTCAGCTGCTTACGTAGGCTTAAAAGTTATTCCTACACGTTCTGCTAAATGGTGGCTAATGAAATGAATGGTCCAAAACTGTCACTGAACACAGACGAAGCCAATGAGTTCAGTGAGTTCTAACATGCCAGTGTGATGCACGGGTTATAAATCCATCTTCGACCCTCGTCATTATTTAGCATCAGATGATATAGTAGTAAAAAAACTGTTAATATGTTAGATTTAACTTAAGAAGCCAATTTGGCTGATTTTAAAAATTACTATTTCTCGTCGCGTTGGAGCTGTATTTTTTTCATAATTACAGTCCTCACCCTGCGCCGGCCCTGCGAGTGCGTGTAGAGGTTGATTGATGGTGACCGCGGTCGCGGTCGTTTTGTACCACACCGATTTAGAACGAATACGCGACGTCGCGATGTTTACTCTACCATACCATAGTCCTGGGCTATTTTAGATGGAGACTGCGTTAATGTGAATAGTGCTGACAAAAGACCTACCTGACAGTATAAATGCGAAACACGGGAGGTAGGAAAACAACCACCAATTTGAGAACTTCCTCCTTTTTTGTGAAGTCGGTTAAAATACAAATACAAACAAGGGCGCAGCCATGCATAGTATCACTACGAGAAGGACTATTTAAGAAGTATTAGTGTAATCCGAGACCGTCTGAGTGTAGGACAGACTAGGGAGTGTTATGATGTGCGATGGTCATCACTACACATAGGGTAGGGTAGGCCAATTGCTTGATCGCTACGTAGTGCAAAAAGATTTTACATTACTACATACTCATACAACTGACTTTCATGTACAGAAAGCAATAAATTATCAAGTATTGAGTAATTCATAAGATAGTGTGTCTTTCTTTTACTGTTTATAATTTTATCAATTATAAAACTTTTAATATAACACATGCAAGACATCAACATTACTCTCTTGTCGATAATAAGACAAACCAAAGTTGGTATTAATTACGTAATATAGCCTTAGAATGTGGTGTATTCGATCTGATAAGGCGGAAGGATTAGGCCGTGTACACATGCTGTGGTATGTTATGTATGTAGGTATGTGTGAATAGTTAGGTAACCGCAGCTGATTAAGCGTATCTTGCGGGCTTGGGATATTTGTCATTTGTAGAAAGTCTGCGCTATGCAATGTGCTGTTTGTTACTCGACTCCATAGGTAAAGTTATTTTAATCTTAACTAATATTATAAAGAGGAAAGATGTAATGTTTTGTTTGTTTGTTTGTCAAGATTTAACTCAAAAACTACTAAATCGATTTCAAAAATTCTTTCACTAATGGAAAGCTACCTTATCAGCAAGTAATAATTAGCTATATTTTAACACCGTATTTTCACGGGAACGAGAACTACACGGGTGAAACCGCGAGGCACTGCTAGTATAGTATAAAATAACGTATAGCAAACAGTGAAAGGGTTACTGAAACAGGTAATTATTAATTATTATTATTTAATTTCATCACTTTGCCTGGCAAACATTACACATTTGCGATTCTTTCTTGCGTAATAAAAATAAGCTAAATACTTATTTTTAAACAAGTTACTTATATCAATACCTACCTGCATCACCTTTTTGGTGTCTATATTAGCTCTATCTAATAAAACTACGTTATTATTTTCAACTGACATCCAAAAAGAAAGATGTTTTCTATTCGTCGGTGTGTTTTTGTATGTATGTTGCACAATTACTCCGTCAATTGTGCACTGATTCCAATGATTTTTTTTAAATTGATAGGGTACATTTACAAAGTGTTTCCATTGTAATTTCATCGAGATTTGATAAGTATCTCCAGAGATATGGAGATAAACATCTCAAACTTAGTACTAAAAATTACTAGCGCGGCATTTGAAGTCTCTTTTATTCGTTTTGTAAAAGACCTTAAATTATTACATTATCAAGCTGCTACCCGTGATAATAAGTTAATCAATTAATTGAAGTAAGTGCACATCAATACACCTCATTAACGTTATTCAACACGGGCAGTGTTCCTGTAATCCCGGCACATTAGAGCCGCATGTCAGTCACAGCATGACAGCCCTCGTGTCGGCAAGCAGTGACAGACTAAGCCCGACGGTGCCTTACATGATTGTCTGTCGGACGACGGACGACCGCGCCGCCTGACGCGGGGTATATTAGTGCTCCGCGTGGAGGCTGCGTTACTTTTAATAAATATTATTTTTAAGACGCAGGAGCGGCTTAAGCTCAAGAGTAGAAATGTAAAAGAGTAGCTTAGTTAAGGTACAGCACACCTCTCAACACTCTAAGCCATCCACGCCATTGTGCCAATAGGACCTCCATTGCCACATTTGAGTACGAAACCCTAAAGAACAAGTACCCACCCTACCAATAAGACAACCGTGGTGGAGAAAATAAAAATAAACTCAATTTTGCTTCAACCTTTATTTTGTTATAAAATCTATTACAAATGCGTGAATGCACCGAATGGCATGAAATTTCATGTATCGATATTTACTTTATAAATAACAATTGTACGTAACCGAATTAGTAACCGATACAGTCGATGTATAAACAACAAAATATGATTTTTGATTCACCAATTATCAAATTATAAGTAACCGTTTCATTCCAAATATTTGACCCAAATTGTTTGAACGTAATTATCAACCAAAATACACTGCAGTGGAATATAAGTCTGAAATTAAATAACATAAAAAAAAACACATAAATTTGAACCGTATTATTACTTAATTAAGTAAATGTTTTCGTAGCGTTGCCTCTCAGACACCCGGCTGTTCCCAACAATTTAAACACTATTAATGTATCATAAAGATAATAGTGTATAGAAAATAATTAACTGACGAAAACTGAGGGTCTAATTTGATTTTATTTGGGAAAAAAGCACTTAAGTTCACAAAGGTAGCTTTTTTGCTACCGTCATTAGAGCTCAGTCTAGTAGGAGTTTGCTTACCTGCATGAGGCGTAACCACCGTGAACTTAAAATAGTGTTGTTTTGTTTGAAGGGCATTTCTATAGAAATTACTGTGCAGAGGTCAGAATCATATATCCATATGATTATAACATCTAATGTCTATCAGCGCTTTACAGTGACTCACAAACTCGGTCAATCTTGAGCATTGCGTGCCCCAGGGTCTATAATTGACAGACTCTACTTCTTACCATCATGTGAGCGTTTTGATTGTTTCTATCTAATAAATAAGATACATGTTAAGAGAAGACTTAGAGAAAAATTAAACTGTCATCCAATTTACGTATGCCAGCAACATTTCAGCTAACTCAAACAACAATAAGTGAGCCTAATTAAACTTGCAAGATTTGATTACACACAGACCAAGACTCGGTAAACGTAGTGTAGGGCGCCCTCCAGCTAGATGCAGCGATGACATACACAAGCTGGTTGGTAAACGTAGTGTAGGGCGCCCTCCAGCTAGATGCAGCGATGACATACACAAGCTGGTTGGTAAACGTAGTGTAGGGCGCCCTCCAGCTAGATGCAGCGATGACATACACAAGCTGGTTGGTAAACGTAGTGTAGGGCGCCCTCCAGCTAGATGCAGCGATGACATACACAAGCTGGTTGGTAAACGTAGTGTAGGGCGCCCTCCAGCTAGATGCAGCGATGACATACACAAGCTGGTTGGTAAACGTAGTGTAGGGCGCCCTCCAGCTAGATGCAGCGATGACATACACAAGCTGGTTGGTAAACGTAGTGTAGGGCGCCCTCCAGCTAGATGCAGCGATGACATACACAAGCTGGTTGGTAAACGTAGTGTAGGGCGCCCTCCAGCTAGATGCAGCGATGACATACACAAGCTGGTTGGTAAACGTAGTGTAGGGCGCCCTCCAGCTAGATGCAGCGATGACATACACAAGCTGGTTGGTAAACGTAGTGTAGGGCGCCCTCCAGCTAGATGCAGCGATGACATACACAAGCTGGTTGGTAAACGTAGTGTAGGGCGCCCTCCAGCTAGATGCAGCGATGACATACACAAGCTGGTTGGTAAACGTAGTGTAGGGCGCCCTCCAGCTAGATGCAGCGATGACATACACAAGCTGGTTGGTAAACGTAGTGTAGGGCGCCCTCCAGCTAGATGCAGCGATGACATACACAAGCTGGTTGGTAAACGTAGTGTAGGGCGCCCTCCAGCTAGATGCAGCGATGACATACGCAAGCTGGTTGGTAAACGTAGTGTAGGGCGCCCTCCAGCTAGATGCAGCGATGACATACACAAGCTGGTTGGTAAACGTAGTGTAGGGCGCCCTCCAGCTAGATGCAGCGATGACATACACAAGCTGGTTGGTAAACGTAGTGTAGGGCGCCCTCCAGCTAGATGCAGCGATGACATACACAAGCTGGTTGGTAAACGTAGTGTAGGGCGCCCTCCAGCTAGATGCAGCGATGACATACACAAGCTGGTTGGTAAACGTAGTGTAGGGCGCCCTCCAGCTAGATGCAGCGATGACATACACAAGCTGGTTGGTAAACGTAGTGTAGGGCGCCCTCCAGCTAGATGCAGCGATGACATACACAAGCTGGTTGGTAAACGTAGTGTAGGGCGCCCTCCAGCTAGATGCAGCGATGACATACACAAGCTGGTTGGTAAACGTAGTGTAGGGCGCCCTCCAGCTAGATGCAGCGATGACATACACAAGCTGGTTGGTAAACGTAGTGTAGGGCGCCCTCCAGCTAGATGCAGCGATGACATACACAAGCTGGTTGGTAAACGTAGTGTAGGGCGCCCTCCAGCTAGATGCAGCGATGACATACACAAGCTGGTTGGTAAACGTAGTGTAGGGCGCCCTCCAGCTAGATGCAGCGATGACATACACAAGCTGGTTGGTAAACGTAGTGTAGGGCGCCCTCCAGCTAGATGCAGCGATGACATACACAAGCTGGTTGGTAAACGTAGTGTAGGGCGCCCTCCAGCTAGATGCAGCGATGACATACGCAAGCTGGTTGGTAAACGTAGTGTAGGGCGCCCTCCAGCTAGATGCAGCGATGACATACACAAGCTGGTTGGTAAACGTAGTGTAGGGCGCCCTCCAGCTAGATGCAGCGATGACATACACAAGCTGGTTGGTAAACGTAGTGTAGGGCGCCCTCCAGCTAGATGCAGCGATGACATACACAAGCTGGTTGGTAAACGTAGTGTAGGGCGCCCTCCAGCTAGATGCAGCGATGACATACACAAGCTGGTTGGTAAACGTAGTGTAGGGCGCCCTCCAGCTAGATGCAGCGATGACATACACAAGCTGGTTGGTAAACGTAGTGTAGGGCGCCCTCCAGCTAGATGCAGCGATGACATACACAAGCTGGTTGGTAAACGTAGTGTAGGGCGCCCTCCAGCTAGATGCAGCGATGACATACACAAGCTGGTTGGTAAACGTAGTGTAGGGCGCCCTCCAGCTAGATGCAGCGATGACATACGCAAGCTGGTTGGTAAACGTAGTGTAGGGCGCCCTCCAGCTAGATGCAGCGATGACATACACAAGCTGGTTGGTAAACGTAGTGTAGGGCGCCCTCCAGCTAGATGCAGCGATGACATACACAAGCTGGTTGGTAAACGTAGTGTAGGGCGCCCTCCAGCTAGATGCAGCGATGACATACACAAGCTGGTTGGTAAACGTAGTGTAGGGCGCCCTCCAGCTAGATGCAGCGATGACATACACAAGCTGGTTGGTAAACGTAGTGTAGGGCGCCCTCCAGCTAGATGCAGCGATGACATACACAAGCTGGTTGGTAAACGTAGTGTAGGGCGCCCTCCAGCTAGATGCAGCGATGACATACGCAAGCTGGTTGGTAAACGTAGTGTAGGGCGCCCTCCAGCTAGATGCAGCGATGACATACGCAAGCTGGTTGGTGAACGTAGTGTAGGGCGCCCTCCAGCTAGAATCAGCGATGACATACGCAAGCTGGTTGGTAAACGTAGTGTAGGGCGCCCTCCAGCTAGATGCAGCGATGACATACGCAAGCTGGTTGGTAAACGTAGTGTAGGGCGCCCTCCAGCTAGATGCAGCGATGACTTACGCAAGCTGGTTTGCAGCGGCTGGAAACAAACTGAAACTGATGAAGATTGAAATCAATCTCAGTGGCGTACCACAGGTGAGGCCTATGTCCATCAGTGGACAGAGATAGGCTTATGATGATGATGAGACACCGGTATTGATGCAATTAAATAAAAACTTGCAAAAGAGAAACTTTTGTGATCTTTGAAACAGTATTAAATTAAACATCAACGTGTTGTATAAACCATATATATCCTCGCGTCTAAAATATCATCCAAACTCTCAACGAAGTTAATCAAACAAAACACAACCAGAACGGAAATACGAAGTGAGCGCTCGCTTCTACTTGTATAGTTGGCTCGTTAATCATCCACTAACTCTCTATTGCTGTGTACTGTGCTGTTGCAACTAAACATAAATCATAATAAAGTAAATAACTCCGAAGTGATTCTACTCTTGAACTAGGGGTAGTTACTGTTGTGGAACTCCACTCTCTTATTAAGCGGTGTTGGTTGAGATATAATCATCTATTACCTACTGCGCTCACTTGGTCACTTTAAGCTGTGGCCATAATCAATGTAAGAACAATAATTTTTATCACAAAATATTTGGTGGCAACAGCCCAATGGATAAGGTGTCGGACTGGCGATCTTGAGGTCGTGAGCTCGATTCCCACCCCACCAATTGCACTATTGACGTGAACCTACTCTAGACACAAGCATATTTAGCTTAGTTGGGGTTTACAAGAATACTAGTAATGTGCAACCCACATTGCGAGTAATCTTTATTAAAAAAAAAAAATTATAAATTCAAACATTTTCAAACTTCAAATTAAGCTAGATATTTGTTGTTACCTTGGCGATTGGTCGTTAAAATGTGCTGTATATTTCAAATATATCTATCAGAACTCGACGAAATTAATGAAACTCACTCTATCCACAGATCATCCATACACACAAAATAAAATACAATTTGAAACAAAATTTCTAAATTGATTAGACATATTTTTAATTTTATTTTATGTAATAAATTTTCCACCTAATATTGTCAAATACTTTCTTTAAATAGATAGGTTTTTCAGTAGATAAGTTTGAAATATGTAGAAAAATTCTTCTTCTCTCTAAATTCTCCATCTTTGCACCTAACAGTACAACCCCCGGGTGAGCTACCAACCCACGCCCCGTGGCTTCACTCAACACACCAAACAACCCAGATTATAATGTAAATATATGCAAATAGTACGGGGACACAATATTCGACGCACACTGAGCCGAAAAAATGGCGAATGTCGACCGCCCGACCGGCGGAATGGCGGCTTCCAGATAACGACAGCTTACTCGGAACGTGAGGGTTTAACCCAAATTGTACGAACATGACTTGTATAGCAATTGTTCAGACTTAGATGTAAATGGTATAATAACAAGGGGCGGCGAAAGACTTAAAATTTGAATTTCATCCGACGGTCGAGTTAATGGAAATCATTACAATACTGAATTGAGGTCTTAATTCTTGTACGGCGGCATTCGGACCGAAACTCAACTGAATATTTATTACTGAGACATAATTCGTTAAGATAGTCTCCGGAGATAATAAGTAAAGCAAATAATATCGTTTAAAAAACTAATTAGTTTTCAGTGTTATTAGTTTTCAGTACAAATTTTAGATATTTATCTCCATATCTCTGGAGATACCAAATCAGACCTCGATAAAATTAACATGGTGCCACACTTGGGATAATTCCTTTCCAACAAAAAAACAATAATCAAAATCGGTTCATAAACAACGAAGTTATCCGCGAACAAACATAAAAAAAAATATATATATATACGGTCGAATTGAAAAACCTTCTCCTTTTTTTGAAGTCGGTTAAAAATGGTGCAAACTGCCAATTAGCATCTTATATTCGCATTTTGTTTTTGATAAAAGAAAAGTAGACATGTAATCGTTTCCTAAACGGTTAACTAAATCTGCCAAATCGGTAGCGCGAACGCTGTTAGATAAATACGAAAATATTAATAAAAGGTAAAAGCATTCTATTCAATACCACTTGGCATGTGAAAATACATGATTATGATTGCAGTTTTGGCATTGCATAACAACCAGGGAAAACGCATACTTACCGTTAGCTCATTTTTCTCTCAGGCAAAAACTAGTTTTGAATTTTGACCAATCATAGCCGTACAGTAATTATGGTGAATTTGTTTAAATCTAACAAAGGCCAGCGAGTTTATTAAACAACGCACGTGATAAATCTTATATGGGGCTCATAAAGTCAGAACTCTTCATTAAAAACATCGACAAGTCCTTGTTTAGATAAAACTAATAAGTTACATGTGTTATTTTACAATACTTATAGATAAAACACAAAAATACTTTTTGAAATCAGAATTTGTGAAACTTTTTTCTTATGAATCAGATAACGTAATCTAAACGTAATGACTCATGACTCAATGAGAACAAACACGATCAATAGGTCTCCCCGTTTGTCATCACTCTGTCCCGGAATCGCGTCTCATACAATCTAAATGGACAATTTGCCGCTTCACTCACTTACTTGTTGCCCAGAATATTCCCTCTATTATCATTCTATAGACTCCGCACACTTTTTATTTTTTGTTGTTTTGTTCGAAAGAGAAATGCGATTGTTTGGGATTTGGTTCGATATAACCTTTTTTAACAGAATCCTAGCATTCTTACGTAGCAGGATTGTATTCTCTTTGCCCAGCATGCTCGTTTCTTTATAGTGTTTCTTTTTGCGGTATTTTAAAATACATTGATTTCTCCCATTTTTGTTAGTATTAAGGTAAGGCCACACGTTTGTATTCACATATACTCCATCGTTGCGGCTAAGTTACTCATCCGATTTTAAACCGTCCCGATTCCTTATAATTCAAGTGACATAAGCAAAATTTTAGGATTAAAATAAATATAATTTTTCGATGTTCGGTCATATGCAATATATTTTCACAACAAATACAGCAATAAAGTCTGCTTGTTTTTAATAGCTACAAAAAGTATACGTACAACCTACTAATAAATGGAGTAATATATGACGTTATCCTCATTGCTACACACCACACACCAAACTCTGTTGCCAAGTGTACGGTCATCCTAAAACCAAAGTACCCCTCTTATTATAATTTCAAAGTTTCAAAGCTATCTTCCGTTTGTCATCGTTCAACGAATGGTTTTTTAAGCGCGAATTATTAGAATTTTTAATGCTTCCGGTTTGTGAAGTCTTACGACTGAGGGTCCTCTTGTTAAGTCGATGTAATCATTTTTTTATGATTCGAGGTGGAGAAACAACCAGTAGCAAAATGAGCTTTTTATCTTCCAGTGGAAAGAAATTATTATTTACATAATTTGTATTAGCGGGTTGAATCTTACCTTCTAGAGAAGGAATTAATGTTATATGATTATTTATAATTTTTGGAATATTTGTAACTTTTTGCACATTTGTATTTTCACATAGCAAAAAATAATGTCAAGTGTCGTTGGTCGTATATACATTTTGGCATGTAATAGAAAATGAATATAAATCCTAAGAAGGTATTTGATTTTATAAGAGTATGATATACATGATGGATGTATTTTGTTATGTGTGTATATTTTGTTGTTGTGTTAGTTTTGATGTATTTTCGAGATGAGACCTTAGGATGGACGAGGTACCCTACACTTCTCCCGAAGTCAACCCTGCATATGTGTGAAAGGGGAAAACTGCAGTGAAACTAAGATTTGATAAAACTGAACTTACTCTTACTGAATACAAATAACACAATATATACCGAACAATTGTGATTCGAAGGAGCTGGGGTTGAACGTCATGCGGATTCATGCGGAACTTTGCAAGACGATTGACTACAGTCATTATAATATATTTAGTTTTATAGCATACTCGTACATGTATAATATAGACATCTCAATGCTTATTTTTAACCGACTTCACAAAAAAGGAGGAGGTTCTCAATTCGTTGGAATCTTTATATTCAACATTTGTATTACCGTACATTTGTATACTTCGATGGCATATTATACTGGCTGCTGGCTGCTTTGACTAGCACGACGTTTGATGTCGGTGCTTTTAGTTTTTTAACTGGTCTTAAATTATTATGGTTATTTTTACAAATTGGTTTGTATCAATGCGTATGTATGTACAAAGGTTCTGTACAACTATTTAATAAAATCCCTAAATTTAATGTAATCAAATCTCTATGTAAAGACTATTCGGTTGAGAACGTAGACTTAATAAAATTAATTGCGCTGTAAAGCTGTCTCGTAATTTAATCCCAATACGTAATCGCTAACGAATTCAACAGAATTAATCCTTATTTATTCGGTTGGCAACATTTATTAGCATTCGCTAAGGAGCCCAGATAAATTGCTGAACTTTCAAATAATTCTCACTTTCGTATCTTTAAAGATGTTTTGTTTTGTGGGTGTTAGAGCTGTTGGCTGTTTGTTTCATTTAGTACTAAAGCTGATTATTTTAAAATGTAAGAAAATAAGCAGTCATGCTCGTTAATCATGGTAATGCATGACAGGTCAAACGTGAGTTGGTCTGATCAAAAATTGTAAGTAACAATTAAAAATACAATCAATGAGTGAAAGACAACAGCTGTGAAAGAGGATTGTGACGAATGATTCAGCGTTAAACGATGGGTTAGTATAGTTGTGCTATAGATATACTATGTGGGACCCATAAATATGTGTCACAACACAAGTTACAAAACACTGACTGGAATGCCCTAGGCTTACCTTTAGTTATCGTTTACCAATACTAAGGGCCAGTTTCACCAGTCCCTGATAATGTTTAAGTTAACTATCTGACACATGATGCCATATAAAAGCTGCCAAAAATCCGTCAGATATAAGCGCTATCTATTAAGCTTCGAACAGATTAGATGAACTCCATACATGTAACAACTAAAAATATTGTCATGTGATGTGGCCTAAAATAGGAAGTGGTTTCCTTTGTGTGATGTCGCTCGGTTTCCCATACGCTGTATGCTGTGCACTGTTCAGAACGCAATGCAGTGCCGCACTGCGTCTTACTGAACTGTGGACCTTAGCAGCTGAATACTACACCTCCTACACAATTAATATGAACGTACTTTAGGTTCAAGGCAATAGGAAATATGGCTCTGATTTAAATATAGATTTTGATCCATATTTAAATCAGAGCCTTCTATTCCATAATTCTTTTTCTAATAGTTTTTGGCTTCAAAATGACTTGCATATCAATTACTTCTATTTGAATAAGAAAATAATTATTAAAAAGTGTCAAAAATTTGCAGGCTATTCATGGTAGTTGAAACCTAGGCATTGGTCAGATCAAAAACTGACGTCGAAGTCTACAATACGAGCTTTGAAGTGTATGCGAAAGTTCTCCATGGTTGATTATACCTAATACCTTAAACCTAATTTCCTTATTTAAGTGCTGGGTATTTTTTTTCTTATCATATAACGATATTATATAACGTATCAAAATATATTAAAAAAAAATGCATATTTGCTATTCTATTTACCTATATCGCTAAAGTTGTACTTACTGTTTCGGATATAACAGTAAGAACAACTAACAATAATAACAATAAGCCCGCAGGGGCGGCTTTGTGGCGAGCCGACGGTAAGTGGCGACACCGCGTACCCCTATCCCGTAAGGGCTAAATGAGACCATCTGACCCTCGGCTTGCCTTGAACGGCCGGCCGGTGGTGGGAATCGCAAGAGCTAAGACCTAAGCTCCAGGGTGGAAGTGTTAAAGGCATAAAGCCGCTAGTAGCGATTAGTGAAAGTGCAGCACACCTCTCAACACCCTTAGCTTTCCACGCCAATGTTGCCCCTCGGCGCCAATATAACGGTCTGCCTTTATGGGGGGTTGTCATTCAGTGTTTAGCAAGTCACCACCCGCCTTAACATTTTGTAATGAGGCATAATTGGCGGGTGCCGTACCTCATCCCATAGTCCAGACCACTGACCATTAAGAATTCATAAAAATAGCCTATATTTTGTACCATCTTTCCATAGTTTATCATATCCTCCCATCCATATACAATAATTTATAATTAAGATAATATATTGTAAAGGGCCTCTTGATGTTGGCTTCGGCTCCATCAATGCCTTCCAAAGGTCCGGGCATCTTACGACCCGAGAGATTTCATCGCATAAATGAATAACAATAATACAAATAATTTGTTTTTGTTTGTAGCTATCTTTATGACTGAAATGTTGCTAAGAAATGTATTAACCAATGTGGTGAAAGAAGCAAAGCCGCGTTACGCGACAATAGGTTCATTGATGAAGTTACATAATTCATAAAGTTACGTGGTCATAGTACATGAGTAAAGATAAAACTGGCCAAGTGCGAGTCAGACTTTTGTCCCGCACACGTAGGGGTTCCGAACGCCATCTAACGAATATCTAACGAACTTCTAAGACCAACTAAGTAAACGTTAACACAAAGGCGTTAGTAATTAATATTATTATATATTTATTGTCTCTTAAACAGAAAAATATGACTCTTCCCGACATTTATTGGCGAATAATAGTACTATTTTTTTTTTATTGAGAGCAACTAACTGCTTTAACTACACAATAACACCAAAGCTACTTCTACCCGCAATAGATGTCAGGAAGAGTCATATTTTAAGTCGATTATCGATAAAGTTGATTATTGTAAACACGAATAAAACAACATTTTCTGAAAATTAATCCTAGCGAGATCGATTTATCGCCCCCGAAATCCCCTGTATACTAAATTTTATTCAATCGTTGGAGCCGTTTCCGAGATTCAGACTCAGATTCCGAGATTAAGGTAAACATGATAGCGCGCCATCTATGAAGATTCATAGATGGCGGTGCTATCGTAATAAACATGTTTATTGTTTTAAGCCCTTTCATTTTTAAAGTTGTTCTGTTCTTAGTATATGTTGTTATATCGACAAATACATCACCTGTGAAAATTTAATTCAACCGTCTAACTATCACGGTTCATGAGATACAGCCTGGTGACAGACGGACAGACAGACAGACAAACAGATGGACAGCGGAATCTCAGTAATAGGGTTACGTTGGTACCCTTTGGGTTCGGAACCCTAAAAAGATAGATCACTCACGACGTGCTAAAAGTGTCGATTTTTGATAACGAACATACCTGAAATAAACATTACGATAAGAATGCTTATCTCTAGCTTAAATTTAAAAGCTGTGTTTAAGCAACCGTAGTGAATCAATCTTTAGCATATAAATTTACGTATAATATATCCCAGGTAGATGTAAAATATGTAGAGCTACCTATATGAATTTAATCAAAACATATTTTTGTATCATCTTAGCACATTTAGAAAATTACAGCAAAACTTTCAAACCGTTCTGAAAATAATCTCGAGATTAATCTCTGTCTCCGAAAATAAATAATACCTACAGGTGCCGACGCGACGCCTCAGATAAATGCTCCAACACAATAATAAACTTAAACTCTTCGTCGTAAAGTTCAAGGTAGCTTGGCGGTGCTAAGAATAATTCATTGTAATTATAAATTGTATTTTTAGTGGGAATTAATGCGGATTCTAGTTAAAGTCTTTGTTCGTCCTTCTGGGAAGACGCGAGAGACGTCGGGTTCTACGTGTGTAGTGTAACGTGCACGATAATATCCTGTTATGTCTTAGATGGGAGATAATTAATATGCAACGTAGGTGTCTCAAGTAAAAAAAATACATACAATGTTTTTAAATCATTTGAGATCATTTTGATTGTCAAATGTTTGAAAGCTTTTGATACAAATTTTGCTAGATTGTCTGTTAGCACTTCACCGCAGTGCATGGTTGTATAGATTGAGGAGAACCAATAATAAGATCGGATGATATTAGTTTGATGTAAATAGTAGGCAATGATGTGCCCTTGTCATCCTCTTTCACAAAGTTACATGCTCAGCGGCAGACGACAATAGGTTGAAAATATTGATGACTGATGTTTAATTATTCAGCGTTACCTAGTTTTCTTTTGCATGTCTTCGATAGCTTGTATTTGCTTATTTTAGAATACATTTTTAAAACAGAAGTTGTTCTACGTCTGTTTACATCTATTGTATCTATTGTAATACGTCAGACGATGACTATAAAGCACAATAATTTCGCACCCATTCCGCCTGACACTGACCGCCCTATTCTGGCACGTTTCCAAACTGCATCGAAGCCGTGTCGTCGCGTTCTTATTGCGCCACTACTTTACAACTGGCGATGCTGATTTACGCGGCAACCAGGGCAAACGGTCTCGTTTAATGTCTGCACATCGAGATGCGTAGTCAGGCAGACTCATCGCTCAAACTGACTTGCTTTTGTTGATGCCAATTATGGATCGCAGAGTAATGGCGCCCGTTAGCGATACAAGATCGTCCTGCGGATAACTTATTAGTAGAATAAACACAGAATTAGACGCCAATGATCTGAATGCTAAATTAAATCTGACATGTTGAATAAATTGTACCGAGCTGGCATAATGGTTAATGATAATGAAAAGTAGGTAAAATAACGGCATTTGTAGCAATGTAAATAATACTTCATAAACCATTTTTATGATGTTCAATTCAATAGGATTAAATCGAAACTATTACCTACTTTCAAGCCATTTTAGATATGGGTAGGTAATTGAATCGGCAGTGACTGGTATGTTGTGCGCCCAATTTTATACCTGTTAAGTATTTTTGCACTCAAATATATTTCTAGTAATTGAATAAAAAGTACGCTACGGATTTAACAAAAATTGCCAAATTCCGAATTATTTCGAACACATCAAAATGGTTTACGAACTCTATTAAATGTATTGGGTGTAAACGGGGCAAGCGCGAAATCCGTGAGATTGAAGTGAAGCCAGGTAGACAAGTAGGTACTAGCGAAGTACTAGTATCTTTTCTGTAGTAGTAGTCAGGTCGTAGCCGTGACACGTGACACGGGCTCCGAGATCTGAGCTCCAACCTTGACCTACTTCCTCGGGGACCTCCTTGCAAGGTCACACTGCAATGCCATATTTGAAAGATGTTAACTTTCAACTCAAGGTTATTTAGGAACAGTTTAACATAAATAGGTAATTGGTTTGTAACGCTGTTGTACATTGCACGTAAATTGATTTGATTGTTGATTAAACTCTACTAAATGCACTCGTATATATCCATTAGTAGTACTTACTTACAACTCAGAAAAGTCACCAATTTATTGTGATACAGTACTATAAAGTGTAATTTAAACACGCGTATATAAGCTTCTAATGATTCAGATATAGGTTAACAAATTCAGGCAGTACGATGACACATCAATTGTAACTTCAGTGCGTACCCTAAGAGAGGCCTATCTCCGGCTGTAGATGATTTTTTTATATATATATATATATTTTAAAGGCTATCGTTTGACCACTATCTCACCTGTTGGTAAGTGATGATGCGGTCGATGATGGTAAGCACGCTAGGCCTAGAATGGGAACTGGCTCTCAAGGATAGCTGACGGAACACATTAGATGTTTTGGCGACAAATTTTCTATCTTGAGGGTGGTAGCTGGTCAGGCGGACACAAGATAGTGTCCTACCACCATGCCGGGTTGTTGGTTTCTTAACGATGTTTTTACTTCACCGGAGGGCCACTGTGAAAAGCAGACATACATTTTTCGATAGAAAAATCCATTGGTGCACGGCGGGCTTTGAACTCGGTACCACTGGCATCAAAGCCGACGGTTCTCCCACTCTCGCCACCGGGCGCTCTCGGAAAAATTGGATGATAATGATGATGCTATCACTGTAATATGATTGAACATGTGTACGTACCACCTTGAAATACTCTAGAATTGAACCTCGGACGCTTTGTGTGTTTTTATCTTTAAAATCTTTAATTAACCACGAATTAAAAAAGATAATGTATCCCATATACTATCTCAGCTTTTATTAATAAAGAAATTAATATCTAGCTAAAAGTAATATGTATGCATCGGTACGTCATACTAACCGAACAATAAACCTGCACCAAGCTAGGCACGTGTGGGAGAGAACAGAACCAATTAGTACCTATCTAGTAGTAGTATCCTGCAATCATGTCCTACGGCCATTACTCCGTGTAGGCTGTCTTGTTAATCCGCAGATATGCACCAATCAGTGATACTTAGCGATGTCGAATGTATTTATTGCGGAACCTAATGCCGTGAGTTACTGATTCGTGTACGCGATCGATTCATATTCGATTGTGCTCAGAATATGTCCTATTAACACCAATATTTAAATGCAAAGTAGTTGGTTTGCTTTTCACAATTATTCCGTTCCTATTGCAATAAATAAATAACTAAACGGCTTTAGAGCTTGTGAAGTTAGAGCTCGTACAGTTGGGCGTGTAGAGTTAGAAGCTTGGCTCTAAATGATATCTGATAACTTTTTGACAGTGCGAGCCGCATGCTCTCGTCTTGGACACATTTTACATGAAAATGTTTTTGGTGGGATACGTTTTTCCGCAGCTGTAAATTTGAATAAAGTCACAGTGCAATATTAGTAAAGCAACTCAACATCGTACGTAAGAGATGGCAGAACGTGGAGCAGCATCGGAAACGACATGCAATAACGTCGATTGCACATTTCCGCCGCCACAGAGTAATAAAAGCAGTACTTACACTTGAGATGTTTTAACTGGGTGCAGAATATACGTTGCCTTGTCTTATTTTATATTGTGCATGTATTGATTTTTGTATTAGCTTACTTATTTTCAGTAGTACGGGTTGACGGTATCGGTCGTCCTGCTGCAAGGTGGGTCGTTTATAATGTGGAAATATTGAATATCGAACCCCGATCATGGTCGTAATGAACGAAATGAGACATACAATATAGCTGTAAAGCTGCAACCTCTTATTTTGTTAAATTATTGGTTCTTATGAGTTTAGTAAAAAGGCCGCTACACGGGGACGCACAGGATCAAGACGAGTGGCATCTTAAATGAGATGTCTGTACAAAGTTGGGGATGATGTAGATATATGTCCTAGTATTAAGCAATAGTCAACATTATATAGTTACTTTTCTTCTGCAACATCCATCAAACAAAAATGTTTCGACAGTTAGTTTGCCAATACTGAAAACATATTCTAATATGTTTTCATTCTATTAATGGTGCCATTACATTAATGTTCTCTGTTCTCATTCTTTTTATCACTGTTAGCCATTTTAAAGGGCAATCTATCTCAAGTCACACCACGATCGAGTACTTGCCAGCTTTAAACAAATAAATAAATAACTAAAGCAATGTACCGCAGTATTCGTTCAGATTGCACGACACTTCTCACCCTCATGCATGTTTAATGCGTCTATAATCAGCGCGCCTGCTTTGTATGGATGTGCGATATATACATGTTGGGTGTTAGCTGAGCACGTCGCATAGATGGACCTGTTACATTCATGTTGATAATGTTGTTATGTTGTCTTTTTCGGCATTCTATAAAAAAATATGTAATGATTTGAAAATTATTGACAGCCCGTTGTCGCAAAGATCCAGCTGTGGACTGACACTAGCTGATATAAACAAAAAAAGTTGTGGAGTGTTGGCAAAAATATCTGCTACCATACATTCTAGTAATTTTAGGTCTATAACAGATAAAAAAGAGGTTCTGGATACTGCCAAATGGACAACATGGCATAGCATACGCTCCGCAGCCAAGTGGAACGATGAAAAACGCGATGCTGTATGCAGTGTTGGTAAGGTGGGCCAAATACCATAAGGTGTTGGTAAGGTGGGCCAAATACCATAAGGTGTTGGTAAGGTGGGCCAAATACCATAAGGTGTTGGTAAGGTGGGCCAAATATCATAAGGTGTTGGTAAGGTGGGCCAAATACCATAAGGTGTTGGTAAGGTGGGCCAAATACCATAAGGTGTTGGTAAGGTGGGCCAAATACCATAAGCCATAACATGGTAAATACCTATGTTCAACAGTGGTCTATTTATTATAATGGAATACATAATATATATGAAAATTCTTGGTCAAACTAATTCTCTACAGAAATACTAAATACAAATAATAAAAGAGTACATGAATTATTCTGCTCGAAGAATTAGTTGGTGTTACAGCTCAACCTTCAAACAACAATAACACAGCTAAATGAACAGTAACACAAAAATAACAAAGCAATTTATTACAAAATAGTTTAATCTATTAAGGCCGTTATTTAAGTGTTGGGATGTTATATTCGTCCCACGGCGACTTCAGAAACACAATTTAGAGACAACAACGAAATTAATGTAGTTATTTACAAAATAAACGTCGCGAGATGAAAACTGAGACTGTTTGCCGACGGGGGATGTTTTCGACTGAAATTATAAAATAAAATAACTGTTTATTTAGGGGAATGTCGAACAAATAGCGCAGAAAGTCAACACGAGGATATTATTTAATTAGAAACCGTAAGGTTTGTTCGGAGCCGTCGCGCGGCGTGCGACGGACCGGAAGTTAGGGATCCTCGCTATTTGTCGGCAAACATTGCACCTCGGTTACACTCAGCTCTCAGAAGCGACAGTTACCATAGAAAATCATCATCATCATTATCAGCCCACGTCAGTCTACTGCTGGACATAGGCCTCTCTTTTATTGTACGCCACTGAGCTCTGTCTCCAGCTCTTCTTATGCAGTCACTGCCAGCTACCTTGCGGATGGCGTTGCTCCCTCTTGTCACAGGACGTCTTACACTACGTTATAATATGCCATGCTACGCTCCCTCGCTTAGTGACTGTAGTAAAATAGTAAAAGTATACTATACTTCAGAATTTGTACGGCCACACCGCGGCGTCCTGCGATCTGCGGGCGCGATCTCAGTACTTTTTAATTGTTTTCTGATCGCGTTTGGTGTGAACCAGTCGGTAGAAATACTACTGCACTATCTGATCGCCATCTAGATTGCGTACGCAGGACGCTGCGGTGTGTCCGTACCTTTAGTGTATCATTGCCCTTATTACCCTGAAACATTTGAGTATTAGGTCTTGACAATGTCTTTAAAATAGAAGAAATTAACAATAGTTATTAAAAAACATTTTGTCAAATAGGTCGACAGCAATATTTTTTGTCTAACAACCAAATACAGTAATAGATTCAGAATAAAAAAGACCTATTCTTTAAAAGTCAATAATTTGTCAATGGTTACAATTAAAGACCAACTTTACTACGCGACTTGCAGGCATTCATTAAAATGTCATCAATCTTGATATCGAAGTAAAGAAATATCTTGAATAATGGTTGTTCGAAGAGTCAAACGAAATATGCCATGACTGCTGCCGCCGTTACTGCTAATCAGTATTCAATTTAAAATTGTAACGGCAGCAGCGGCGTAGTGTAAGCGAGGTATCTAAGGCCGATATAGACGAGGGCGGGCACCACGACACTAAACATGAAACGGTCGTAATGAAAATATTGATGCTGAGCCTGAACCGTCGGCGAACCGTCACTAACATGATTGTTTCATAAATCTAAATGAAAACAGTCTCGGAATTAGGAGGAAAATGAATGATATCTAACGTCAGTTAAGGCAGGACAAGCGGAATCGTTTTTGAAATAGTAATATCTTACGTCGATCTTGTAAGGTAATAAATAAATGGTCTTTGAGTTATTATATGACATTATGTTGAAGAGTTGATTACTATTATCTATCCTAATTTTTACAAAAAAAAAAAATGTCTTCTTAAATTCGACACATGTAGAAGAAATCTATGTGTGAATGTTATAATTCCAAGTAACTGTTATCAAGATACGGGAATATCTAGAGATCGAACATTACATTGAAACAACTGCTAAAAAAATCATTGCGCGGCATGTAGAGTCGATGCTTTTTTTCAGGATATATATGTCATGGACAAGATTCTACCTACGTATCAGTTTGTAGTAATGTTTAAAATTTACATAGGTACATTAAAACAGATTGAATGGTTATTGTTCCTTATTAAAACGTTTGGTTTTTCACATAATAATAAATAATCACTAAACAAAGCATATTCAATATACATTAACTAATATCCATTGCCAATAATATTAATGTCAGAATAATAAATAAATTCATAAAAATACTGACTGGAATTTCTGTTGGTCACTTTCGGTCTACGGTTGCGAACACCCGTAGCACCGTAGCAACGCTACGAGTGCTACAATAAATATGTGAATAAAATCTCCTCTCTTCGACTTCCACACAATAAAATTCACACATGGAAGTGATAAATGAAAGCTGCAGGTGCGAAGCTGTCACTACCTTACACCGTTCGGTAACGATGACGTCATGTAGCGAGGTCCTCTCGCGTGACGTCACGGACGGCAACACGGTGGCACTGCAATCTGGGAGCGGGATCGGAGAGAACGTGTGAATTCGTATGTATTAATCAGAAATATGGTGATTGTTTGTGTGGTGTAATGTGTAGTGTGGTATTATAGGTTTGTATATCACAGAACAGCAGAATACTTCTGTTGTTCTGTGATGTATATTAACTTATTCATAGTAGTTGTATGTAGATATTTTCAAATTAAATAGACGTTTCTAGTTCATTCCATATACTCTTCTAGGATATATGTGTTGCCCAATTGTATGTATGTCTGTCTATTGCCGCATGACGTAACAAGATCAGCAATGTTTTGTGACAGCCAAATCTCTACCGATATACACACGACAGTAAACTAATGAACTGACTCTGTAATTACAATATAACTCAGTGATTTAATGCTTCACCATAATACTGACAGTAAAAGTTCAAGGGTGCTTTCCATATATTACGATCGACGCAAATCACACAGCAAACCCAGAAACCAAATCAAACCTTACATACCAAATGGATATCGATTCAGAATAAAATTTCCATTCACTCGAATATGCACAAAATCAGAGCAACGATCAAACTTACCCCAGCAATAGCAACGCAGGGTTAAATATTCAAAGAGTCCTGCGGGGTTACGTGCGGGGTCTCTCAGACCCTCGATGAAGACGCGTTATTTACTCCGCTGACCCCCGTGAAGGGACCTTCCTTCAGAATTGCGTCTGATCCTTGAATTTTAAACAACTTCTTCTGATTTCGGAGACGTGGGCAACACGACGTGAGCCGGGTACTGATGGTTCTAATGATGGCGGACTGACGGAGATAAATGTTTATAAATACTTTGATGATGAATGAACTTCTTTCCAGTTAGTCTCTAATTTATTCAAACGCGACACTCTTCATAATATTAACTTTCCTTTTAAAAACCAAGTTGTAATACAAAAATAAATTACGTAAAACAAAACAAAACTCATAGCACCAATATTCCCACCCGTTTTCTTAAGGTTAAGGTACGGACAAACCGCAGCGTCTTGCGTGCGCGATCTAGGCGGCGATCAGATAGCGCAGTAGTATTTGTACCGACTGGTACACTAAACGCGATCAGAAAACAATTGAAAAGTACTAAGATCGCGCCCGCGGGACGCAGGAGGCCGCGGTGTGGCCGTACCTTTAACTGCCTAGACTGTAACCTAAAGAACATATTGAAAATTGTGAAACATCTTTTTTTAACAGCGAGTAACTAAAAAACATCATTCGTTACCCCAATGGTCATCTCCAGGCATTCTAAACAATTATTAAATATTTAGTAAAAAAATAAGTAGACTTTACCAAACTAGCCTGCATTTAACACATTTCATACTATAGTATCATTGTATTACATTAATCGACAATTGTTCCAACACCCAATAACCAGCGTTAACATCGATACGGCCACATTAAGGCCGGCACACACAGACGACTATAACACGCATTACTTACAACGTGCGTATTCACAGTCACGGACTGCTCATTACCGTTCTTCAATAATCATTAATGTATCTGTGGATTGTTGTTATATAAATGTCCTTATATGTAGTCGGAATGCGGTCTGAAATGACATTTTCTTTCCAAATGTAAAATTAATAGTTCGGGTCGATGGCAAATATAGAGTTAATTAAAGTCTGCTAATCCATGCAATAGACTACACGGATATATTTTGTTTACCTACATCATATTACAAGCTATAAAATGAGCTGCACAGGTCAATTACAACCACAGCACATAGATAGACAGCGCTTTGTATGAAAATAAATGGCACTATTTTTTCATTTCAGTGGTATTAACTGTGGCCAGTAATTAAACTGATCGCCTGCAAATACAAGGCGCCACGTTTGCCTTCCATAGCTGGCATACTCAACGTTTTGTTTATGGTACGCGTGACGGTCACCTACTAACCGATTTGAAGTGATACTTGCTGATTGCCGGTAGATAAAGTTAACCGAAAAGTGTACTGTCTACAAAGCAATTAGATAATTTCAAATCAGACTACGGTAAACTGACAAGCCAAACGAGATTAAACTGCTGTTTGTAGAATTGCTCCTATTCCGACTAGAAACTTAGCAGTCACAAGGTAAGGAGGACTTGCGGCATCAAGTAGTATCTATGTTTGTGAGTAGAACAACAAATAATAGTGTACTATTAACTCATAATGGCAGGGCTATAGTGGGCGGACACCGACCGATGATACACTCATTATTTAATTACACCGTGTCATGAGTTCCACGGAAACAGAGTATTTAGGAAATGCTTGAAACGCGGCATTAAAATAATGGTGTGGGTGGGTAAGTGCCTACTGATCCTTGAAGAAATGGAAGGTAGAAGAATAAAAATAGATTTACATACAGCTGGATGTTTTACGGTTTGATGAATAGTGCAATAAGAGCGTCAATGAGTCTCAAGACTAATTAGTGTCAGGGTGGTAAACTGCGTTGACCCGCCATTCTATGTGCGAATATTTTTAACCGACTTCAAAAAAAGGAGGAGGTTTCTCAATTCGACCGTATATTTTTTTATTTTTTTATTTTTTATGTTTGTTCGCGGATAACTTCGTCGTTTATGAACCAATTTCGATTATTCTTTTTTTGTTCGAAAGGAGATATACCAAGTGTGGTACCATGGTAATTTTATCGAGGTATGATAAGTATCTCCAGAGATATTGAGATAAACATCTCAAAATTGGTACTGAAAATGAATAGCGCGGCATTGAAGTCGGTTGTTTTTTAGTTTTTAAACGATATTATTGATTATTACTTGTTCAAATCATTCATAAACACTGATTTTATACCGGTTGTTCAACTGCTGCTTATTCTGAACAATTAAACAGATCAATTTTTAACCGACTTTCAAAAAGGAGGAGGCCATCTATGTATCTGTATTTTATTGTATGGATATATATTATCCAAAAAACAAAAGATATTGTCAACATGACAGCTTTACGAATAATTTCTTGTTCAGCTTCAATATAAAAGTAAAACACATACTGCACAATTCCTAAAAAGCTACAACTCTTGTGACAAACTGTTCCCAAGTGCTGCTAAAGCAATTACGCGTGCTAGAGTGACTTAAATCCATCTGACATTGATGTCTGCCACTAGCCAGGTGTCGCGACAGACGTAAAACAATTACCTCCGAGCTAACCTCGTTACTAGAGCCGAGACACTGCGACACCCCGACACGGAGCGCGACATCAGACATCCAGTGTCGCACTCGCGTCCACAGAGCTCAAACGTAGCGCCAGTGTCGTGTCATGCTCGCAGCCACTTAGCTCGTCCGAATCGGACGTGATCGAATTATGTTTGACGCAGGATTTCTTGGATGTTCGTTTGATTTGGAATTTTAAAGAAATCTTCCTTATGAAATATTTTTACTCTATGAGTATATTCATATATCTTGTATCTCATTCTTGTCTCCCATGTGGCAGCGTTCTGCACAATATTTCAAACCGTAGCTAAACGTAGATTATGCATAGCGTCAAGTTATTCGAAGCATTGCAATGAGGCAACCTAGTTTTCAGTTATTATTGCTTCTTGCTTTTTAGGGTTCCGTAGCCGAATGGCAAAAACGGAACCCTTATAGATTCGTCATGTCTGTCTGTCTGTCTGTCTGTCCGTCCGTATGTCACAGCCTTTTTATTCCGAAACTATTAGGACTACAGAATTGAAACTTGGTAGGTAGATGTATTCTGTAAACCGCTTTCCAATTTTATACAAAAATAAAAAATATAAAAGTTTAAGGGGTGATACATGGAACATCCCATACATGGAACTGGAACAATTTTTTTTTTCTTCCAACCTATACGTGTGGGGTGTCTATGGATAGGTCTTTAAAAATGACATTGAGGTTCCTAAAATATTTTTTCTTAAAGTCAATAATTTGAAAGATAGGCGCGTCTAAAGTGGTAAAATGTGTGTCCCCCCCCCTCTAACTTTTAAATTTTGGGAGTGAAAAATCTAAAAAAAATATATGCTGTAGATCTCAATAAAAACTAACAACTAAAATTAGTTTGAACGAGATACAGTCAGCAGTTTTAGAGATATGGTGACCGCAAAGATAACTTTGTTTTTCATACAAACACTATGAAAAATTAATTTTGTAGTTGCGAAAAATCATAGTTATGGAATACTTAACTGTGTTACGGAACCCTACGAGTGCGAGTCCGACTTGCATTTGGCCAGTTTATTATTTGTAAAATAGATTGTCTTTAAACTTTTCGGAAAAAAGTGCAGGCCACGATTAAAACACATCACTGTGGTCAATTCATAACTTAAAAAACACTTAATGGTAAAAGAAAGTTAATAGTAGTTTCACAAGGATAGCACTCGGTGTGTAGAACCCTCGCTTTGTGGGCTCTCCAGCCACCTCGACAGACTGGAGTGGAGGGCGCTCGGCAGCTCGGATAGCTTCGGCCTTTGTCACCGCCTGTCGGGTTTACCTGCCTCTTTAAGGAATACTATGTAGCAATTAGACAAATTGGATCCTTTTTTCTTGATATTTCTCGGCAGTAAGATACAAGATGAATACTTTTATAGCTTCACTTGTAACAAACAATAATGTAATCAAATCTTTGAAATCAATTTTACCTTCTTTAATTTTTTGTATCTAAACTATGTAATTATATATATGTAATACGGATAGAGTAATATGTAAGTAATGACAATACTTTAATTTGGTATTCTGAAACTGATCTGATGATTGAGTCAGAAGAAAGATAGTGGATTTCTTCAGTGGCTACCATTTTAATGCTTTTCAATACTTTGTTTGACACTTCAATGTTTAACATTCTAACTCAAAACCAAACTATGATTTGATTTCCGCAAAAAAAACGAATACAGTACCAAGTAACCCTCGTAATCCCCAAGTAACAAGCATGCATCTGCAAGTCCACAGACCATTTACTAGTTGTATATCTCAATGAGCGGTTAGATGCAGTAATAGTTCCAATTATCGGCGTCGCGCGTCGCTCACAGATTAGGACGTCCTGCACCCACACACCTAGAACCTGGAATTGTCTAATTGAGTGCACAGACACCTGCCCTGTACTATGAAATGTTGGGAAAGTGTGTGTGTGTTCGTTGTAAATTGCGTCATAATTGGATGATTGAAATTTTAGTTGCAATGTATAAAGGACGATGTATCAGTAAGTCTCTTGAGTAGCATAAATACGCCTAATTTACTCTATTAATCTGTTGCTAGTATTATATCTTACTTAAGGCAGGCTAAAACATGATTAAAGAAAATGAAAGGTTTAATTACTCACAATTCCAATTCTAAGGCTTGCAATTCGATTGATAATGTCATCCCGACTTCTTTAAATATTAGTTTTCAGCGACTAGTAAGCTAATACTAGTAATTTATAATGATTTTCTGTTGTTATTTTTGTAATTCCTATAGACATGGAATAAAGACACAAAACTAATGTATAGGAACATCAATAAGATTAAGATTCTATGGATTGTGCTCTCAATCTAGTAATCAGAATGTTTTCTTCTGTAGATAAAACGCTGAATACTGAATCTGAGCACTGAAAAAACTGGTTTAAGTTTCCTCTCAAAAACCACTCTACCTCTTAATTTCGGTCAAGGTTTTTCTAAAGAGCTTAAAGCCTTTCGGCTTTAAAACTCATCTCTATTCTACAGATACATTTTTATGTAATTTTATTTAGATGACTGCAAAAAAATCTTATTCTTTTAACCTGCTGGAAGTAAAAATGACCCTTAAATATTTTTTATGTCCTGTTATTATCCCAGTTAATAGTCTTCGGGCACGTTTCACAGAAGCAATTTAAGGTGACCATTATTTTAATAAAGCATTATAAGGTGTTGTGATCTACACCCGCAATCTTCTGGAAAGCGGCAATAAGGAGCAATCAAATAGGAATTAAGGCGCGTTCACACGGACGACATTAGCACGATCAAGTAACGATGTTGTTAGGTGTTTTGTTTTTTGATGATGTGAAGTAATTTAGAAATTGTTTCGTGTTGATGCTGACAATGGGACATTTAACTGAAGACGTGATACAATGCTTGTTTATATTGCATTGTATTAGCGATGAACTTAACCGACACTTGACATTCTAGTGGTCGGTTTCTGAGGTCAGTTTATTAAGAGTTTATCTACTCAATTGTACCGTTATTGAAAAAATAATAATAGACTCTCAATAAATGTAACCTTAAACCGGCCATATGACACCTCTTTTGATAGCTGTAAGGTTAAACTTCATAAAGTATGTAAAATGTTTCCCCGTTAATAAACAAGGCAAAATTGTTACTGCAACATTACCACTACAGACTTAATACGACTGTTCAGTTACATTACAGTTACAGTACATTTATCCTTACACAATATAACAACAATGTTTAAGCATTTCGTATTACAGATACTCAAATATTTACGTATATTGAAACCTTATTTATTTATAATGCATGACCCACACAGCAAGGTATAACCACCTATTCTATATTAGTAACAAAACAAAACAACAAAATACAAAGTCCCAGCATAACCACTTACCCGAACAAACGTTTCAGATAATCACGAATGACTTTACAAAACCGCACATCCAAATTCATCAAAACCTCACATGCATGTCATTTAACCCCACCCCTCCTCGCCCCCTCTCCCCGCGGGCCGCTCGTCCCGCGACAGCCGGCGCGTGTCGTATAACGCGTCATAAGACGCGTCGCGTCGCGTAATCACCTCGTAAATCACCCGTGTGGGGAAGTATTAAAATATGCGCGGAAAGTAGTCTCCTCGCGCCCGTCATTATTTATTGTTGAAAGATTTAGGTAAGTGATTGCAGCCGGTATTGGACGACATAGGAGATAAGAGTTTAAGGGTAGATTTTAAAGAGATATTTACGGTTATATTATGGTCAGGACAAGATATGATACGATGATGGCGGATTTAATTGTTTCCATATATTATTATTGAGATATAATAACTCAAAATGTTTATCTCAGCTACAAATATATTACATTTCAAGTTGGGAATAATAATAAGAACCTCTAACATTATATTTGAATGTCGCAAGTTATTTAGGTTTCTCGAATTCTCCGGAAAACTCCAAGCTGATGTACTTCCCAAGTTGAAAGTTTTAGGCGCATTTTAACCTTTGTACCGTGTTATCCTTTGTACCGTGTTATCCTTTGTACCGTGTTATCCATGTATCCATAATATAAAACGATTGAGAATAGTATTAGATGTCAAAGAGTTAATAATACATTCGCACAAAGTACGTTACAACAGTGGACACTTAATGGTAACACGTTCATGTATAGGACAAAACACTTAAGTTATAGGAAAAGAGACATTTAGTAGGTGTGGCTAGAAAGCTAAATTAGTACAACTTACTATGTAAAATAGATGTGACTCAAAATAACATTGTACGTGATTTAACAATTATTTAAAGAATGCTGAACGAGTGGTAGCTGTTCTTTACAAGTCATGTGGATCAAATCCCGTCCTGATTTCTTTATGATTCATTCTAAAAGGTACTACTTCTAATTTTGATAATACTTTTCAGGATAATAAAGTATAATGTTTAGTGCCAGTACATGTAATAGGAGCATTATTATATTGATCTGGTTGACTGATGTTATATCGACCACTAGACTTGCTACCAAAAAGTGGCTTACCATCAGCAGGGAGATAATCTGCAGCCATAAACTTACGGTGTTCAGGCACAGCACAGTTCTTGAGAGTCGACCACATAATGGCTTACCACCAGGCGAGATACTGCTCAAACACTAGCCTCAGTCAGATTTACAAGAGCAGACTAAACAAGTTAGAAAACAGTCAGTTTTTGAATAAATAGACATGTTTTATGCACAGCTTAAGAAACACATCTGCAATAATTAAATACATAGCTGTGAAGTTAAGAATTAAATACAATATCACGGTTTTGAAGGAAAACGCCGTAGCATCGTTCTTTGACAGATAAAACTGTCAATCATAATAAACACCAACGTTGATGATGTGCTTGAAATTAACTGTGACAAGAAAATTAAGTGTTCATTTGTCAACTAACGATGTTAAAGACATTGGTCACAGCACTCGTAGACTAGAACCGAATAGAAACATCAAGTCATTAATTACAATAAAGGCTGAGTCACACTAACAGCGGTAATTGTAGGCGCGATACTGTCGCTTGTACTCGCTTATCTGATCTAGGGCTTGTTACAGCTGAGGTTGTTTCAATTGGATAGGAATGTGACTAGATTTTATGGTTTAATTTAACGAGATCATAAAGTTACGAGTGGGATTGGATATCAGAGAAATTGTGAAAATTAGACATTAATAAGGATATCTAGCCACGTTAATTTCTACTAAAATACAATAGGCCAGTGTTGTTAGTGGTGGCCAGTAATGTTTCAGTTAACTATCTGACACATGACGCCATAAAAAGCTGTCAAAAAATTTGTCAGGTATCTTCTTAATAGCGCTATCAGTAACCGGTGAAACTGGCTTTAATGCTTGCAATAATTGCAAGGGTCGAATAGAGAGAGAGAGCAGCGCGCAGCCCTTGAGAGTCAGAGTATTCTAAGCCAAGCGTGTTCACCATCTTTGACCACATTATCGCTTTCCACCAAGCGCTCGGCGGCGCAGATAATATTGAAAATAAGAGAAAGAGATAAAGCAAGACACATAATTTGCTAAATATTGATTTTGATAATTGATAATATGTACACAGACTTCAAAGTGTTCTAGTAGGTTATATTTGAAACAGTTTGTCATTCCTTATCCCCTGATTTACGATCTTTATCTTTTACAATAATTACGTCTCAAATTGAAACTATAACACCTTTGTAAGCTAATACGGGGCTGCCATAGCTATATATAGCCAAAAGCCCCTAAATAAAAGTTGAAATAAAAAAACTATAGCACAAATAAAACAAAAGAGAAAGTATCGTTCCCAGTAATTTCCTTGTTTAACAGTTGGTAACAAGAATATCGTTTTCCTATCGGGAGATTAAATGTAAACCTAAGCCGACAGCGGCTACCCAGATATAACGAGATTAACTTGCGATCCGCGATCTCTGAACATTGTGCGAACACCTGCGATACTTGCGCATTCAATTATACTGTGGTGTACAGATTATACTGTGGTGTACAGATTATACTGTGGTGTACAGATTTAAAGCAGTAATACCAAGTATTATTATCTGTTCTGTGGTAATACGCTAACTTGTTGCAATACCAATCTTTTTTACAAGCTTTATCTCTACTTCACGGCGAATTTATTTGTCCGTCACAAATCTTGCGATTGATTTTAGAGCGACTTCCAGGGGTTCGATTGAGCTGAAATTTTGCATACATATGTAAATCGCGTGACAATGCCATATTATGATGACATGATGCTGATATGATGATGGAGCTGAAAGGTGACCAAAGGAACTAATAAACTACACATGTTATACCCGTCGTGTTTGGGCTCGTTGAATTTGTTTTAACTTACTCTGGTCCTAGGTTATGTAAAAGCTTGTATTTAAAATGGTTATTAATGATATTACTTGTTATTATTTTATTTTATTAAGCTTAATAGCAATGTGGATTGCACATTAGTAGTATTCTTTTTAAGCTCTCCAACTAAACTGAATATGCTTGCTTGTTTATGCTTTACATTTATCATTAAGATAAAAACACTTTTAAGGCAAACAATAGCCACTCTTATTCTTAAATAGCACTAAGACAGCATGTTTACTCTTCTACGAAAGTTTTTAATTATCAATAAATTTACAGATCATATCCATGTTTTACTTACTCGATAACTTTAAAATAAACGCAGATTTCATTATATTTTCAGCCAAATTTCGTCCACGGCTGGACAAAGGCTGAGAGGCCTATGTCCAACCGTGAAGATACAGAAGAGAGCCGTCATAAAGATTGAGCTCAGTGGCATAATATGACAATATGGCACGCCACTGAGCTTGATTTTCAGCTCTTTATTTCCAGTTGCTGTCAGCCAGCTTGCGTATATCATCTCTCCAACTAGCTAGAGGGTGTGTAGAAATACTACGTTTGCTGAGCCGTGGTATCCACTCTATACAGATTTGAATTAAAAATATACCAATCAAGAGTCAAACAATCAATTTCATTAAAGCTATGAATCCGTAAAGGATCCTATCAAACGAAGTTGTGGCCTATATTACATTTACAAAAGAACAAACACTCGAAGCCTTCAAAGTAAATTCTAAGGTTTCATAACCTAAGTAAAGGACTACCTTGAGATCGGGGAACCCTTTGGAACTAAATTCGGGGTATATTATTGGGCCGTGCCGAATCAAAACAACTTTTGTAGGGCAATGGAATTCAAAGGGGATGAAAGGTTTGAATTAACACGTAAACATGTTTCATACTGTGTATTGTACTTACCTATAATACAAACCAGAAATAATATTAACGAGCGATTATGAAGAATATATATGTATATGCTTATTTAACTTCTATTATATTTTTCTATTTTCTACAGAGTTTTTTTAAAATAAGTACTAGTTCTCATAGCATATAGCTTTGTTATGCCCGCGTTTAAAACGTATCATAAACGTTTATCCAGGTTATAATCTGTGTTTGTTAAGATAGGTATGCCGGGTTGTAGTTACTGGGATACACAGGCACAAAGCTTGTTTATCGCTTTATTTTATTAAAAACCCTAAAAAAATTGTATCAACAACCTTCTTTACCTTAGTTAGTAAAGTAAGTAACTAATTATTACTTAGAAGGTGCTGTTAGCACTAAAGATCAAAGTTGCTAAGTAATTGAATAATTAGCACTCAGCGAAATTCCTGTTAAGCCTAAATAATTAATTTGTTACTGAATTGAAGTTTCTTTCATTAAAAGAAGGAAGTGTAAGCCTTGATTCAATGTATACCGTTTACAACAGTATAAATTAGAGCATCTTAATTATTTTCCAAGAACATTTTAAAATATTTACTTACCTACAGACTATACTGACGCGTAATGTTCTAAGAAATCTGGATGGAAAACAATATGAGCAATTGTGTCTTATGCCAGATATTATGTTTTCACACGAAAAGGCGTAAGTATATGTAAATCAGATTTCCTTGTCATTTTAACTGAGTTCCAAAACGGGGGAGGTTTTTTATTCGTCTATTTATTGGTACCTATGTTACTCGATTACAATTAGCACTGGATTTTGAAAATAATTTTTATCAATAATAGTGTTGGTAGGTCATAAGTAGGTATATCTAAGGAGTGATCTTTTTGTAGTTTTTATCTCATCTGATCAGTCTCAGATCTCAGATCTCTCAGATCAGATCATCATCTTCAGAGATATCAAGAGAAGCACCTCAATCTTAATATTACAATGACTCGGGAGTCACTGTGGAGTCGTCCATTAGTTACATTTATTTATAGGTGCATAGCATATGGTTTAGGCAAGGTTAGTGCTTGAACACTATCTTACCTGGTGGTAAGCGATGATGGTCGAAAATGGTGAACACGTTAGGCCTATAAATAATAAGTTAGTAAGGCGACATTATGTCTATATTAGTGTATTTTGTTATTGAGTGAATTATAATCGATTGATCTATTTGCAGGAATACCATCTGTGTTTTGACTATAATTATAATATTATTATGATGAATATTATAACTGACTATTCCATTCAGCTGTGCCTTAAACTCACAAAAATTTTATGCATTCGTTTGCTCAAAAACAATTTGCTTTCGATTACTTCTTTTGTAAATATAACAATCTGCCTAATTCTTGTCACGAGATTACTTCTCAAAGCACCTTACGACAACGTAATTGCCCGGCTAATTTCTGAACCTTAATCTACTTGCACTTTACATTTGATTGTATACTGTAGCGCTTACATAATAGAGAGCGTTTTTGGGTGTGGTGGTAAAATAAGGTTGGTAACACAATGAGATACCAAATTACAAATCAGTAGATGTCGTGCCCCCTTGGCTAGGGGAGCGTGGGCTATTGATGACTCGTATTACTTGTTGGCCAACTTGTATTATCTGCACTATACAGTACTATAGCGTAGGCTTTGACATGAAACAAAATAGGCTCAAAATTGCTATGCTGTGTTAGTAAATCTACGGTTAAGTAATCAAATAGTAAATTAAAATCGATGAGGTCATTATAACATTTAATACCTGATTACCCACCGATGGGTTAATGTCCAGAAATAAAATATTTATTCTGTATGCAGGATGTCACATACAACCTGTATCAGTGTATACAGGTAGGCAGTATATATTACTTTGGTTTATAAGGGTACTTATATATAATTATGCTGTTAACATCATTCGAGTCAGGAAATCACAGTCGACTCACTTGATGGATCGCTGGACGATTTCATCGCACCGGATGGAGAGTAGAGAGTTATATACAAGAGTTTTATTAAAAACTAAATATATATTCCCAACATATATTTTAACCCTCGATGTTTTTTTTTGTTTGATAGCGGGTGCCTTATTTGAAAGTGTTCTTAGCTTTCATTCAAACCTTTTTCAACAAACAATTCAGAATGCAGTATCATCTTACTTGAATGATATTGTAAGAACATGGTAGCATTGATCGGAAGCCAGGTCATAACCTGAAAACTGTAGAATACTTTCTACTCCTCACCAACTTACAGCAGAGATATATTGTAAGAACATGGTAGCATTGATCGGAAGCCAGGTCATAACCTGAAAACTGTAGAATACTCTCTACTCCTCACCAACTTAATATATTGTAACAACATGGTAGCATCGATCGGAAGCCAGGTCATAACCTGAAAACTGTAGAATACTCTCTACTCCTCACCAACTTACAGCAGAGATAGATTGTAAGAACATGGTAACATTGATCGGAAGCCAGGTCATAACCTGAAAACTGTAGAATACTCTCTACTCCTCACCAACTTACAGCAGAAATATATTGTAAGAACATGGTAGCATTTATCGGAAGCCAGGTCATTACCTGAAAACTGTAGAATACTCTCTACTCCTCACCAACTTACAGCAGAGATATATTGTAAGAACATGGTAGCATTTATCGGAAGCCAGGTCTTTACCTGAAAACTGTAGAATACTCTCTACTCCTCGCCAACTTACAGCAGATATATATTGTAAAAACATGGTAGCATTGATCGAAAGCCAGGTCATTACCTGAAAACTGTAGAATACTCTCTACTCCTCGCCAACTTACAGCAGATATATATTGTAAAAACATGGTAGCATTGATCGGAAGCCAGGTCATAACCTGAAAACTGTAGAATACTCTCTACTCCTCACCAACTTACAGCAGAGATGTACTCGTATTGTAACAACATGGTAGCATTGATCGGAAGCCAGGTCATAACCTGAAAACTGTAGAATACTCTCTACTCCTCACCAACTTACAGCAGAGATATATTGTAAGAACATGGTAGCATTGATCGGAAGCCAGGTCATTACCTGAAAACTGTAGAATACTTTCTACTCCTCACCAACTTACAGCAGAGATATCGTGATTGAACGGTCTCAATGAACATATTATACTTAGATCAGTTAGGGGTGATTTAAATTTTGAATTTAAGTATTATTTTAGAAAAAACCTCCAATATGACTAACATTGTATATAGCTCGCTGTTCAACTTGAATAAGCTAATTTTATAAAAGTTTCCGAAGTAAAAGTGTTTATTAGAGACACAAATTTAAATATTTTTGTGCATATAAACCAACGAAATAATTGTTTATGTAAATAAAAGAATCTGAATCTAAATATAATGTGTGCTTCAAAACTCACCATAAAAAATGCGATGGCAAAAATATTTGCACAAGAGCTTTCTTCATATTAATGTATTTTTTCTAATCCCGTTAATAATAAATAGTGCTATACCCCTCCCTCTTCCGTTCACAGGTGGGTCATCAATAATAGTCGCGGGACGTCGTTTGTCTTTCTGACCGGCACCCTCCGATACTGTGATAATATGGCTGCCTGCTCTGTGAATACTACGCCAAGAGGTGCTACGCCGTAGCACAATGTTTGACGTAATAGTATTATGACGAGTTTTCTCGTAGCACTTACGTAGTAACTATTATATAATCTGTTGAAGTACTTAATGTTTTTTTTTTATAAAATGTATTAATTGATAATTGTAGAAGCTGAAACCGTACCTCCTAGATGGCTTTCAAACTAGTTGCTAGGACTGTATATCTAGCACTCATATCTATCCTGTGTTGGCTTAACCGACCTCCAGTAAAAATGGGTAGATGCCAATAGTTTAAATATGTTTAAACATAATAAAAATAATGTAGATGTGACTATATTAAACATTTTTGGATGACAAGTAAAGTTATCGTGGGGCTTTTCACTTATAATCTTGAATAAAAATAAAGGTTAGATAAATGTTTAAGTTAAAACACCTTCATATAAAACCAAAGATTGTTTTGAACATTAATGTATTTATCAAAAACAAACAGAATCTGTGTATACTGTGCAGTTTTACCTTTATGTCGCCGTTATAGTGTATACATGTGCAGTGTTCGAAACATCCGTCAACGTACCTGAAATAAAATAGAAGTGGTTACAAATCTATTGCGCTATTGTCTTATCTATTGCGATATTATATGCGCTTCTCAATTTATTATGTAAAATATCTGTAAGTGGACATGTAACACATGACGTTTAGCGCAGTGTACACGTAGCACCGTAGTAACTACCTTGTTCTATTTATCTGTGGTAGCGCTTGGGAACTATGTAGTAGCGCCAGAAATGAAGAATGTGTTAGTGACGTCATTTGATATTCTTATTTTATTTAATAATCATGGATGTCTGCGTAGGAATTTTATATATATAACATAGCGCAACCAGACAAACATTATTTTATTTGACTGGTTGCCCTATGTTCCTACAAATAATGTCTTCTAACAATTATATGAAACGAATTTGGACTAATTTACATTTCACATATTTTCTACAAAAGAGCAACTAACGCCTCCTTCGCAGCGAAATTAATAAGCAAATTTTAACATTCTCATTTCCGTAGTCATATTTCCGTCCAAAAGTACCGTCATACCGTGTAATGAAAACGTTTAATCCTTTGAAATCTCTTTTAGCTTTGTCGCGGCCCTAATTGCAACCAAAAGTACCCAGTCTAGATTAAAACGACCATCAGAAGAATAAAAGACTGAAAAACTGACCTTTTTCTCAACACGGTAGAATTCATTTTCGTAAAATAAAATATAAAAAGACCAGTTAGTATTAGATCAATTAAAGGAAGGAGAGGTCATATTCTAAAGGAAAAAATGTAATATCGAGGAAAGATAAGGTTTCAAGTTCTATTATAAAATTCGTAAGGAAAGTGAAATTATAAGCTGGGCTCTTTGTAATGTTCGGGTGAATCCTGATACTCTTAATATTTGTATGTACATATATTACGTCCTATTAGACATCAAGAAAATAACGCACAAAAAAAAACATACAGACGAATTGAGAACCTCCTCCTTTTTTGTGAAGTCGGTTAAAAATAAAAAATAAAACTCACAACAATTTTAGTGTCCTGAAAACTTGAATGTCAAAATATTATAATAACATTGCGGCCATTAAAGCCCCCCTTGATCTTACAATGACATCGACAATGCACCAACTAAACCGTCTAACATTTACGATCCAAACTCAATGCAATAAACTTTATAGCTAGTTTAATGGCCCTACTCCCTGATACTCTGACTTGATCCTGGGCCAAGAGGGTATTTTGTAATTTTAGGTTAACGTTAGATCTTTACTAAAACTTATAAATATTCTATAACTCGGATTTCACTATGTCAACATAAAAATTAAATTAAATCACCGATAAAGTTTCATCAAAATGAAACATTCAACGCATAGTTTTCAAAACCGTATCTACCATTATCCTCTAAAATCTACCTTTACCATAAACATTAAAACATAGTGAACTGATGACAACATCCTTTATTTAGAAACTGCCTGAATAAATGTAGTCGTTTGTATTTGTAAATAAAAACAATGTACTCGTGCTTTCTATAAGGCAAATACAAATTAATTACTATATTATTATTGGTATATAAATCTAGAAAACACATCAGAATGTTGACGGAGTTGAAACTGAAACCTATAGACGTCGTTAAAAATAAAATCGCATAGCATTTCGTTTTTTTGCCCGAAGCACGGAACAGATAATAATATTCCCGAGATAGATTTTTATAGCATTACCAAAATACGAAATAAAGACTGTTCGAGACAGCAAAACTTAAATAATCGGCTATCCGTATTCATGGGGTCCCTGGAATAACAGGGAATTGCTTTATAGCCTGTGAAAAATAACATTTTATGACGTCGCAGCTTCCAAGGCTGCCTGCCTGCACACAGACTGAATACTTGATGAACAAAAGAAGAAGACGTAGACTCACATAACTATGCAGACAGCGTAGTCTGTGACAATGTAAGATATTACGATAATGTTTGGCTGAAGTTTTGGCTAAAGTTGTACTTTAAAATATAACGATGCGTCATTTTAGACAAAATATTGGTACTCCCTTGTTTCGCATAACAACATTTAAAATAATTTTACTTTGACTAACTGAATGAATGAATGAATCGCTTGGTATAATTGCAGTTCACATATTTTTTGTTTCCAATAACACTTGTTTGATATAACAACGAACGCACTAATATCCTAATGATATAATATTTATTTTATATCCTAATATTAGTTTGTTATACTTTTTGTTTATATGTATCTTATTTAATATAATATCATATAAAATTAACAATTTCATATAACAGTGCCGCGGCAGCGGCCGGTGAGTGCTAGAACCGAATCGGCCCCTGTTCACTTGTCTAAGGCAGACATTATATAAACCTTATAATATACCTGTTAAATATAACTATGATCAAAAAATGAAAATTAGTATAAATAAATTAGTGTAAAATATTATTATTACAAGTGGACATTATATCAAACAAAATTATGTTAAATGAATGTTTGTTTCAAACAATAATAGAGAAAACAACTGAACTGAATACTTATTTTAACTAATTTTATTACTTTTTTTTATTACTTTATAAATTTTAAACAAGGGTAAACCCATATAATTTTAAAACTTCGTATATTTCTTTCAACATTGATGGTAAAACCTCTGATTGGACTAATTTGATAAATAGGTATTGTTGTAGTTTTAATCACAGATAAGGACAATTTTCATAAATACACGTATTCACCGGTACACACAGACTTAATCACGGTATGAACCTGACACGAATTATACAGGTATACATTATTTGTAGGTATTTTAGTGTCATGCTAAGAATAAATAAAATATGAAAATTATTACACAGAATTGGTTCGTTCCACAACATAAAGTCCGGTATAGTACCAACTAATCCAGTGAATTATGATCATTTGGTGACAAGCGGCCAATCAAGCGCTCCATCTAATCATGGACCTTATTTATTTCAGTAATAGAGTGTGACACGAGGCCTCGGTTCATTTAATAAATTGTTCATAATCCTCAGTTAACCTTGTTTACGTGGAGGCCGGCGACACTACGTAAATCTGACGTTAATCACGATAGCTGGTGACGTTCATCAAAAATGATACCTCTCCACTGCTGTTTATAAGGTTCTTGGTTTTGATTAAGTTTGGCTTCAAAGAAACTATGAACTAAAATAATTAAGTGACTTTTGTAAAATAAAAATGTGACTAAAGTATTTATGTATATTGACATATTTTAATATTAAATTATTGATATATGTGTATCCATAGATACATTTAAAGATTTGCGCGTCTGCTTGCATGCAGATTACTTGCACAAACTTACTTTACTTACTTACTTACACAAACCATAGTATTAAGATCCTAAATGTTAAACTGTATTCTTACAAATAAATACTTGATTTGATTTGCTTCGGGTTAAATATAAACACTGACTCGGTGCGGGTGCAAAATGGCTTGACGAATAGAGAAAATGTATTTCTAGTTAGGATTTGGTTTGATGTATTAAATGTTTCATTTAATTATGGTGTGTGAGACTTGTCATATATAAAAATCTTAAAGAAGCATGCGCCGAATAATACACAATGTTCTAGCGATCTAAAATACCATAGCAAATGCAGACGTGACAGCCTACTATCAGAAGTCATGTTTGTTCTGTTACTCCTATGCAGTCGATTATTTTGTTACAACCTAAAATTCTTACAAACATAATTTATAAGTTTGATGTAGATGCACATACAACATCAAATACATTTAGAAATTACTTTATTGATTTATGCTAATTATTTTCTTTCATTTGCTTACTACCTTGTGCTCTTAAAATGCCCTTGACAATTTTGGAATACATTAACCGTATTTCCTGTTTTTATCAACACACCGCAATCTCAGTGCCACTTTCTCTCATTACATATTCCTGCGACAGAGCTCCAGCCTACATACATTACAGGAGGTTCTTCTAATTAAACAGAGGAATTAGTTCCCATGTGACCAAAACGCGAAGTCAATCTCAACATTTTCATTTAGATTGTAGCGATAAAACAGCAACCGAAAACCTCATTAGGGCTCGCCATCCCTTCATAATGAACAGTATTTCGTAAGATAACAACCTCACCTAATTCCGATTTAAATAGGTAGAGTAGGGGGCAGTGGTTGTTAGTAGGGGGCAGTGGTTGTTAGTAGGGGACAGTGGATGGTAGTAGGGGACAGCGTTAACTAGTCGAACCTCGTAAATATACGTAAGCTTGGATTATTTTGGGTACAGTCGGTGATTAACCTGCATTACTGCTTTATTACTGAAACTAGTATAAACTAGTATTTGTCTGAATGCGAATCACAATTGTTATGAAATATACTGCAGATGAAACTTTAATACAAAATCATAAATTTTATGGATAAGATTTTTGGGTACACTTTTCGATTTTGCATAGATTAAAATTAAATAAACTTTTTAGATGCTAAAATGATCTTGGTAAGGTATAGGTACTTTTATAGATGATGTCGTCGACTCAGCAAATGATGTAGTGAAGATCATTATATATCAATGTTTTCCCCACAATATGTTTTTTTTTATTTGGCTTTGTACTTGTCAGTGTTTAAATGATATGAATTCACTTGTATGGGTACACTCGTTCTTATAGACAATGTGTTAACAAAAACATACAAACCTGCATACAATACATTCCCTCTAATATTTGTAAATGTAATATAAAGAAGGTTATTGTCGACTTCAAACAGACTAGTAATTAAAAGAATAACATAATAATAAAATAATAATAATGAATACACCGACTAAGCTAAAATACCAATATATTTACTATGTATTGAAAATGAATCTCAAAAACAGTGAAAGTCGAGGCCAGGTTTTCAGCCGCAGCAGCAAACAGCGCCGCTAATCTAGCCATTGTGGGCGACGCCATAACTTTCTATAACGGCCGCTGCACTCATTTGGATGCATTCAGACTCATTCCGACGTTTAATGCAGACACTAGCTTAATATATAAAGCTAGTATCTGCAGTAGATATACTGCTAGTATTTTATATTTGTAGTGCGTTTGAGTGAAGTGAAAATTTCGCGTAACTGTTTTATGATTAAAGTTTGGTATACACTCACACTCAATACTCTCTATACTTTGACGTTTTTGTCGCAGTTTTTAAGTAGTTTACATCTTAGAATATATTTTTTTGGAACTCATGAAATACAAGAAGTTGTTCTAAACTCATCATCACGAACTTCTACAAAAAAAAAAAACGATGAAATATTTTTGTAACTTATCAGTAACAGCTTTTAATTAGCTTTTACTTGTCATATAAAGATAAAGATAATTTTCTGTGCCATTAAAATACACCCAAAATAAATTTGTTCCACTTTTTGTTTAAAATAAGTTTGTTCCACGTTAGTTTGACACTCTAAAATCGTACAAATTAATTAAAATAGATGTTTTAGATTGTAACTTGTAGACAATAATATAGTTTACAAAGTAACTCAATCAGATTCACGTCTTCAAAAAACACTTTCAAATGTATCCTAACTCCCTTTCAATGTAAATAAATACTGAAACGCTGTAAACGTACGAAGTGAGAAGAGGCACATAATCCAGTAATAATCCGCACAATACAGCTGCCAGCTCATAACTCCAGTTAACGGTCGTTACCGCCGGTATTTAGCATCTTTTAACGCTCGGGGTTGGAGGGTGCGGGGTGTGGGGTGGTTTTATAACTAATATCAATCGTAAACCTCTCGATTGATAGTGATTGGACGGTTGATTGAGCTTCTTTATGTTTTAAGTAATTTGAGGTTGTAGTTCTGTTTACAATGGCATTATATTAAAACCAAATAAGTACTTATATACCTACTTACTCAAGTAAGTCACACTAAGAATAAACATAATTACGCTTGACATAAAGACGGCATCGTCATAATTGCACATAATTGTCTATTAATATATTTAACATTGTGGTAGAAGAAAGAAGAAACGATTAGTAAAATATGTTTTCTTAAATCTGTGCGACACATTTTCTATATGTTTATTTACTTAAAAAATCATTTAAATTAGAAATTCAATCTATCACTGATAGGCATAAGGCCTACATAAAGGAAAACACAAATGGAATCAATAAATAATGTAAAGTATTGTGGTAACCCTATACTGCACCCGACTTATTCAAATAGGTGCAAGAAGCAAAACCCAGACATAAAAGCTTGCAATTAATATGGCAGTTATGACCCGAACGGCGCGGGTGGACAATGCGAGGGTTAGCTCGAGTTAGTGGCGAAAGGGTTTTATATAGAACACGCCACACACATACATCACAGTAGACGCCGCAATGCTAATTCTACTTTGCGTGTCAATTTTGGAGTTGGAGCATTGCTCTAATACTTAGAGCAATCTCAATAATTAGAAGCTAATTATTAATAATATCAGTCTGGTATGTCAGGATTGTAGCATGCGCAAAGAAGTTAGTCTCTACCTACCCCAACAGAAAAATATATGATTTTATGTATGTATGAATGTATCAGTCTGATAAAATTCATAATAGTTCCAAAATTTATAAATGAATGTCAATGAAAACACTTTTATAGCTTTTCTTTACATTAATCAATATAAACTCCCGCAAATTAAATGCTAATTCATGTTTTAGGATATCATCAGTCCTTTTTTTTGGACTGAAATTAGTAGGAAAATACATTATTATTATAAAATAGGATCTAAGTTACCATCATTCTGCGCATTAAAGCGCTGGTCATCCATTGGGTACTAATGCCTCGGAAAACTTACTATAATTACCGTTTTACAATCATAGATAAGAATCAGTAGATTACAACATAAATAAAAATCATCATTAATAGTCCATGACCTAGTAATAAAAATAAATAAAATATTATATAGCTCCTTTGATTGTTACGCGAAGGATTTACAACTACGAGCTGTTTCGCAGACTTCCGAAATCTGTTATAATGTATGTATGTGCCCTGCAATATACCGGGTAGCACCCGGACTGTACTCCGTTAATAATCTACGTAAGCTTGCCGTCCGAAGTAGTTTAAGTTCTTAGTTATTTGCAGTCAAAGTTCGTGCCTTTTATGACCAGTGAATGGACGTGTTTATCATTTAGCTGCTACGTGACGCCACCCGCCCCAACGGCAGATATGTATATAGAGATACACTAATGTTATAGAGAAATAGCATAGCGTAGCGAAGTGTCACCTTAAGTTTGTGGATGTATTTTTTTAGCTATGAACTGTTTATCTTATTAACCGACGAAATTAAAATGGAGGATATTTTCAATTCATATTTTTACCACAATCCCGAGCTCTGTGTAAAACTAGAACCACTGATTTTCCGTAAAGATGTCGATGCACTGTCCATCTTTTATCGACTCTATAATGGGGAATGCTCTAAAGAGTTTTTAAACCTGATTCCACCATCGCCATTTTTAGGGTTAAGTAGCCGAATGGCAAAAATTCCTTATAGATTCGTCATGTCTGTCTGTCTGTCCGTCCGTCCGTATGTCACAGCCATTTTATTCCGAAACTATTAAGACTACAGAGTTGAAACTTGGTAAATAGATATATTCTGTAAACCGCTTGCCGATTTTTATACAAAAATTTAAAAAATAAAAGTTTAAGGGGGGCTCCCCATACATGGAACTGAAACTAAAAACACTTTTTTCATCAAACCTATACGTGTGGGGTGCCATGGATAGGTCTTCAAAAATGACATTGAGGTTTTTAAAACCATTTTTTCTCAAAGTCAATCGTTTGAAAGAAATACACTTCTGAAGTGGTAAAATGGTTACCACCGTTACAATAAAAATAAGTTAATGTAGGCGGTACCTACGTCACCAATACAGTCTTCACCAAACTCAAGTCCGATCCTGTAGAAGCTCTAGACTCGATCGAGAAGCGTGCAGCCAGGCTCATTAGCTATGACAAGTTAGTGACATCTAAGCTTCAGAGCTTGGCTCACCGTCTAGCAGTGCGAAGCCTGTCGATTTATTACCGGTTGCTCTTTGGAGAGGAACTACACAGCCTTATCCCTGCATCTCCGTGTTACTACAAGCCCACGGGACAGACAGTCAGTAGGCAGATAGCGGTTTGCTTCTATCCTTATCATTAGAACAGCCAAAAATTGTATCGTTCTATCCTCAAAGGTAATTTCCATGAGACGATCTCTTTAAAAAGATTACAAAATATTATACCTGAAAGCTTTTTTGTCAAATCTAATTGTAGACCAGAATAGACATAATCTAAGTAGGTACTCGTATTAGTATAATGGAACATCATTTGACAATGTTCTTCTGTTCTAATAGATAGCTTGTACCAAAGTCTTCTTCGGAAAGGGCTTCGCAGAGAATTCATTTGTTTCTCCCTAAGCCCGAGTTACAAACAGTGCCCCGACGTCTCCACCATTATCTAGGCAGGCAGCTGTAAACCGAGTTAAATTCTCGACTCCGTACAATCATTGCGGAGTTTATCGTGAGCCTTACGTCGGCATAGAAACACAATGTCTTAAAGACGATTTAATTATTAAATTATTTACCGTACTTCTCACTTAAAACATTAGATTTAATAACTCTTAAACGAAAGGCTTCAAGATTCAATTTCGTTCGACGTGCAAAGTTCTAAGGAATTATCTCGTATTGAGATGAAGGAGTGCTGACGCGGAATTATGAGCGATGAAAAGGCGACGTTAAATATGGTGGCTTTGATGATATTCATCTTTATTTATGCGCTGCCTTTATTTATGGCCTATTGAGGAGAAATTCCCAAATTATTGGTGTTAATTAAGTCGGCTTTTGTTTAGGTTATTATGGTCCCGACCACGCCAACAATTGCGGCTAGAAATATTGACAGAATTATTTATTTATTACTTCGTGATTGCTAGAATTAGTTAATGTGTATTGGTATAAATAGTTATACGACGTAGAAAAACGTAGAATAATTTAACAAGTATAGTCACTTAGAGGGATGTTAACAAAGAAGTCCTAGAATTTTCATAGTGTTCTTTTTGGTTTTTATTAACCATAGAGTTTGCTATGAACCTTTGTGAAAAGGTCAATATTTAAATAAAAAGAATAAGAATTCGACAAGTGGATCGATTCAGTAAATGAATAAAAATAGTCAGAACTTATACGATAGTTCCTATTACTACTACTCCTACTAAATGTTGCCAAATCTAACTGTAATGCTACGTGATATAATTGGTGAGACATACTTTTTAACTGTATAAGCTATGTGTCAGTTTTTAACCGACTTCAAAAAAAGGAGGAGGTTTCTCAATTCGACCGCATATTTTTTTTTTTTTTTTTTTTTTTTTATGTTTGTTCGGGGATAACTTCGTCATTTATGCACCGATTTTGATTATTCTTTTTTTGTTCGAAAGGAGATATCCCAAGTGTGCTACCATGGTAATTTTATCGAGGTCTGATAAGTATCTCCAGAGATATTGAGATAAACATCTCAAAATTGGTACTGAAAATGAACATTGAAGTCGGTTCTTTTTTAGTTTTTAACCGACTTCAAAAAAAGGAGGAGGTTTCTCAATTCGACCGTATATATATATATATATTTTTTTTTTTTTTTTTTTTTTTTTTATGTTTGTTCGGGGATAACTTCGTCATTTATGCACCGATTTTAATTATTCTTTTTTTGTTCGAAAGGAGATATCCCAAGTGTGGTACCATGGTAATTTTATCGAGGTCTGATAAGTATCTCCAGAGATATTGAGATAAACATCTCAAAATTGGTACTGAAAATGAACATTGAAGTCGGTTCTTTTTTAGTTTTTAAACGATATTATAAGTTAGTCAAAAAGTTTTCTAATATAATTTAAGATCGTATAAAAAACTTTAAAAAATGACTTCAAATGCTGCGCCAGTCATTTTCAGTACCAATGTTCTATCTATCGTAATTTGCGGAGTAATCGCATAACAAACATAAAAAAAACATACAGACGAATTGAGAAACTCCTCATTTTCTGAAGTCGTTCAAAACGAGCAAAAAAAGAGACAAATAAAAAAAAACGTTTCCAGGAGCTATAACCTCTCCTATCGTCACGTATCGATACGGTTGGAACAACCCCTCGGCTGAACGAAACCTATTCCAACACATGAATAAGAAGCGAAGGGTTCCCTCAAATCTGTGGCCTGAGTTATCTCCCGAGAACATCGGTGGTATCGACTCGATCCGATGGCAGATGCACCCTCGAATATTCGATTTTATTACGCATACGATTGTCTTGCAATTTATGCTTTTGATGTTTGTAGATTTGTTTTTATCGGGGCTATTCTATTGGATGTTTTGATTAACACCTGTGCTACATAACTTTGTACACAATAAATGAAATAAGTTTGCTACTTTGTACTGTATACAAAATAAAAAATATTTTCATTAAAAATCTTAGGTAAAACTATTTTCGGGATGTAAGGGAGCACAAATACGACCTCGGTGCTCCCAGCCAACCTCACCTGCCCGTGGTGCATCCTGCTGACCAACAGACGGGGCTCTGGCGACCGACAAATGGCGGTATAACCATTTCATATCTATGGCGTAGCCAAATTCTACAGGCCGGTGACGGGCAGCAGCGTCACCGGTGCGAGAAGCTACGTCCTGCGATCGCCAACACGCCTGCCCAGCATGGCGATTAGGGCATATCCCTCCCAAGGGATGCATGCATAAAATGGAAAGTCACAATAAGCCGCGGCCCCCAGTTCCCGGCCGCCCTGCTATTCCTGACCACGGCGGCGGTCACGGTAACGGCAGGGCAGGGGGTGCTAAGAATCCCCGGGTTACGGTAGGCCGCCAGAACAAACTGACCCTCGCAACGTACAATGGACGCACGATTCGGCTGGACGATCATCTGGCGCAGCTAGAGGAGGAGCTGAAACACATAAGATGGCACATTCTGGGGTTATGTGAAGTCCGAAGACAGGGAGAGAACACCATAACCTTAGAATCGGGCCATCTTATGTACTACAGAGAAGGAGATCAGCCATCCCAAGGCGGCGTCGGGTTTCTGGTCAACAAGGTTCTCAGTGACAACGTTGTAGAAATCTCCAGTGTGTCGACCAGGGTATCATCATCATCATCATCAGCCTGTATCAGTCCACTGCTGGACATAGGCCTCTCCCAAGATGCGCCACTGAGCCCGATCTTCGGCTCTTCTCTTCCAGTCACTGCCCACCGCTTTGCGTATGTCGTCGCTCCACCTGGTCACAGGACGTCCTACGCTACGTTTGCCGATTCGCGGTCTCCACTCTAGGACAAGTCTGCCCCAACGGTTATCAGTCCTGCGGCAGATATGACCAGCCCACTGCCACTTCAGCTTGCTAATCCGTTGAGCTATGTCGATAACTTTAGTTCTCTGGCGAATTACTTCGTTCCGGATTCGATCCCGCAGAGAAATACCGAGCATAGCTCTCTCCATAGCTCGCTGAGCGACTTTAAACTGGTGGACCAGTCGGACTGTGAGTGTCCACGTCTCGGCTCCGTATGTCATCACAGGTAGGACGCACTGGTTAAAGACTTTTGTCTTTAGACACTGTGGTATCGGCGACGAGAAGACTCGACGGAGTTTTCCGAATGCTGCCCAGCCCAGCTGAATTCTTCTCTGGATTTCCTTCTCGAAGTTATGTTTGCCTAGTTGGAGCGTTTGCCCTAGGTAAACATACTTAGCGACAACTTCGAGTGGGATTCCATCTACGGCAATCGGTTCCGGAACAACGTGCTCGTTGTACATGACTTTGGTTTTGTCCAAATTCATCCGGAGACCGATGCTACGAGAAGAATCATCTAGGCCATTCAACATCCTTTGTAGGTCCTGCAGCGTCTCTGCCATAATGACGATGTCATCTGCGAATCGTAAGTGAGAGATGTACCTGCCGTTGATGTTAATGCCACGATCTTTCCAGTCCAGCGTCTTAAACATATCCTCCAAGGCGTTAGTGAACAGTTTCGGGGATATGACGTCCCCCTGTCTCACTCCTCGACGCAGGTGGACATGTTTAGTTCGCTGGTTCTGTACTTGTACAGTCATCGTTGCGGCATTATATAGACATCTCATCACTTCGATATATCGCCAGTCGACTTGGCAACGCTGCAAGGACTCGAGAACAGACCAGGTTTCGATTGAGTCAAAGGCCTTCTCATAGTCCACAAATGCTAAGCACAGGGGCCGATTGTACTCTTCGGTCTTCTGTACAATCTGCCGCACCGTGTGGATGTGGTCTATGGTGCCGTAACCGCTTCGAAACCCGGCCTGTTCCGGAGGTTGAAACTCGTCGAGTCTTCGCGCAAGACGGTTCGTGATGACCCTTGAAAACAGCTTGTAGACATGGCTCAGAAGCGAAATTGGGCGATAGTTTTTCAATAGGGTTTTGTCTCCTTTTTTGAAAAACAAAACCACCATGCTTCTGTTCCATGCCTGTGGAGTTCTCCCAGTAAAAAGAACGGAATTAAATAGCTGCTGAAGCTGTTGAACTGCTGGAGCTCCTCCGGCTTTTAAAAGCTCCGTTGTGATTCCGTCTTCTCCTGGGGCTTTTCCATTTTTGAGTTGTTTAAGGGCCATCACGATTTCGTCTCGGCTAATTTCGGGCAGATCTTCTGTGAAGTGGCGGGTTAAGGTGGCTCTAGAATCCTCAGTATCGGGTTCGGGCCTTGAAGCATGCGATGCGTAGAGCTTGCCGTAGAAGTCTTCGACTTCCGACAGAATCTCCGGCTTGGATGCGACGACGTTCCCCGTTGACGTTGTCAGCTTTGTGAGGTGGCTTCTACCCAGAGGCTGGACGAACACTTTCGACCCCCGATTCTGCTCAATTGATTCTTTAATCAAGAGCGTGTTAGAGGATCGGAGGTCGCGTCGTACCAGCTTCTTTATGGATTTGTTGCGCACCAGGTTAGTTGACAAAGCTGACAAAGGGTCTGTTCGTCTCTCTTCCATTAGCCGAAGTGTTTCTGCCGAGAGTTTGGACTTTTTGCCCGTACGCTTGCTCTCGCAAAACTTCGTCCCTTCATCCCTGAGGATTTCCACCACTTCTTCGAGTTTCTGGTCTACGTCATCTGTGGTTTCCAAGGCAGCGAATCGATTTTCCAATTTTAATTGGAATGTTTCGGACCCAACAACGGTTTGGAGTAGGTTCGGACGGAGCGTAGACTTCATCAATCGGAATCTCTCGGCTTTAAAGTCGATATCCAGAGTGCCTCGTACCAGTCGGTGATCACTTCCAGTATTAAACCTAGTGATCACTGAGACGTCTCTGAATATGCGCCGTTTGTCCGTAATGATGAAGTCAATCTCGTTTTTAGTCACAAAGTCGGGGCTTTGCCACGTCCATTTCCTTTGGGGCTGTTTCTTGAAGAACGAGTTCATCAAGAAAAGCCCCTCCCTCTCGAGGAAATTGACGAGCATTTGTCCCCTGTGATTCCTACTCCCAAATCCGTGTGGTCCTATAGACGATTCGCCGCAAGTTTGTACTCCCACTTTGGCGTTAAAGTCTCCCATGACAACGTTGTAGTGAGCCTTGGAGGTGGTGTGTAAAGCTCTGGAGATATCTTCATACATGCTCTCCACCTCATCATCCAAGTGTGTCGAGGTCGGTGCGTAGACCTGGATAACCTTGAGGCTGTACCTCTTGGTTAACTTAATTATGAGGTACGCTACCCTGGTCGACACACTGGAGATTTCTACAACGTTGTCACTGAGAACCTTGTTGACCAGAAACCCGACGCCGCCTTGGGATGGCTGATCTCCTTCTCTGTAGTACATAAGATGGCCCGATTCTAAGGTTATGGTGTCCTCTCCCTGTCTTCGGACTTCACATAGCCCCAGTATGTGCCATCTTATGTGTTTCAGCTCCTCCTCCAGCTGCGCCAGATGATCGTCCAGCCGAATCGTGCGTCCATTAGTGCGACCAGGGTAGCGTACCTCATAATTAAGTTAACCAAGAGGTACAGCCTCAAGGTTATCCAGGTCTACGCACCGACCTCGACACACTTGGATGATGAGGTGGAGAGCATGTATGAAGATATCTCCAGAGCTTTACACACCACCTCCAAGGCTCACTACAACGTTGTCATGGGAGACTTTAACGCCAAAGTGGGAGTACAAACTTGCGGCGAATCGTCTATAGGACCACACGGATTTGGGAGTAGGAATCACAGGGGACAAATGCTCGTCAATTTCCTCGAGAGAGAGGGGCTTTTCTTGATGAACTCGTTCTTCAAGAAACAGCCCCAAAGGAAATGGACGTGGCAAAGCCCCGACTTTGTGACTAAAAACGAGATTGACTTCATCATTACGGACAAACGGCGCATATTCAGAGACGTCTCAGTGATCACTAGGTTTAATACTGGAAGTGATCACCGACTTGTACGAGGCACTCTGGATATCGACTTTAAAGCCGAGAGATTCCGATTGATGAAGTCTACGCTCCGTCCGAACCTACTCCAAACCGTTGTTGGGTCCGAAACATTCCAATTAAAATTGGAAAATCGATTCGCTGCCTTGGAAACCACAGATGACGTAGACCAGAAACTCGAAGAAGTGGTGGAAATCCTCAGGGATGAAGGGACGAAGTTTTGCGAGAGCAAGCGTACGGGCAAAAAGTCCAAACTCTCGGCAGAAACACTTCGGCTAATGGAAGAGAGACGAACAGACCCTTTGTCAGCTTTGTCAACTAACCTGGTGCGCAACAAATCCATAAAGAAACTGGTACGACGCGACCTCCGATCCTCTAACATGCTCTTGATTAAAGAATCAATTGAGCAGAATCGGGGGTCGAAAGTGTTCGTCCAGCCTCTGGGTAGAAGCCACCTCACAAAGCTGACAACGGCAACGGGGAACATCGTCGCATCCAAGCCGGAGATTCTGTCGGAAGTTGAAGACTTCTACGGCAAGCTCTACGCATCGCATGCTTCAAGGCCCGAACCCGATACTGAGGATTCTAGAGCCACCTTAACCCGCCACTTCACAGAAGATCTGCCCGAAATTAGCCGAGACGAAATCGTGATGGCCCTTAAACAACTCAAAAATGGAAAAGCCCCAGGAGAAGACGGAATCACAACGGAGCTTTTAAAAGCCGGAGGAGCTCCAGCAGTTCAACAGCTGCAGCAGCTATTTAATTCCGTTCTTTTTACTGGGAGAACTCCACAGGCATGGAACAGAAGCATGGTGGTTTTGTTTTTCAAAAAAGGAGACAAAACCCTATTGAAAAACTATCGCCCGATTTCGCTTCTGAGCCATGTCTACAAGCTGTTTTCAAGGGTCATCACGAACCGTCTTGCGCGAAGACTCGACGAGTTTCAACCTCCGGAACAGGCCGGGTTTCGAAGCGGTTACGGCACCATAGACCACATCCACACGGTGCGGCAGATTGTACAGAAGACCGAAGAGTATAATCGGCCCCTGTGCTTAGCATTTGTGGACTATGAGAAGGCCTTTGACTCAATCGAAACCTGGTCTGTTCTCGAGTCCTTGCAGCGTTGCCAAGTCGACTGGCGATATATCGAAGTGATGAGATGTCTATATAATGCCGCAACGATGACTGTACAAGTACAGAACCAGCGAACTAAACATGTCCACCTGCGTCGAGGAGTGAGACAGGGGGACGTCATATCCCCGAAACTGTTCACTAACGCCTTGGAGGATATGTTTAAGACGCTGGACTGGAAAGATCGTGGCATTAACATCAACGGCAGGTACATCTCTCACTTACGATTCGCAGATGACATCGTCATTATGGCAGAGACGCTGCAGGACCTACAAAGGATGTTGAATGGCCTAGCTGATTCTTCTCGTAGCATCGGTCTCCGGATGAATCTGGACAAAACCAAAGTCATGTACAACGAGCACGTTGTTCCGGAACCGATTGCCGTAGATGGAATCCCACTCGAAGTTGTCACTAAGTATGTTTACCTAGGGCAAACGCTCCAACTAGGAAAACATAACTTCGAGAAGGAAATCCAGAGAAGAATTCAGCTGGGCTGGGCAGCATTCGGAAAACTCCGTCGAGTCTTCTCGTCGCCTATACCACAGTGTCTAAAAACAAAAGTCTTTAACCAGTGCGTCCTACCTGTGATGACATACGGAGCCGAGACGTGGACACTCACAGTCCGACTGGTCCACCAGTTTAAAGTCGCTCAGCGAGCTATGGAGAGAGCTATGCTCGGTATTTCTCTGCGGGATCGAATCCGGAACGAAGTAATTCGCCAGAGAACTAAAGTTATCGACATAGCTCAACGGATTAGCAAGCTGAAGTGGCAGTGGGCTGGTCATATCTGCCGCAGGACTGATAACCGTTGGGGCAGACTTGTCCTAGAGTGGAGACCGCGAATCGGCAAACGTAGCGTAGGACGTCCTGTGACCAGGTGGAGCGACGACATACGCAAAGCGGTGGGCAGTGACTGGAAGAGAAGAGCCGAAGATCGGGCTCAGTGGCGCATCTTGGGAGAGGCCTATGTCCAGCAGTGGACTGATACAGGCTGACGATGAATGATGATGATGAAAACTATTTTCGCATAATGCCGTGGGATTCTAGATAGATAGATAAAATATAGATAGATCTAGCAGTCTGATATAAATTTTGAATTCTTTTCCTTTACATAAAAATATCTTAGTGGAAAATCATTGGAAATTAGAATTTCCCTATTAAGGATTGTTTAAAAACTAAAAAACTGACTGCTTAAATTAAAGCAGGAACATTTCTTTAAAAAAAGTCATCAAAATACATCATACGACATGACGTCGCAAATGTAATGTACGAGTACATTATGCATGTATCGAGCTCGACGATGCGACCGCGGTACATATTCCGGGCACGTTACTCGATCAGCATCAATATTGAGGTACATCTCTATTCGAGATGTAGAAACTACTCATATAATGTTTGTACTGACCGCCTTACACTCGCGTTTATTTTACGCGTTTTTTTACACACCAGGACCAGACAAGACAAATCTTTAACCAGAAAAGACAAGTCTAGTGTGATCAGCTAATAATTTAATAAAAGTTATAACAATAACTGTTATTATGCTATAAGTGACATAAACGAAACCATAAGCATATGACATAATAATATACCAAAGTCATACCTATGTTGGTGGTTATAATGTGGTGTTTAAAATTATGTACACATTATTTATTTAAATTAATTAACAAAACCTAATAGATGATATTAGTATAAAAGACTATAAGGGTTCCATTTTAATAGATAGTGATAGTAGGTTAAGCCATGTAGGCTTCTTATACTAATTTCATAAAATAGTGATAACATCTCGTACATCTTCCATTCATAAATCCGTTTTAAGGTACGGCCACACCGCGGCGTCCTGCGATCTGCGGGCGCGATTTCAGTACTTTTCAATTGTTTTCTGATCGCGTTTGGTGTGAACCAGTCGGTACAAGTACTACTGCGCTCTGATCGCGCACACAGGACGCTGCAGTGTGTCTGTACCTTTACAGAAATAACTATCAGAATAGTTATAACACCGCAATTTATCAATACATCAAATCGCAATGGGCTCCGTACACATTTCAGCGACGATTTCATCTGAACGTAGAGAAGCGACGCACCATGATCGATGTCCACATTTTAGATTACCTAAGTTATAGATGTGAATTTGGTTTTACTAGAATTTAAACCTAATGCCATATATTATCACAAATATTTTATTAAACCATTTGTATATTTGTATGTTCGTGAACTGAGCACACCCGTTTTCTATGCGTTATTATTATAAGAGTACTTTCATCTTACAACAAAATTGATCTTTTTTACCAAGCTTTACTGGTAGGTACGTACCCAAAAAATATATTTTACCTATGAACTATTCGATATCAAAAGTAACATTCTACAAAAGCTGCCGAAATCTCACAAAAGGAATCCACATAAAGGAAACCCGACACCTACAGGCGAGCTTAAAGAAACTACCCTTAAAAAGATATGTTATTAACAACTTTGATTTTAAAGAGTTACGGTTTGTAATGCATTGAAAGAAGACGTGGTGGCAAGGTGTCGCCTAATTCTCCAGGATCTTAGGTTTGAGTCCATTGATGCAGACGACACGGATTATCTTAATCAATGGAAACGACGTCTGGCCGAGACGCGGCACTCGGTAATTTATATTTAATCTCTTCACCTTCAGACTAACTTTTAAATTGAGGTTTTTGCATTTGAATGGTTCTCCCGAGACGTGAACTCCAGACGACGAAAAATATTATTTTATTGAAATGTTCAGTGAGTACAACGCGTGTCTAATGAATGCGTCGGTGTCAGACGTTATGATTGTAAATTGAAATACTTAAAGTTTTTCGATATAAAAATGCAAGAAATAAATTAGTTCGTGTCGTGTCGACTGTATTGTATATAAGTGTATATTATGAAATATTACAAAATTCTTAAATATGACTAAAGGGAACGCAAATGTTCACCAACGCTGGAGCCGCTTAAATTATTTTACGACGACGAGATGACGACGTGCTATGTAGTGACAATGTCGTTCCTACTTTATTAACCTACTAAATTCTATTGGGAAAAGTACTTTCCCCAAAAATATGTTGTCTCTTTCTACCATCTCCAAGCACCGCACTAGTAATTTGTTCTCATCCATCTCACCCCAATCGGACCAGAATAACTGCATGTAAGCATACATTAATAAAACGTGCCTCCAATACAGAAAGCAGCTAAAATAAAACGCTCCTCAGTTTCATTACGTTGAGAAATATGCCAAAAAATTTGACCTGAAAAGTATTTCCTCGGGCAGAGGTTATTACGTTAAATACTAAATTCTTGTGATTAATTTCCGGCGGACGGAGGGCGCAGGGCGCAGGGCTGAGGGCCGAAGGGTCGGATTAATCGTGAGACGTGCCGCGGAATCCGATGGGCCAAGTGGACAGAATAGATAAGGAGTTCTGGGAGGGAAAGTTACTTCTACAATCGTATGAGTAACTTAAGTAATATAGGGCCCTCCAGCTAAATGGAGCGATGATATACGCAAGCTAGCTGGCAGCGGTTGGAACCAAATAGCTGAAGATTGAGCCTAGTGGCGTGCCATAGGAGAGGTCTAAAGCCAGTATTCGTCCACTGTTGGACATAGACCTGTCCATTCGAATACTGGATTTAATGATGATGAGTAACTTAAGAGTTGTTCGGTCTTACGAGTAATTAGACTGTTTTTTTTTTGTACTAGATATATGTATTTTTGTATAGATAGGTAAGCGTTTGACCACAATATAACGTGACGATGCGATCAACGATGTAGCACGCTTACCTAGTAGATACCTGTTCACTCCCGATTTGAAGACCCCCTGGTTGTAGTTACTAGGAAACACAGACACCGAATGTGGTCGTGCGAGGAAATGAAAATTGTGCAATAAACATGCATTGATTTCAAGAATTAAAGCTTGTAAACCCTGAAAATATAAATCATGTGCGGCTAAAATTTTTGCATTTGACTGTTGTCTTTTAGAAAAATATCTTCATATAGTATGGATATTGTCAAGAATTATGACAGAAGACGCAAACACAAACAGCTTTTTTTTGTTACGAAAGACTCTTCATCTTGCTATTACATTTCATAATCCAGGTGAATACGTAACGTATATGACGAGGGAGGTACCTCACTACTGTTTTTAAAGAGTGTGACGCCAGCAGTGCTGACTATCGGGAGCTCCGTACCGCTCGACGGTCCGAGCTCGATTTAGACGTGTCTAACTCAGGAGTGATTAACTAAAAAGAGTTACATCTCCTTAAACCAATGACTATTTCAGTATATCTTACATTTCTTAACCACCTCTTTAACTCTTTTATATCTTTAACGCAACGACTCATTTGGCGGAGTTACAGTAAGCGGAATGTAACCAAATAATTATTATAACATACCATGCGTTAAAAAGAGAGTGTAAATGAGTTAGAGTAAGTGAGATACATATAACTCTCTATGCGTTAAAAAGAGAGCGTCACGGAGTTAGAGTAAGGGAGATGTAAACATATAATCTAGGTGATAGAAAGGGAGCGTAGCGTCACAGAGTTATTAGGGATATAGAGATATAAAAGAGTTATATATATATTTTGTTCAAAATGTACGTACAAATGTAAAAAACAAATGTATATACGTATATATATCTTTTCTCTTAAAGGATATGGATTGCACATGGCTAGCTCGAATGAATTAAGGAGCGTCGGGCGGCCGTGTTTATATCAACTTCAGCTCGTTGAGTTTACGTTTTAAATGTTTTACGCTTACAATGTTTCTATGAGCCTGAAGTTTAATTATAAATCACAAAATGAATTCAGAAATAATAATAAGTGATTTTGTTAATAAATAATGAAGTTAGTAAATTAAATATCTCAACTATCTTAAATGAATTCAATCAACTTGATATCCTCAAACAGACATTCAAGTTATTAATTTAGCATTTACTAATGAATTATTATTTATTGGGAGTAAAATAGAGCGTTCGCGCCGACATATACTATATGTAAGATCACCCTATATATTAAATCAAGTTGAAATCAACACGTGTAAGATCATCTAACCTATGAAAGCACACAAAACAGAACAAAATATCAATAAAGACAATGTAAGTAACAACTTTTTTTTTATTCGTTACTGTACCATCCTACAAGCTCTCCCACTAAGCCCTACAGCATTTAAGCTGCAGCACGGCGGTGAACCAATAAATAACAGATATGATAATTTGCGTCCCCCGAGCCAGTCGCACCCGCCATCGGTTTTAATCAATTAAATTGTTGACGGATGAGCTGCCATGCCAGGTAGCTGACTGATTGCCGCTGGTTTGCTACTACTTGTTCACCTGTGTCATACCTTTATAGTTTGCTTTATATTAAAAGAGTAAATGGAAAGGTAGGAAACTGATACAAAATAAAATGTGTAACTCTTAAAGAAACATAGTATTTAACTCGTATTTTGTTTCTTTCAGCTTTTCTATACTCATGAATATTTTTAGAGCCGATAACTAATAGGTTAAAGTAGTTTTAGAGTGATGATCGCGGTAAAAAATAAATAAAATATCCTAATCTAACTTTTAGCAGACTTGGCATGACATCCCAATTCACTGTTCAATATAAATTTAGTTTCTTTAAAAATATACGTAATCCTCTGACTAAAATCTTAGACTTACCTACCACTAAAAAGGAAAGTAACATGTAGAAATCGAGAACAATAAAACCGCAGAGGCTCCTGTGTCCCAATAGTTTAGATTCACCAGAACCCCGTGTCTCGTAACCTAACATGACATCCCAGCACGTCAGGAATCAAAACATGCGTTTGCACTCGAGCCCCGCCGCGGCGTCGCGTCACGCTGAATCAAGATTTAACGCCTATAAAACCGACGCAGCACTCGTAAACATAATATCCATTTGTAAGCAGAACTTTGTAATGTAGACTATTCAATATACATTTATTATGTTTGAAAACGGGAATTTTACTTGACTTACGCGATGTTGATATAGTGATCGACGTATGTTTCAGCTTCATTCAACAAACATAATTTAAGATCGTATAAAAAACTTGAAAAAACCGACTTCAAGTGCTGCGCTAGTCATTTTTAGTACCAAGTTGGAAGTGTTTATCTGCGTAATCTCTGTATACTCATCAGATTCTTACCAAATTTAAATGGCACCATTTCGAAATAAACCACTATCGAACAAAACATAATTTTGCATTAGAATATGTGACGGAACTATGCCACATACATAAAAAATATAAACATATGAACTAAGAAGCTTTATTTTGAAGACGATTAAAACAATGCCGGCCATCGGCGGAATTGCCACGTTAACAATAGATAACATAACCGTAGTTTTGGGGTATATTCCCAACGTCCACCACTGAAACGTCCGCCGTTGGGGGACGTTAAGACAAATTATTAAATTTTGTCCCAACGTCCCCCAGTGGTGGACGTGCATAATTCCCACCGGCAGTGGCAATAATACACTAGATTATATTTATTTTGTTATATATATATTTTGTGTGTCGTTTTAGCTTTACAAAAATTCAAAATTCAAAAATCATTTATTCACGTCAGATACGGTTACAATAAAAAGATGTTCATAATTGTATCAGTTCAGCATATCTTGCCTATTTGGCATGTGAATGATGTACCTAATGTACTCGATGGTACTCACAGGTACGATGAGTATAATGGAAACTAAAATGTTTTATGAAGTAGGCACGCCACATACTACTTACTTCACATTATCGTAACTTACAATGACATAATATACTTAACTAACAATTATACATGTATTTATATTATATTATGTTTAAACTCTAAAAACTCTTTAACAGAATAGAAATTTTGTTCTAATAACCACTGAAATAGTTTTCTTCTATATATTTCAAATGTAAATGGTTTGAATGATTCTGGGATATGATTGTAAACCTTTATTGCCATTACATAACAATTTCTATGAAACAATTCATTATTACATTGTTGGAACATGAGCTTATTCGGGAACCTGGTGTTATAACTGTTATTGTCTTTTATCTTTTTAAAATGTTCTGGATGTTTTTTCACAAAATTGCATAGTTCATATATGTACATTTAAGGAAGCGTAAGTATCTTCAGGTCTCTAAAAAGAGGTTTGCACAAATCTGTAGGGCAGACGGAACATATTGCACGAATAAAACGTTTCTTTTAAATATTTGTAAATAATATTATTGTACATAAAAATAAAATAACCAAAAAAACTTTAGATCTAGACCGTCAAAGCTATTTGTATTGTTTTAGAAAAGGTTCACGACAAATATGTATAAATCCAGAAGCAAACAAACCCCATGCTTTGTTCCTGTTTTAATTTTAATAATGAGAAAATTTAATTAACTTGTCATATTGCACATAACCCTAAAATACCGATGTAATCAACCCAAAAGTGTTTGCTGCACAAAAAGCCACACCAACAAAACAAGACGCGGCTGTGGACAGAGATGATCGCGATAGCGACAGCGGAGGCAGATAGCGATCTGAACACGCCGGGGTGACCTTAATGAGAGTTCACCTAGCTGATAACAGGTACAGGGGGAAATGAAAAGGAAAACAAGATTAGAAATTCTAAATTGTCCAATATTTTAATACAAAGGGTTTCGGGGAATAACTTTTTGTTTAGACGGAAAAATAATATAAACAAAAATTCGATAAGTCTCGAAATCATTTTTGCTCTGTTTCTTTATCGACAGCAGAAACTAATTTAGAAAAGAATCAATTTAATGCTTGTAGCTTATAAATTGATATTTTAATTAAAAGTCATTAAAAAGTGGTAAGTAGATACCTAGTTTAAAATTGATTGCTGAACTCATTCAAAGAAAAAACAAATTTTGGTGGACTTTCTATTTCATACTTTATTAGATAAATCAATAATAATAAACTACACCGCGGCATCGGTTAAGCTGTTGGTTTGTCAAAAAAACAATTTAGCTAGGCACGTATTTTAATATCAACTATTATGTTTCTTTGAAGTGTTACACACAATATATTCGTCCCGTCGCTACGATAAAATGTTGGATTGTGTTTAACAATTTATTTTACTCATATATCAATAAAGACAATTGATTATCACTCACTCTCTTTTCTTCACTATTTATCGCGTTGGTGATATCCCAAATATCGTTTTAATTACACGAAACTGTTCATAAGAGAACTAAGTATGACAAACCTGCTGCATCTTTTCTCTCATTCAGATGGACATTGTGAGTACTTCACGTCGCGTGATTTACGCCGGATAATTTGACGATGCGCTGCTTGGCCGGTTGGTGCAATAAATATGACGCGGGGAGTAACGGAGAGTACTCAAATGTAAATTTGACTTTATAGCTGCGTTTTATTTATAAATGTATTTACATAAATCTACAAAGTTTATTGAATTTATGTACCTATAAATTTATTATTATGCCTAAGAGTAGACTACTTAATACATCTGTAGATCAACACAATAATCTTCTATTAGGTATGCTTTGGCTAGTTTGTTTTAAAATGAAGACAAGATACCAACCGTAATTGCGTCTTACATTCTGGGCAAAATTAAAGTAGGCTGGTCTAGCAAGATTATGGTATTTAAGCATTACAATGTGGTATTAGCATCATGATTATAAAAGTAGCGACTATTATACTCTCTACTATTTGATGCACGAAACCTAAGTCGCGACAGATGACATCAAAATTATGAGTATAAAAGTTGGTACTTTTATAATCACGATTCCAACTCTCTTTAAACATAAATATAAAAAAAGGTATTAGCATCGTTAAACATTTTCGGCAATAATTTTATGCTTGTAATCCTAATAATGTAAAAAAAATTATCTCCTAATACATAATATCTAGCTCGAGTGAGCTCTTAAAACAGATTGTTAAAGAAATAATAGTAATACTAACGTACAATAATTAATCAATCAGATAAACACACGTGAGCCCTGTTGTAGGAGCTCTGTCCTCAGATTAATGTTGCGGGAAGATGAATCAATCCCAGTACAGATCGCATCACTGCGCTACGGACGGGCCTCTAAGCGCAGCTAAATGGAAGGTTTCATGTTTGGTGCAAGTGATAACATGTAGCGGGATATTTCGTTTATTGGTTACTGAGTAATGACTTTGTATCAATCGGTTGCAGCAAAGAATTGATAATTGAATTGAAATTGAACTTTATACAATGACATCAATAATAGATCAATATTTGTAAATTGTTAAACACAATCCAAAATTTCATCGTACCGACGGGACTTGAACCCGCAACCTCCGGAATAACATGTTCCGGTGCTTTGCCAATTAAGCCACGGTTCGAAGTATCGTTACGACGAAATTAGTGGATTGCATTTTATTAACCCAATTATGCATTGGTGGCAGATCAAAATTTATTTAAAGTTATTATTTTCAAATAACTTACTACTATAATCTTGTTACATTTTTCTCCATCCGTACATCCGTAGGTTGCCTGGAAGAGATAGCTTTAAGTGATAATACCGCCTACTGTTGCACTTTTGTTTTAAATTGTGATATGTTTGTTTCTGTAATTAAAGGTGTTAAATAATGAAGTGTTTCTATCCACCTATCTATCTATGGATAACATAATAATTTTGCTATCTTATACTATTATTTTCTTTATGGTGGTATTTATTTATCATTAACGAAACGGTTGTTTGAAATCATTACACTGAATTTAAACATTCAAAGTACCAAGGTAATAAAATGTGAGTTTAATATTAATAAAATTTTAATCCAATAATCGCTTATGTCTCATAGATTGCGTCCAATTTAATCTAGATAGCGGTCCCATAACTCTGTGGTATCGCGCGCGAGGCGTGAAATATCACCCATACCCGCTCCCGCTCATGCTCCCGCGGTCGCTCATGCACCCGCCTAATTACTGACGTCTCGGTCTTATCGCAGCAACGGGATGAGAATGAGGTTTTTAGATCTGGATTTTTAATTAAAGGCGATTGAAATATTGCCGTAGAGTTTCAGTTTAGTTTAGTATTTTCATACTATAACTATATAGTTACTTTATATTCATGAAGTCTGTACCTATATATATTGCTCAAAGCTCAGGTTTCGAAGCCTCCTGATAGCTCACTAATAACTACACTTTCTCAATAAAACAGCTCAATACAGACTCTGTTTATGTTAACCGGAGCAGTTCTGTCCTAGATTGAAACTAATTAAAATACCGGTATCAGTACCTGGCTACATCATCATAGCATCGAATTACAAAAAGTAGTAAGTTACAAAACTGCAATATATGTAAGGTAAAAATATCTATCTATAGTTTGAAAGAAATTAGCTAGTTAATGTATCCATTACATTGCACGACCGTAAAGTATCGTACATCGCGACTAAAGTTGTTGAAACGAAAGAAAATCCAGAAGCAGTCTTTCGACTCGTGTTATACCGCTCTGGTAGCCATAGGTGCTCAAGAGACGTAGAGTCGTCAAGCACTTGCTGGCTTGCAACGAGACTCACTTTGCCGATACATTTGTAGAATGCATCAAGTGCTAAAATATCATATACTTAAGTATAGTTCCATATTAATTTTTACATACAATACTTACTTTAAGACCAGACTAAGACACGCCAGAAAAGTACATTAGTTATAATATAGGTAGTTAAATACATTGATTAACTGGTCCAGTGATATCTGAGAGATCGCTACAACTAGCTCAAAGTGAATTTATTGGCCGTAATTATTGTGACACGGTTCTAGATTTATGTTCTTAGTCACCATTCATTAATCCGTGCTGTTTGATGGCAGATAGGATTTGTTTACGACGGATATTATACAGAAAATCTTTGTCAAATTGGAATATGTGTTGAAAATGTTGCAATAATATGGATAAGTCAAAAGTCAAAGATTTAATAGTTCATATATCATTGTCTTCTGCATTTAGACAACTATTTTGCACATTTGACAGCATAGTTACTTTTTATCAGGGGAGATTGCAAAAAATCTGTTTACAAATTATTATCCGCATTTTCGACTTTTGTATATTGGATGTAAGACATCAGGCAGGCATTACTTACATGCAGTCTCGTGAAATTACAGGGCATGTGAGACTCTACAGCTTTATGTCTCAAGGTAACAGGCGCAGTGCAGTGACATGCAAAATTCTGGACAGCCAGAATTTTGCATGCCGCTATATCTGTAATAGGTAGTCGTCATCGCTTACCATCAGGCGAGCGTCATGCTTGTCCTGTTACCTTTTACCATTCAAAAATAAGTCTTTGCTCACAAAAGGGCAGTGACACGCTAAAATGTATAATGATGGGATATCCAACCAGTGGAAATGAAACCGCAGCTCATAAAATAACAAATAAATAAGTAAATTGATAATATCTTAGCACACCGCGACTCAGTTATCCATATTAATGTATCAACATCAAAACAGCATCACGTTTTCTAGTAATTACTAAATAGGTTCCACAGCCGACGGCGGGCCTGTACGTACCGGAGTGCCGGGCCGGAAGACGATGATAACTCTACTTATTAAACAGGTTCGGTAATATAACCGCGTGATGGCTAGACTACTGACTGCCATCAGGGAATCACGTTAATATAACTACATCACTGGAATGTTGACATGGGTGTAATGCCAGTATCTTAGTAAAGAAATTACATACATACATACATACAATCACGCCTCTTTCCCGTTGGGGTAAGCAGCGACTACTTCTTTCCACATGCTACGATCCTGACATACCTCCTTCGCTTCTTCCACGCAAAGAAATGAAAATGTTAAAAACTCATTTTAAACACAAGCTTTTCGTAAAGTCATTATCATCGTGTGTAACTAAAAATACCTACATGCAATAACAATACATACTAGTCCAAATCCGACTGTCCTACTATTTGCCATTACGTAGTTCTAGTCTAGAAAACTGGTAATTATCATCGTCGTACTTTTTTAATTTTTTTTTACTGTTTTTCGCATTTGACCACTAAGCTAGCGTTTGACGACTATCTCGCTTGGTAATAAGCGGTGATATAGTCAAAGATGGTGATCACCTAGAATGGTCAGATTCTTAAGAGCTGTGTGCTGCCGGAACAGCGTAAGGTTTTTTAACTTTTGGCAGCAGATTTTCACATCAACGGTGGTAAGTAGCAATTCAGGCGGAACCTTAGTATAATGCTCCTACCACCTGCGGTGTTCTTAGCTGACATCAACACATTAAGAATGATAAGCTAGCTAGCTGGGTTGATTTACCCACATGCTATCACCACAAGAGAAGATGACACTGTTTAAACAGCAGCTGTATACACATGTCTCCCTCTATTTGATTTTTGCAATGATAGCAAACATTGGAAAGAACTACTCCGATTGTATTTCTTAAAATATAATCTACTGATGGCGTAGTTTTAGGTTGTAGACTACAGGACGCGTCACACGACAGTAAGTACATATTATTGTGTTTTATTTCTTCTCCCAGGGGACATGATAAACAAATAGATAGCTAAATTCCTCGGCAAAAAAATTCTTGATAAAAAGTAAACTCGTATGTTAAATAATTGAAAAGATAAATTTGTCATCATTATTATCAGCCGGCGTCAGCCCACTGTTGGACGTAGGCCTCTCCCAAGATGCGCCATTGAACCCGATCTTCGGCTATTCTTTTCCAGTCACTGCCTACCGCTTTGTGTATATCGTTTCTCCACCTGGTCACAGGGCGCCTTACCCTACGTTTACCAATTCGCTGTTTCCACTCTAGGACAAGTCTACCCCAACGGTTATCATTCCTGCGGCAGATATGACCAGCCCACTGCCACTAGAAGTAAATTATAATCTTATTTAATAATAAGTAAATATTGATGATAAACAATTATACATTCATAATATTTGCAGCAAATAGATAAATGCAGCTAGGTATCATCTATCAAAGGGTCTTTATACACGGGCTGTCCTTTCATCAACTAATAGTGTTATTGCAGCGATCAAATTACGGGTAGTGTCAACAATGGGGTCCCCATGTGTATGTCTGGCGTCTCAGCTTTCAAGGGATGCCAATTTATGTCACTATGTTATTAAGGCAATGAAAGAACATTAGCAAGCCACTCATTAAACTGCAAGTGAGATCCCCATATTTTGCCAGTATTTTTATGTGTTAATTTAACACAATTGTTATCATGAGTGTTAAAACTTACTGTTACAAATGATGAGAATTGATCCTTATAAAAATCGCATTACCTCCAATGGTTGTCAATTTCGTTACAGAATATTTAAACGGAACTCAAAGCGTCACTCAATTCGGAAAAGGATGTTCTATAAACATAAAAGAAATTAGAAAACACCGCTCGGGAACCTTCCACTCAAGTTAATGCTATTCTACGTCTGCCGGAGAATCAGAATCAAGAGTCAACACGTTACGCTTAATTTCCATATTTATGGCTCTCACATTCGCCGTATTTTCGACCTTACGTCGTTGACGGGGCCATTGCAGAGAGTTAGGGGTAAATATTTGGCAGACAATTCAATTAGGGGTGTACATAATATATAATGCAGCAAAGTTGGGCAAAACAAACCGTAGCCACTTCGGACTATTGTTTGCCTGAACCGTCTGTGCATACATGAGGTACGGTGCGCGTACGGCCGTGTGTACACACCTTTACCCTGTGACTAGTACTAGTTAGATGAAGATGAAGGCTTTCTCGAAATTGAGTTTGGAACATGTTAAATTATTAAGAAATTGGTTTCATATCAAATTGTATTCTTATAGCGTAGAGCAGCGAATAAGCTTAAGTTGTTTACACCGAAGGTTTCCCTGCGTGTTTCCTATCCATATGATAGAGATTTATTTTAATATTTACCATCGGAAACTCTATTGAAGAACTAACTGACTTAACCAAATGGATCTATTTTGTATCTGCACAATAAACGAATTGAATTGAAGAGCAGAAATCGGTTCTCTTGCTCCCGGACAAGCTACTTACTATCTAAACCGCATCATCAATATATAAGAAGTGAGATACAGATCAAGGTGGTTTTGTATGATAAATAATATTCAATATAAAAGTTACACCCTGGTGAGGTTATTTTAGTAAAAGTATTGAAGTATCTTGTATTACAAAATATCGTTAAAACCTACGAAAACAATCGGGTCTTCAAATCGCGAGTGAACAGACATACATTGTTAGCCGCATCGTCACTTAACGTCAAGTGAGGTAGTAGTTAATCGCTTACCTATTTAATCTATCATAAAATAAAAGTTTTCCATATTTGCAGTCAGCTAAAAAAAAATGAAAGTTTTTTTTGTAACAGTAGAGAACATAAATAAAGATCTTATTAATTAGAACGTGTTTATAACCGTTAAAGTCACTGTAAAGCTGTAACGACACGATTTCGTTCATAACGAACTGAGTGAAGTTGGTGAGTTGGACGAATTATGTGTAGTTAGTGATTACAAGTTATAGCGGTTACCGACGCTTACCGGGCCCTTAAATGAAGATTGAAAGTTTGTGTTGCAAATTAAGTGAAAATACACACACTGAACTACAACTTAGCGGTTGTGCCCACGTTTGTAGCGTTACTTGAGATGTTGTATTTCTGGTCGGTATTATCAACTAGAACCGAGCTTAGCTTACTTATAATTTTTATGAAGTAAAAAGTATTTATGAACTCATGTTAAAATATTGAACAAAGTTAAGAAACTAACAGGTGAGATAGTGGCCAAACTTTAGCCTATAAGATAAAAAAACAAACAAACATAATTTTCAAAATATATATGTATATAACATATTATGACATTTTTTGGCTTAAAGTAAATTTGTGAAATAATATATTTTTAACCATAGACAAAATTACTACATCGTCCAAGTATAACTCAAACAAAATATCTTGCACTATAGTAACAACAAATAGTGAAGCAATTACCTTCAAATCATAATTCTGCGTTCTATGAATCCTCAGTACCCAGCCTACCAGGGCCACGTGCAAACATGCCCCGGAGCAGCGTTATTAAATTATTATTGCAATTTGTGTAGAATTCCCACTGTCTCTAATGCACTGTGATGAGGCAACGTGCGCTCTGCTAAATGTGAGGAAACAGACGTACTTACCTTGATTTCTGTGTATAGGTGTAGGTAGTACCTTGCGTAAGCAATGTAGAATGCATACAAAGCCTACATGGTAATATGATAACAAACCTACCGTACGAGTATATTATCAATTTTATGGATTTGTCCTTATTCTATTGTACATGATGTGAAAAACAAATTAGTAATATCTTATCTATTAGCAATCTTAGTTTTGTAATATTTACATGTTGTAGCCCACCGCTTGACAACTATCTCGCATGGTGGTAACCGATGATGTGGTTGAAAATGGTTACCACGCTGCGACAAGAATAGTCTAACTCACAAGGGTTGTGTGCTGCCGGAACACGTTTATTTGAATATCAAATTATCATCAAATTTAAATAAATTAAATATCTTAATATGAATTATCTTCTAATGTTGTATCAAAGTGGCTCGTAGCCCGAAGATAGGACCCAAGTACATGACACTCTTTATTGATATTACCACTTTTAATGTTCATACTTTGAAACGTTAGCAAAGTGTCTATGTGTGCGGTACATATCAATAATGAATATAAACTTTAATATTAATTTAATAAATTGTATTAATATCGCATCCCCGAACTGATTATTTCGCTCACCCGACTCTACAGCTGTGACTTGGTTACACGTACTTCAAATAAGCCATAAAAATTAAATAAGAACACGTTTTTTTTTCATGAAATTTTACTTTATAACAATAATATCTTTTACAAAACTAGGATACTAGTCATCATAATATTTTAAATTAAATATCAGATTATCGGATCATTTTTGACACCGGTAAAGATGCAGCGCGCTGCATGTATATCTTCAATATAACAATATACCTACGAGTACATACACATGAGAAACCGTCACACGTTGTTGTTTTAGGGTATCGCAGGCGTGTAATTACGCCACACCGCGAGGCGAGGGTTCCGCGACAACGTCTCAATTAAGTTTTATTGCCAGGGCTGCCACCTGTGGTGGATAGTTATGAATCTGCGGGCGGTTGTTACCTCGACGCCTCGACATCTCGCATACTCAGATTTTGGTCGGACTTACTGGCTTATAAACTTTGTTAATTTTTAGTACGGATTTTGATAGCTGTGTTTGCTGTAGGTCAGGTTTTTTGTTTTATGACACAGTTGGTTGTTTATCGCAGTGACATGCTTTATCAATCTAGTCTTGTAAAATTATGAAGAGTTTGAGAGGCAGAGTGTTCAGACATAGCGTGTTCCCCATCTTCGGCCACATCATCGCTTACCACCAGGCTATCTCGTCTCGTGGTCAGACGCTAATTTATAAGATATATAGCCATAGACATTTCTGTTTCAGCTTTACTCAAAAGCCTTCATCAGGATCATGAGTGCGGAGCGCTCGCCGACGTGGAACATATGTCGATGCAGATGAAGCTGAAATATATGTCGATCCACATGAAGCTGAAACATAATATCGATCCATAGTCAATTGCTATATCGAGATTCCGTAAGTGACATTTTTAAATTTATAATTTAACCTAAGCAAAAATAACAATAAATTATGTAAAAATTTAAATTTTATGTATGCATGCAAATCTGCTACAAATAAAAGTTCAAATTCTCAAAGTAGTTATGTGTTTAGCCATCCAACATAAAATAGCGCCCCTAACCCTAGGATATGGAGTTATTATATGCTAGTCTCTATAGGTGCATTTTACTATGAATTTATTTTTAAATTGAGTCAAACAAGGGCGAGTAGGCAGCCCTAGTGGCAACAATGATTTATTTGACAGCGCTACGATCCGCGATTATACACTATCGAGTTTCATGCACGGACTGTGACCTGTTATTAAGTAATCTGTTCGATGGCTCTACGTTTTTCTTTATTGATTATATCATTCCATTTAAAAAGATCTGAAATCTCTTGTATTCTCGCACTGCGTGTGAGCCTATCTCTACATTGGAAGATACATTTAAACACACATCTGATCTGTGGGTTAGACTACAGGTTTAGACTACAGGGTTAGATTACAGGGTTACACTAAATTACCGATATAGATGTTTTCGCCCGAGGCGGCTAATGTACCAATATATATAAATATACAGAAGATAAATAAGAAATACTTATCTTTACTTAAAATTAAGAGAAAAATATAACTGAGTCTGTAAGTACTAGTAGTATTCAATTACGCCCTTTATATATAAATATATATCACAATAATTTAATATCAACTGAGTTACTAACACTTCCAAAAGATTTTGTGAAACCATAACTACAAGAAGTAGATGACGTCTACAATACTAATATATTGACTTCACAGAGAAAACCTCATGACCTATCTCACCTATCTTCATGACAATATTGATAGCTGGAAGATAAATACCAACAATTAATAAAAATATCAAGTAGATTATCGGTAACAACGTGATGTACAGTATGTAAAATGCAGCTACTCAACTCTAAGCAAACTCGCCTACTCTTTAAAACATTAAAAAGGCGTAACCTCTATGTTTATAGCTCCACTGAAATAACACAGAATAGATTGATTTTAACTAACGGTTGTAGCCAAAAACATTTAGTTTAAAAGTTTAAATCGGTAATTTCAAATTGAATTAAAGTGTTTCAATTTTGTTAAGTACTATACTGAGCCACTCCATGATTATTAATAAATATAGCAATGAGTATATTTGTTCTAACTTATTCTACGTATACTGTAACATTCTCATGTTTTAAAAGAATTTGTAATGGACCAATATATATATATGGAACAATCTGCGTTCTGCGGTTTTTGATCCGGTTATGCTTTTAACGCTTTTAATATTTGTTTAATTATTTTTGATATTTAAATGATGGTTTCAGCAAATATCACATATAAAAAAATCTGAATTCCCTAGCCAAGCTTGTGGTTAGATAGATAGATAGAAAATTCTTTATTGTCACACCTCATAACTTAAAAAATAACATACAAATCATTCATTTTATTAGTGTTACAATGGGCGGCCTTATCGCTGAAAGCGATTTCTTCCAGGTGTTTGTGATTTTGTGATGAATCTAAATCAGTCCGACATTTTATAATAATATAGACGGTTTTTTTACTATATTTCAAAATTAATATTAAATAATAAAAGCAATACAAACTAGTACCTAGATAACTGTGAGCTAATCTGCAGCTTTATGTAAAATAGACATCGTAAACACAAGTTCTCTACTCTAACATATAATTATAGGCACCGATCATTCCGGCCGACCATTTATTACTGTTTATCAATTTTACACAGATCGCTGCTAGATTTAAAACTTGAACGGAAGATTTTATCTAAACGTGATGGGGACTTAGTCATTTTTGACATTTTTCTTACCAAATGGTATAATGACCACCTTACCAATGGTAATGGTGGTAACATAAGATTGCTATTTCATGCGGATGATGTGAAAGGTGAGGTTATAATATGTAGAAAGGTATTACGAATATCTCTTTCTCTCTCTCTTTTTAACCGACTTCAAAAAAAGGAGTTTGTGAAACACAATTCAACCGTATATATTTGTTTTTATTATTTTATTATGTTTGTTCGCAGATAACTTCGTCGACCTTTTTGTTGGAAAGGAGATATCCCAAGGGCGGTTAAATTGTAATTTCATCGAGATCTGTACAAGTATCTTCACATATATGGAGATAAACACCTCAAACTTCGTACTGAAAATTCCAAAGAAACAAGGAATTAACTATGACAGGATTCCAAGTCTCACCCAGCAATTTACTAAGTTTATAAACGAGTGTATCCCCTGTTAAAGTGTTACACTGTGTCACCCGGGACGGTAATAACAACTTTCTCGGTGTAATTATTGGTCTTCGGTTATAAAATAAATAAGCTTGTCGGAATGGATAGGACGAGAGGATGCAGTTAGCGAGTCACTTGTAATAATAGAGCTGGTTGTACTTGCAGGTGTCTTACTGTGATATGTGTGTGTAGGATTCCTGAACTAAGCGATATATTATTAACATAATTTACATGGAGAAGAGGAACTCATTTTCAATGTTTTCTACCAGCAACGGTGGTTTAATAATATATTTCCTTATTTATTCCGTGTTCAATCCTGTGATATGTAGAACTGTGATATGTAGAACTACGTGACTGACTTATGACAGCTCTGTTCAATCCTGTGATATGTACAGTCCGGCAAGTATAACTTGGCGCGGCTGTGCGCCACTGTGCTTTTACTTTGTACTTTGATAACAGTTTCTATTAAACCACTTTTAATTACTTTTGGAATTATTGAACTATTTTAATGTAGCAGATTTATCAACAATAATGTCGCGCGGAAATCTCTCAATTAATAATATAATTAATTAATCTCTCGGAATTAGTTCCAAAAACCACCACCGCCAAGTTATACTTGTGGCACTGTAGAACTACGTGAATTTGACTTATGACAGCTCTGTGGTCGCCACTTGCCACTGAATCATCGCGCAGCGCGCTATCGTGTAAGTTATTAGTTACAATATTTTATATTATATTACTTTAGTACATGGATATTTTGTGTAACAGACAATATACGTATCAGTGCAGTGACTCTTCATCTTTATCACCGTAGCAGCTAAGAGGTAACTCGAGGTTATACCACATCGCGAGTAGGTATTATGTGTACACCTTGAAATATATAATAATAAGACCAAAACGCTTCAACGAGTAAAAGAAAATCACTTAAGGTGTTCGTGAAGTATGATCTTTTCAAAGTGCAACATTTAATTTATTGTTAAAATCTTTTAATTTCTAGGATAGATACGACAGCTAATAATCATTGAGTGAAAAGAAATCATCAATTGAATGTTCTATATATATATATTATACTATACGTTAGAAACAGCGTTAGAAACAGTACATTGCGCTCCAAAACTCAAAGCACCGACGTTGGTCAAAAAGCTGTCAGTCTGTAGTGGAACTGGGCTGGACACGTCTGTCGCATATCGGACGAGCTGCGGGCTAAGCTCACCACTGAGTGGAGCCCACGCAACGTTAAACGACGCCGCGGCAGGCCCAGGGTGAGGTGGCGGGATGAGCTAGACTCCTATCATAAAGACTGGCAATCCATAGCTGCCGACCGAGATCACCGGAAACAGGGCAGGGAGGCCTTTGCCCAGCAGTGGGATAAAAACGGCTTAAAATAAAATATATAATAAAATAAATATAGGTGCAAAATTTGAAGCATTTGCATGTTTCTGAGGTTAAAGTTTTTTTTTTTTTATTCAGCCTGTTTTGTCCCACTGCAGGGCAAAGGCCTCCCTTCCCTCCTTCCACACATCGCGGTCTATTGCTTGTTGGGTCCAGGTGCTAGAATAGTTATCCAGCTCGTCCCGCCATCTCCGTCTGGGTCTACCACTGAAGTTAAAGGGTTAAAGTTAAAAAATATATTTGTAACTTTATTCTCAGAACACTCTGTTATCTAGGAGGATATACATAGGAGGTATATTTAAAACAGTCCATGTGGAAATACACAAATTAATGGCCTGATCTAGATTAGCAATCAGTTTGTTCGATCGATACAAGAACAACACTAGCTGTTGCATGCGACTGTCAACCCATTATTTTATCTCCATATCTCTAGAGATACTCATCAGATTTCAATGAATCGTAAAATGGAACCACCATGGGGATGTACCCTTCAAATTTGTTCATAATTAGCGGAGTTATCGCGTAACAAACATAGGTTCAAAAACAAACGGACAACAGAGTGATCCTACAGGGGTTCCTTTTTTCCTTTTGAGGTACGGCGCCCTTAAAATTACTCAATTCTTCAAAATAGCGAAGCTCCTCCTTTTTGGAAGTTGGTTGAAAAAATACTGGGTCAAAGTTAGTTAATAAAGTATGACAATTTTCAGTGTGACAGTTATCACTTCCCACCGAAGAAGCAACCGCGATAAGTTTTACAGGTCCACTGTGCTCAGATATAGACCCAAGACGACTAACAGATAGATATTTACCAAGAATATACTAATCCTATCGCAATTGGTCAACTTTTTAAAAGTATAACCTAGAAATCAGATGTAGGCTGACATGATTTATAGCTATCTATATTTTGTAGTAGTATCGTCGACTCCGCGTGCAGCTGTTAGATCAGCCGCTGAATCAGATTGTATGTAGATGACTGTCCCACAGATAAATAGATAAATCTATCCAGTACAAACCAGCATTTTACCGTTTCACCTTATCTACATCTAGTCTAATAAGAAACAGGGTTTATTCGGCTCAGAGCTAAATTACGGCTGTACCAGTCATTAATGAAAAGCAATTGCGGTTGTTTTACAATTAGCGAATTGTCCCCGTAGAAAGTCAATATCTCAAGTTATTACAAAACATGCCGCGTTATCATGTTAAACAAACACTTTTTTTATGATATAGGTAGCAAACAAGCAAACAAACATCGTAATTTTTCTTTAAAATATTGACAATAATGGTATAATAAAAGAGAAATATTATTACAACACAAGTCGGTATTTTTACAGTGCTTTTAAAAACTTCTTATTTTGAAATTTCTTGAATTTAAACCAACAGACTTTTCATATGGGTTTGTTCTTAGTGTATTCAGCCAGAATAAAGTATAAAAATTATTCAAGTTTTTTAAATTCATGTCCTAAAGACTTACTAGACTAGACTTTTAGTCTTCTGTAGTCACGTAATTACACCTAATACCACCTGACATTTCTACTAAACATAAATAAGGATCAAATAACTGCATATTTACAAAAAAAGGCCATATTTCTACCATTCTGATCCCCGTCAATATAATGAACACGTAAGATCAGAAGCTCAATATAACGAGGTTATCCTGCATCATATATCCGAGAAGACGGACAAGTGGCAAGCTTTCTGTACCAGCTCGAGTTTCGCACCGATCTCGTTACTTGTTGTTAGGGCTCGGTCTAACAGCGGGTAGCGGAAATAAGGCGGATACGCGATAGAGAAACTTTTGTTAGTTGATACTGGTATATCGTAAGTGTATGTGCCAGCGGTAGACGAGGTTTCAATGTCATTTTAGCAAATAAGATTATTCACCAAGTATTATTTTTACCATAAAGCCTTGATATTAAGATCAAGAGATGATATTAAATGTTTAGAGAGTATTATATCTAATCACTGTCTCCTACATAATGGCCCTATTATGATGCTTTTGAAGGAAATTAATTTTAATACTTTGGACTCGTCACATTTTCGACAGGTTTCTACGCTCGGATAGCTAGCGCGAGGTTTTTATTATTGCGCACTCGCATAATTAGTGCGAGGCGTGCTACGAAGGTTAGCTTTCCGCATTCTGAATCCTGAAGCTAAAACAGTTCTTAATCACTACAACTACATAAATCGCGTTAAATTTCTGTTAAAAAATCAAAATCAAATCAGTAAAGGTTTTAGTAATGCTAGAGAGTATTCTTGGATAATAGTAAATAACTAGTCGCTGACACTACGACCATCACCACATATTCGAAGTTACGCTATCTAGTGAGTCACAACAATAGGTTTACTTCGGCTTTGATACGCTAACTAAAGTTAATTGACAACGTGATATACACACCTACATACTCTTATATCCATGTACACAATTACATTCGTGAGTTCTAGACAATGTGATTGTTGGGGAATAATAAGAAGGCGTTTAGCTGATTTATAAGGCATGTGGCTGACATTTAAATGCCAGATTTGTCGCTGCAAAAGCACCCAATTATAAGTCAATTTAACTTATGAACAGAGAAAGGTAGACGAATTGTTGAAAGAGCAACATCATTTGGGTTTGAACACAACAGCGTAAAATTGGGCACCATTTTTATCACAACACTTTTGCGCTAAAATGTAGTAAATGGTTTCTTGTACAAATATCTGTACAGGAAATATCTATACACATTTTACCAGACTTGTATGAATTGTAATAAACTCTTTATGATCACAAAATCGAAATCAGTTTAGTATGGAATTTTTTGGCAATTTTGAAAATGGCCAATATAAACCGTGACTGAAGAAAGTGAGACTTTTACTGATTATATTTTTTATTTTATGATTATTCGTGATGACCCTAATCCGCAGGTAAAGAATTACCCATTACTTACAATATACCCTGTATATATAATATTATACTATAACGTAACAATACGCATGTTCCACTACACCCAAAAGTTGCTACTAATATACCTAGTTCATATCCTGAAATTGAATTGCGTTTATTCCTCCTTTAGAATAATAAAGGCTAAAGTGAGAACTCCCGAAACTAGCTCCAACTCTCCCCGCCTTCGGAAACGGAACAGGAATACAGTATTTGTTATGACTAGATGCAAATTGTACTGCATTATACTTGAACACTGAACGTGTAGAGGAAGCAGCTTCCGGATGAAATTGAACCATTTTCAATCACTATTATGTGAAATGGATAGATTAATAAATACCTAAATATACTGAATATTTATTAATTAATCAAAATAATAACAAAAAAACAACGGGTGCCGGTAGAAGTTAAAACTTGAACACGTCATTTATGAATATTTTGTAATGACACCTCGCGCAAGCGCCCTGTGCTCCGTTTTACAAATTTTTGATCAGGACACGTGACCTAAAGCGAGTTTAACAATTTTACCCATCCCAATAAAAGTGCACAACGCCGCTAAAGAAATTTTCCCTTCAAAAATATTTAATACAAATAGTGTAACAATCTTATTTCTTAAAGTGAAAAGGAATTGCAAAACATAATATATTATTTATGTTGAATTTTGTAGTAATTGCACTTTTTCTGGTCTGCTTGGTACAGTACTTGGTACGATAACTCTTTGTCAGTTACTTTATCAAGAAACAGAAATAACTTTAGATCTTAAAAACAAAGTTTTTCTATAAATTAACACAGTGTGTGAGCGTCAATTATAAAATTTATACTTAGATACCAAGAAGTGATAGCAAATAAATGAAAAATTGTAATTTATCAATGCATATAATTTACTTTACAAAAATCTTTAAGTTAGTCTAGTTAGTTTGGTATGCAGTGAAATAACTGTTAATAAAACTTGTACACTGACTAAGCAAGAGTATGCAGCAAGTTGTCATCAAAGTCTGCGGTCGGATTACAAAGCTTGCAGTGTACACGCCGGCCGGAGTATCAGTACTGTGTAAACAAAGCCTTAATCCTCGACTGCCCGACCACAGTTGTGTACGTACTATTGTCAATACAAATTATTCATCCAATGTTTAACAGTTTCGTTTAACTTGTCAGGAATAAGGACAATTTTCTATACGTATATCAAGTCCAAGTCTGATTGACCGAGCAAAACGAGACTCGCGAGGTCTTCAGATCTCAGATAGTATAGTGTTGCTTGACCAATAGATCTCGCCGGATGCTAATTGTATGGGATCATAATTATATAGGAAGGAAAGACTGCAGTCTTACAACTTACTTTAGCCCATTCTATATAGCGCAACTATCCCAACGCACCTTCCATCTAACATCATAACCGAACAAGAAATGTTGATTTTCTGATTGAATTGATGATGTTGAAAAAAAAGTACCTATCCTATTTTTGCTAGTAATACTACGTTACTTTGTTATTTCTAGGCTTAATTGCTATCTTACTGTTAAACTTTTTGCTGTCAGCAGTTCTATATTTTTCCACAATTACCTGAAACAAATATACAAATACATTATATATTTGACTTGTACACATAAAATGTAAACAACTTAAAGAAATTAATTTACATCCATCCATCACCGATGGCGGCATCGGCACGTAACATTAAGTTTTAGTTTCGAGTTTACCTATCTGTACCACATGAATATATACGAACATAATATACAAGTAGGTCCCTACATATACTGCGTTATATTCAAGACAGTAACTCCACACAAACCGAGATGATCCCTTAGCTCCGCAGACTTGACGTCGTTGTCCTATAACGCCGCGTTCACACTTATAGCGCACTTTTGTCAAGTAAATAATATATGGATACACAGTTCTAAGAAAGTTACTTAGATTATTAAGAATACCAAAGCTGAATAAATTAACCGAGACTTGAATATATAATGTAATAGAATAGAAATGTCTATATTGTGTTATTTCACAATGTATAAGAAAATATTAAAAGGAAACAAACCAACAAGAAAGCAGAATATTTTAGTGCCTAAACAAGACTTCAAACCTAAAGAGAAGTAGCGACAGTTTTTGCATATAGAGCGGTTATAAACATAATTATAAGTACAAGTGAAACTAATCATTAATCGGTTTCGGTCTCATCGCCATCACTATGCAGAACATCACACAAGCTTTATTTTTATTACTTTTAGTAGCTAAAATCAGTCAATTACTCAACTCGCTGTTGAATACTTAGTATACTTAGCCGCTAATATGTCACTTATGTCATCTGACACTCTAGTGACCCTGATTTGTTGTTGCTCTAAGCTCAGTGTGAACATACCTTAAGGAGGTTACCCCCTGCCCGCAATATGTTTAGTTGTTTACCCTGAATACGGGATATCCGCAAATTGTCTTCGTCTTAAGCCGTAATTGAATTTATAATGGGTTAGTTGAAAGCATTTAGTGTTTAGCCGGCTTGCTTATACCGGAGTCATTGTCTACAACCGTGTTATTTTAATAACAATTAGATGCTTGCAACTGGTAATGCAGTTTTGTTCATTCTCTTACCATTGCTGTGTTGTACCTGTGTTTTTAAAATCGCGAAAACATCAATTAATATATCTTACAATAATTAGACGCTACTATACCTTTTCGGAGTTGTGGATTATGTTACGTGCTATTTCCCGAAAGTTTTTACGTATTAGTTTTTACGTGTAGAAGTATTTACGTAAAGTACAGTAAATATTTGACAATCTTGTAGTCATCCTATAGTCGTTTTTAATGAGCATCATTATGAATTCGACATCACTATCTTTTTTACTGACAAAAATTAAAGAGCCGCCCTTTTTTTAATGGTTCTTATTCTATAGGGCACACATTAGCTTTTTCTTTACTTTTTTTCTTCCTTTTACTCTGTTCTTTTCTCTCTTTCTGTCTTATTACCATTTTGGGAACGAATTGAAAATAATATAAAAACGAATCAATTCCATTTTAACAGTAAAGTGGTAGTAAACTTAATTATTCTTAATTCTTAATCTTAGTAAATATCTCGCATACAGTATTAGGACCGCGTTACGTAAGGCATGGTACGGTAAGGTAAGGCTCGGTAATGCGAGGTGAGGTGAAATGTGGGATTACCTGGATTCCAGGAGGCGGTAAGTTTCCGGAATTAATACGTTTTGGCGTGAGAAGGAATGTTCTCGTGACAACGTTACCACATTAAGGTAAATTCATGTTAAATTACGTTAAATTATTGCTTTCAATCTGAGTTAATTCATTAACGATATTAATCTCAGTTGAGCTTAAAATGTTAATGCAACAACTTAATAACATTATTTGTAACAAAATGTTCAAGTATCATATTATATTTCTTGCAGACGTCACTTTTAATCAATTCATTACCGGTAAAGGTTTCTTTAATGTTAATCTCGTCTATTGATACTGATAAACCGATAGAGTAGATTGTTTTAGAGTAGAGAACACAAATCGACAAACAAAGCGTAAGACGTGGAGCGACGATATTAGCAATGCGGTGGGCAGCAGCTATAAGTGTTGCCGAAGATTGGGCCCAGTGGCGTGTCTTGAAAGAAGCAAATTATGCCACGCCACTGAGCCCGATCATTATGTCAAGCACTACACTATCTCCGGCTGATTCAGATGAGAACACCCAATTGACACGTGTTTCGCTTCTATACACATAATTTTGATTCGGGTTTTGTATCGCCCAACTTCATGCAACTTCGTTTTAGCTCAGCTACTTTGAACCCTAGCTGAGGAAACACAATACCTTTAACATCTCACTACTTATTAAGTAAGCAAAAAGAGCGAATACCAGCTGGTATTTTGATACATTATAAATCTCACTTAACTAATTCCATTTCAAAGTACTCGTAAGAATATCGCAACAAAATAAAGAACAAGAAGCCTCCTAATTGAAATACAGAGATCCTCGGAAGGATAATTCCATAACTGCATTACTGAGCAATATGCTAAGATATTCATCAAGCGGGCTGCACCATAATTACATTATAGAACAAGCCGCTTTAGCCATTAGCTTTATTACTCGCTCGCTCTTCTCACTCCTACTATAGTTTGAGAATTACTTGCCCAGTTTGAGTATTGGGTATTACTTGCCCGTTGTGAGTGCTGGCGCAGTTTCCGGTTAGCACATTGGGTTTGATCAGCGTATTAGCATTGTGGGAACTTTGAGACAATGTAACTGTATCTTCGGATTTAGTAGTACCTAGGTTACTGCGTTTGTAAGTAATCGTCACAGAAACAAATTATAGTTTTGTTAATGAATCGGCGTGTTTGAACAGCTGTCCTTGAGAGCCAATTCCCATTGTAGACTGCCAGCTACCATCCTCGATCACATCGTTACTTAATAAAATTAAATGTTTTTGATTGCATGTTCTGAAATGATTTTCTTTCCATGGTAGTCGTGCATATGAATTTACAATTATTCCAGCCATTTCTATTTTGCCCTAGTTAAATGTATTAATTGAATTTCTATACAAATACTCGTAATTGAAACTGTTAATTCACACAAATTCACAAAGAAGCAAATTGATTATCCCAAAGCCAAGTAAATAGTTTCAACTAGTACAGCCACAATAATAGTTGTCGCACAACATGCGTAACGTAATTTATTTCCCATTAGAGTTGGGCGTCCGATCGGAAGGATCGTCGGCAACCATTCATTCCATTCATTACGGTAATGGAGTGTAAACCAGTAGCATTCAGTGTAATGGGACACACTGAACCGAATGCTGGATTAATGCATTACCTTTAATGTGGGATTTTAAAATATACTTATAAAAGGATTTCTGGGAATCTAAAACCACTTATTGGTGCAATATTGGTTATCTCACTTTTTTTCTTGTCAATTGACTTGCTCTGGACCACTATCTCTCGGCTATAATGGTATCGTGCTTGTTTGTAATTGTAAGAAAAGGTGTTGGAACATTACACAACTGTCTCTACCCCGTCCCTTTTTTTTATATATCTTATAGGCTAGCGTTTGACCACTATCTCACCTGTTGGTAAGTGATGATGCGGTCGAAGTTGGTAAGCACGCTAGGCCTAGAATGGGAACTGGCTCTCATGGATAGCTACAGGAACACATTAGATGTTTGGCTACAGATTTTCTAACTTGAGGGTGGTAGCTGGCCAGGCGGACACTATATATAGTATAGATAGTGTCCTACCACCATTCGTTGTTGGTTTCTTAACGATGTTTTTCTTCACCGGAGGGCCCTTCTTTCAAACACAGACTGTAATTTTTTATTCAACAATTAATTATGTTATAATGGTACATATAATATAATTGCAGAAAGAACAAAATAATTGATTGTAATAATAAAAGAAAATAACGGTTCTACTAATTTCTTCTAGTCTTCGAATTTAATTGTACTCAGTACTTTATATCCGCATGGTAGCAGCACTAGCCGCCTGGCCAGCTACCACTCTCGAATTGGAAAGTCTGTTACCAACATTCTTTATTATGACAGGATGTTCTTGAGAGTCAGTTTCCGTTTCCGTTGTAGGCCTAGCGTGTCACAATCTCGACCACGATCTCACAAACCAACAATGCGTTAGAGTTTAGCTATCATTGCTACAACTTTATTCCACCCCTAAGATTACAAAATGTAATAACACGGCCGTTCCCATCTCCCATTTATTTGTAAATCCCACCAGAGACATCTTAAAGACGTTCCATAACAAATAAATGCAAATCTTATTCCTGTTTCGCAAACTTGAGACCTTAAAATTAAACGATATTAAATTCGCAAAAGCCTAAAAACTTGGGCCGCTCTGGTATTCCCTGAAGGCGCTTGTTCTTTAACCTTCCTCCAGGTCAGAGTCAACACAGTTCGTCATTAATCAGTAGCTCAACTTTCGCAAGGTAGATAGTAACCAGAACAGATACCTACATGTTAACCTGTAGAAAGCAGTAGAAATAAATCACAAATAATGCAGTGCTCTAGAGATTAACTTACCATTTCTCAAAGAGAAATCTCTTTTTCTTTTTTATGTTCTTATAAACCCATTTTTTTATTCTTTCCATAACCACTTTATTTTATACCTAATATAACACATAAAATAAAATTACAAACAAAATGTTACTCCTAATGATTTGAGATGAAGTAAGTAATTTTAATCTAATAAGCGATCTTCACCAAAGGAGAGGCTTTTGTTCAACAGTGGACAAATACTTGCTGTTAATGTTGATGATGAAGAAGCGATCTATATCAAAAACATCACTAATTATGTTATCAACTAAATGCCTCAAATTTTTCTCTCTGTTTTATGATTATAGGAGAGGCCTATGTCCAACAGTGGACAAATACTGGCTGTTAATGATGTCATCATCATTAACAATGATGATGAATACAAGAAACTCTGTTTTATGATCAACATTGGGTAACAAATACGAAGCATTTATTAAAATCCCTTACTGTTATTCAAGCAACTTTTAGACGTGAGAGTGAGGAGTATACTGAATAATTTATCTGACTTTACGAGGATTAATACGACGGAGCGTTAAAATATCAAACTGGAGTGGTACCTAGTAACTGGTATATTATCTGTGGTAGCTTCTAATGAATCGTTGTTTATAGGGCCCGGATCTTTCAATGCAGTTAGCCTTCTTCACAGGGAGTTGCACTCAAAGGGAATTTTGATAGAAGCTTAGCGAAGGTAAATATTGTTTAAGTATTCATTAAGAGCTTTAAGCGACGTTAAAGCGTTGCTTAAAGGGGTTTTTTGTACAGTTTTCAAAATTCAGCCTATTAGCTTATTAGAATTAGCTATTTAAAAATTATTGAAATCTTCGTCCTTGTTAATTTAAAAATGTTAATATATATTTGTTTCTAAGCTTTTCACGGTCGAATAAGTTGATCGTCGTCGGGTTCAATGAAATTCTGTATAAAAATATCCCTATGTGATGAATGAAGTAAAATATACTTTAAATAAGGCGAACCCGTGTAGGCTCATTTATCAGTAGGAAACACATTCCATTTTAATAACAATGTAGTTTTTGATAGGGCTGATACAGGCACTGTATAAAAACCCGCTATTAAAACTTCTGACTACACAGCATTTCTTTAGAAATCCATTTCGTCGCAACATTGTGTCAGTTTCAGCAATGTAACGGTACATTTTCCACCGATATTGGCTTCTTTTTCACAAGAAACGTCTCAGAAAATTTTCAAGGAACCAAATTTAACGCAGCGACAAGCTTGAGCGTAAAATTTTTCATCGAAAGGGATTGAGCGGGACGCAGCAAGACGGAGAGGGCCGGACTAGGACACACCGGGATTTTGCCACGGAAACTAGCCGAATGAAACTGCTTAAATTTGAAAATAAACAGTAATAACGCAAGGCTATTGAAATATTGTTTTAGAGATAAACACTTGATAATTTTATTTATGTTAATTGACGATGCTGTCTAAGGTTTGATTTAAAGTGAACGATGGCAGTGAGACAAAACGCCGGAAGCAAGTTTTCTCAATTTTCGTTACCGAAAATTCAGCCAAAATGATCGTTTAGTCGTAAAGAGGAAACGAACAAGTTTTCGCATATAATTTTTGCAGTTAGTCGCCTATAACATTATTTGTAATGACCATTGACACAACATGACCAAGAATGTGTACAAACTGACTCTTCAAGGACAAGTGAAGCGTGACGTTATCGTTTTGCCGGATGTCAAAGTGGAAACCTAGCGAAGCTTCCGCGCGAGGTATCTCAGGGATGTTCCTTAGTTCCTGTCACATATATATATGTATAACATTCCATTCAATACACTGACAATTTTTCCAGCTTTTTAAATTCCATTTTTAAACCTCCATCCATTCTATGTTAGAAGAAGGGTTGTTTTACGTTCAGGTGTTACGTGGATTAGAGAAGTTAGTCTAGTTGCTTGCTAGCAAACGATGCATCTTGGGATTGCAATGAAGTACTTAAGTTTCTCTACGAGTATAATTATATAGATTAGACAAGTAAGATCTCTCGTTACTGGTAAATTATAATTTACTTGTAAAAAAGATGTTATTTGTGTCAATAAGCATAGATTCTTGTACAATCTTTACACAGTATAAAACAAAGTCGTTCCCGCTGTCTGAACACTTAGATCTTTTAAGCTACAAAACGGATTTTAATGTTGTTTTCATCAATAGATAGAGTGATTTAAGAGAAAGGTTAATACGTAAAGTTTAATATTGTTTTGTATTAATTTGTTGAAATGTGACGGAAGATGTTTACGATCTCGGAAGAAAACCAAGCCAACTGAGAGCTGTCATCGAAAAGGCTATCTTATTCTTTTGAAATACAATAAAATAATGGATGATGAAACTGTTACTCCTTCACACATTAGTATCTACATTGCACCCGTGCAAAGCCAGAGCAGGTCGCTCATTAATAAATTAATGTGGATTTTAAAAACGCGATAATAGAATCTCGTATGACTGAGGCAAAAAGCGTGGTTGTTTTTAATGTACCTTTTGTTATACCAGTAGATAATTTTATTAACAGAAATAATAGGAGTCAGATCCGATGCATGATAACGCTTGCATACATTTCACTCCTCATATAATATTCATACCGGGGACCGGAGGCCATACATATGTCTCTCTCTCTTATTATATAATGACACTCGTTTTTATCCTATAATTTTTCTACCCAGGTTTGATTTATTAATTTTGTGTCAAGCGACTTCCAAAAAGAAGGAGGTTCTCAATTCATCTGTATGTTTTTTTTTTTTTTTCTTTTTGTGTGTTATTTACACGATGTCTCCGTCAATTGTGAACTGAATCGAATGATTCTCTTTGTAATCGGTAGATTACGTTTTCGAGGTGGTCCAATGGTGGTAAGTATTTCCAGGGATATAACGATAAACGTCTCAAACTTGCTACTGAAATTGACTCGCGGGGCATGGAAGTCGGGTAGTTTTAAAACTATCTTAATTATTTTATAACCATATCCTGACATCATTCTTCAACATACCCATACAACACTATGTTTGTTAGTTGTTCCTCTATTATGAACTAAAATACCTCAAATCATCTTCAAACAGTAGCCTACTATGATAATGCATCATAAATATGTAGATCTAAGTTATCCTCTACAAACAAGTAAAACATGAACACACAAAGATAAGCTGTGTGCTCTCCAAACATCTCATTCAGAACCGAGTCATTGGGTTATCTGGACAACTGTGTAAGGTCCTTTGTAATACCATGTAATGTGGCATTTACAACTGTTACAATAACGGCGCAGATGCATGTGAAACATCGAGGGATTTTGGATGGGAGATGCGGCCCCGAAAATATCTTCATTCTGCTTTCTCGTTATACGAGACGTCAAAAGTTTTCTTTAAAAAAAATATTATAAATATTCAAATTAATTTGATTAATAATGGTGACAAACATAGCCACTTTTAGCCTTTTTTCAAAACATTTACTGAGTCAACATCGCATGCTGCGATATGAGACCAGCCTGTTTAGACATCAGAAACCAGCTGCCATCAGAAGGTGTCATGTTTGGACAACCAGGAATGTATATTGTAGCTGAGGTTGACACTTTTAACGTTTTGTTTACATTATTGAGACTGGAATGCTTTTCAAGCTTTCTGATTGTGTTAGGAACTCTATTGGCGAAGTGGTTTTAAAGTTACAATATAGTATGGCATCCATACAATATAGGATGTCGTAGTAGATAATCATGTTAAATTTTATATTTATTTTACTGGATTATTAAGATTACTTTCTTCAAATACTAGTCCGTTCTTCTTTACCATTCTTCGTTTACTATAAGACAATATTTATAGCTGATGAAAAGGAGTGACTGTTGTATCGAAGAATATCTGGTAAGAGAGGTGATTGTTTATATTGTATCATATTTATTACAATTAATTTTTTGGTTTTTGACATATTTCAGCATGTTTCATAAAATACAACGCAATGTACAAAATACTTTGTAAGCTATATTATAACGTCTAATAAGTAGGATAATACTATTAACGATAGCTACTAAACTCTTTTTAGGGTTCCGTACCCAAAGGGTAAAACAGGACCCTATTACTAAGACTCCGCTGTCCGTCTGTCTGTCTGTCTGTCTGTCCGTCTGTCACCAGGCTATAGCTCATTAACCGTGATAGTTAGACAATTGAAATTCATTTCAATTCATTCATTTTCACAGATGGTATATTTCTGTTGCCGCTAGAACAATAAATACTAAAAACAAAATAAAGTTAAAAATTAGAGGGGGTCCCCATACAAAAAACGTGTGGCGCTAGTAAACGAGCCCCGTATTTCTAGAGCGCGACCAAACCAAATATTCTTGGTAATATCAATTAATCAAATATATGAGGTTGAAACTCTGTTATGTTTCGTATTGTACGGAACCCTACCTAAGTGTGCGATAAGAGACGCGATGCTGACTCGCACTTGGCCAGTTTTATTTTACTGTTATTATTAATTGGTACTTAAAGTAAAAATATATAACACATAAACTAGAACACCGCAAATCAAAACGAACACAACATCGACAGAAGAAACTACGCAGTCTATCTCTACAGCAAATACTTTACAGTTCCACACCTATAGAGCTATTCAAAACAATACAAATAATAAAACCTAGTGTACACGCAAATAAAATCTCTGTCGACAAATAGTCACAGTCGCTGGCGACGAATGGTCGCTAACGGTCGACGCAGATGTGTGGAGAGGCGCGATAAAATTTAACGACACTCGAACGACCGTCGCGGTCTCTGTCTGAACCACCTCCCCGGAATAGTACTGTGGACAGTACTTAAACTACCTTGTTTTACATAGAAAACAGACTTTAGACTGCACAATACTGCTACTCAATACCAGCTTCAAAGTACGGTTATCTTTAGACACATTGCTTATTTTATTATGTACTAGCAGCGCCTGGCGGTTTCACCCACGTAGTTCCCGTTCCCGTGAGAATACGGGGATAATATATAGCTTATGTTACTCGCTCATAATATTATAGCTTTCCATAAGTAAAAGAAATGTTGAAATCGGTTCAGTAGTTTTTCAGTTGAATCGTAACAAACAAACAAACATAAAATCAAATCGTTCCTCTTTGTAATATTAGTTTTGATTTGTAGATCGTGGTTATATTTCGATTTCGCTTCAAAGTCATAAACTTATTTCTAAATTTGAGAAACATTGTCAAAATGAATAATATAGATAAAAGCCAATTTGAAATGATGACATAGGTAGATCGGTAGACAAGAAACAAAATTGAATTAAAAGTTAAGCAACTGTATCACGTGTCGTCGGCCAGTGCGGACTAACCCTTACAATTTAGTTTGGCTAAAGTTATTTGCAACACGTTTTTGGCTAAAGTTCTGATTGGAGTTGCGCGACGTTTTAAACTCAGTTAGCTTCTCATTTTAGTTTTGTAGTTCTATTACGTATTTGAGATTTTGTACTATGTTAGCGTTTGTTGAAAATGTGTTTAGGGAATGTTGCTGACATTGTTACCCCATTAGCCACGTTAGTGTGAGTTTTATCCAATTTTAGAGTAGTCGTATCTATAGGTTACAAGGTATAAAAGTAAATGGAAATATACTAGTACAGGTCTTTTGCCTCAGCAGCAATTTATTTAAAATAACCGGCCGAGTGCGAGTCGGGCCACGCGCAGTGTAGGGTTCCGTAGTAGCCCGTTATTCAATGCAAGTCTTTACCCGTTAAAAACAAGCAACTAGGTTCTTCGTCTTTGTCACTTTAAGGGATTTATTCTAAGGATTTTGTATTTGGTACAAAATTATCCAACACCCAAGTTAAACGACTATTACTGTTGAAGTAATAAAGTTATCTTAACCGCTATAATTTTCCTTTAAAGTTCATGAAATGCGCTAATATCACGATTTTTTTTAGAATTTTCAACCCAGCAGTTTAACTTTTAGAGGGGGGGGGGGGACGCCCTACTGGAACAAAAATTTGCACTTTAAAGTTTAATATTTTGTAAATGAAGCGTTCAATCGAAAAATGGTATTAGCAAACCTTAAGTCATTTCAAAAGACCTATTCAACGATACCTCACACGATGGGGTAGACGACGAAATAAAAATTCATCCCCCACTTCTCATATAGGGGAGCTAACCTAAAAAAAACATATGTTTTAAAATTTTATTTCACTACTTTGTCGGCGTAATTTATATACACACCTCTACAAAATTACAGCTTTCTAGTATTAACGATCTCTTAGCAAAACCTCGGACAGACAGACAGACGGAGATGACGAAACTAAAAGGGGTCCTTGTCAGGACCACGGAACCCTAAAAAGGGAGATGGATGTGATAGTATAGAATCGATATAATAAAAAAAATTGCTTAAATTAAGAGCAACTAAAGCAACATAATTATCAGTGTATTCTCATGCTACGGAAAAGTATCAAAAATATTCAAAACCTAGATCAAAATAATAGTAAAACTGCAAAAAGTTATTAAATAACACATTTCTACATTTCCATTATGTGATAGTATCATGGAATGCCATTAATTACATCTAAACACAACAGACAGCTGAGAAATCAAGAAGTGAAGACTAGATCTGAAAAAATCTTAAAGAGGAGTATATCAATACTCTCACGTCACTTGATCTCCAATGATTTCACTTCTCACTTTTTAGCACATCATAAATCTGTCAAACAATGTAATAATTCTAAAAAATACTTCCTCTGCAATTCAGTAATGAAAATTAAGCAGTAATACTTTATTTGAACTGCTGTGAAGATTTTAAATGTATCAATACGTAAGTTCAAAATGGCAATGAAAGAATAACGCAAATAGTTTTAAAGGTTTAGTTAATTAAATAAATATAGCGTGTAAAATAATAAAAACAACGTAATCCCTTAACCCGCACGTGACTAATTTGAATCTCTAATTTTTTAACACACGACAAATGTGTCATCAAGGCAAGGGCCTTGATGACACATTTAACGCGAGTAAGGACTCGCGTGAACTCCACGAGTCGAGACGCCGAAAACGCCGTGCGTACTGTGCCTCAGAAAAATTTATAAATGGTGAACATCTCGGATCTGGGCGATGAAATGCCAAAAAAGGAATGACTATAATGTATGTTGATGAATTTGTAGACTTGTTGAGATGGGGGTTAATATGGACCAACAGAGCTATGTTATTTGTAAATGTAAGTATGTACATACTTTTTTATCAAGTCGACGTGTATACTGTCATTTATTTCATTCATAATATTACATTTCCTAAAAGATAATACAGGTCATTACATATTATTTTGAATAATAATTGTCAACAGTGAACGTAATTAACAATTGTCAATGTGTCAAATAACAATCAAATTTACAAAATTTACAAAAAGATTATGACTGTAAGTCCTGATGCCGTCCCTCGCGCGCCCAACCTATACCGAAAGCCCATCACACTAGCGGCATTGCCACGCTGGATTGCCAGGGAAATCTGCTGGACAAGGAACCAACCTGAACGGGGATCGCGACCCTTCTCCCGCAAACGTTGTCCCAAGTCCAGCACAAATTTCTTAGCCTCGGAGCCCCAAGGACCCGCTGTTTCGACAGCGAACGGTACGAAATCGTACGCCGATTCCAGACAGGCGTACTTTAGGTGTTTGCCTCTAGCGGCCACTTCTGCACCCGCTCCGGCAGCCTGTTGTGTGGCGGGAAGGTGGCAGGATGCAAATTTGCTTACACACGTAGCATCCCATACCAGGCACTTCCCATATTTCGAGCGCTTCGGAGGCAAATGGGATGGCGACCAAGTCTTCGTTAGCAGGTAGGATACAGGTGACGAGGTCCCCGACCCCAAACGAAGAGGAGAGAAAAGCAATCGGGCCCGTTTCCTGAAGCCGGTGCACCCCGAGATCGCCATGGCGAACTGGCAAACTAGTCTGACACCACTGCGTCTCGCTGAGGCTCACGTTCAGAGTCTCTTCTAGGGTCCGCTTCAGGGTGCTGTCGAAACGAATCACCTCCTCAGGGAACTTCCATGTCGGAGCCGTTCTAACAATATAAGTCAGTTTTGGCATCGCGAAACAGTTCCTGAGGAGTGTAAGAGAGACATGAGCCGGGAGTTGTTTTAAGTGGTCTGCAAGTGATATCAGAGTCTGGGTTTTTTCCAACATGGTGACGCTCACACCTTCGGCGAATATGGGTATGGGGCGTATATATCGCCTAACAGGCACAACGATTCGCGATCCATAATCCTAAGTCCTGGTACGAGGGAAGCGAATCTGGCATTTGACTCTGCGGCTTTCGAATTACAGGGAAACAGTTCACACTTGGCAGTGTTAACATCTAAGCCTAGTTTCTTTAGTGCCGGAAAAAGTAACTTCACATCCGTCTCCACCGCGGCAGGGCTGCTACCGATGGTGCCGTCGTCCAGGTACCAGATGTTGAGGGGCACCTGTAGAGATGATATGGCTTTATCGCGAGGCTGAATATGAGAGGGCCCAAGGGATCTCCCTGCTGCGCGCCTACTTGTGATGGTCATGTACATACTTACATTTGACCCCCGATACAATATGATTTATTTTTCCCAATGAACTCAAAACTGCCATTGCTACGACACTTCTAAAATTAGACAGTCATAACATCCAAGTTTGAAGAAACACTCGAGTTGTTAATAGCGACAAGAGGCTCCTCAAAGGAATCCGTGGTGCATTGACAGTCAATAGGCCGTGAAGTTACGGCTAATTCATACAGACTTACACATTTCTGGGACATTATTGTAAAGGTACGCCCAAAGTATTCCTTCTATTTATGTACTGACATGTACCGCTTATACATACAAAATTTAATAAATAAAACTATGCAGTTAAATATTTGTGTAGTTTTCATAGTTAATTAAAAATGATGAAATTTTGATTTCATAATTTTTAGATATATTCAAATGATTCAAGTCAAATTCATGTACTTGAAAATCCTGGCCACAATGTCATTTACAATAAGCACGACAGTATTTATGTACCACATATCACACAAATGTTGTCTGCTGACGGTCAAATTAGTCATCGTGATCTCACAGAATGATGATCTCACAGTGTGGGTGGAAGGCAACACCGTTAGATCTAGAAAAGTTAGTAAAAACTTTTGTACGATCCACAACGTTAACACAACAGAATCATAGCTTATAATATAACTCACCTGCGTCATGATTGACGAAGCCCTTAAAACTGAAGCATAGTAGTATAAGGCAACTGGATCAAACACATCGCTATGGGAACTCATATACAATGATTTATTGAGGATGCCTTTGAACTGTTTCTGTTCAAAGAGAACTATTATTATTGATATTCTCAAAAAGTTGTATCTTACGCCTAATTTAAGGTTGTTTTGGATATTGATTATTCTGGTTAATTAATAATGTGGTTAATATTATTAATAATTCTGAATGAATTCCTTTATTACGATAATTAAGATAGTTTAAAAACTTAAACAACCGTCTTTAATGCCCCGCGAGTCAATTTCAGTAGAAAGTTTGAGACGATCATCATCATATCTCTGGAGATACATATAAGATCTCGATGAAATTACAATGGGACTACCTCGAAAACGTACCCTACTGATTACAAAAATAATCATTCGAATTAGTTCACAATTGACGGAGTAATCACGTAACATACACAAAAAAAAACATACCTAAAAGCATACATAAATTGACAGCCTTCTTCTTTTCGGGAAGTCGGTTGAAAAGTACATTAAACCTAGGACACAATAATGATAGTAATAATTCTGTTGATTATAATTTGTAAGATAAAGGGCCAGTTTCACTGGTTCCTAATAAAGCGTTAATTAGTTATTTGACATATGAAGCCATATAAAAGTTGTCAAAATTCTATCAGATTTCTTCGTATTAGCGCTATCAGGAACCGGTGAAACTGGCCCTTATTATATTATGATAGTCAAAGTTATACTTCAGGTATAGTTTGTGAGCATATATTTTGTGTATTAAGAGTGCAAAGTACAGTTACAAAAATCAAAAGATACTCTTTCAGGGTCCTGCATCCTACGCATTTCACGACAGTAAAAAGACTTTGGATCAATGAAACAACACAATGGTATCATCAATCAACTTATTCAAACAAATCTAGGAGAACCAAGCATATTAACATATTCCTCAGCAATGCGGACAGCCTACGCAAAATTCCATAAGAGTCGTCAGAACGAAAAGCAAGCACCAAAAACAATCCAACAAAACGCAGTCTCTACAATGAGAAAAACATATTCTTACTTTACGATGATTCAAAATTTTAAAAGTACGTTTTTCGAGTAGGTATTAAAACCCGTCGTACATGGAGGTTCAGAGATTTTGTTACAAAGGAAATAGTTGACGTAGTAGTTGACGTCAGTTTAACAGTACATTGTGAGCCGGCGTGTGTCGAGTATGAATGAGATGTTTGTTACCTGAATGGAATGCTCGTAAAACGCAACCCTGAGCTAGTGTATTCGATGTTTGTGGGAGTTTATGCATGACAACAATTGCCTTCTTCTAGGAAAGAAGTTAGAGAAAAACTGAACAATAAATTGCCTGTGATATATCTGTAAGAATAGTAAATAAGTAAATCTAATATGTACAATTTGTAATTCTTTTTTGTGATCCATCAAGAGTGTTTGTTTTGTATTGTATTGTATTCTTCTGGATAGTGAGGCAAGTCGTTCCGCATATTGCAAGTACGTGGTTTTACAGGAGGACAACGTATCTATAAGCCCTCTCACGAATACGCAGAATCGGCCTATTGGCGTAAAATAAAGATGGATTGACTTCTAATCGGGAATTTGCCAGTACAAATGTAAGCACGGGTGTTCGTCATGGCTAATGAAGTAGTAGGAGCATTATATTGATCCTTCGCCTGACTTGCTATCAAAAGTACCTTTCTACCATCAAGAAGAAAATCTGCCACAACAACCTGAAGCGGCAAATAGCCTAATGGCTAAGGCGTCGGCCTGGCGATTGAGAGATCGTGAGTCGTGTAGTGAACCCACTCCAGCTACAAGCATATTAGCTTACTTAGATAGATTGATATAGACCGCAAATGCAGACCTACATTGCTATTACACTCACCTATGTTTAAAACAAAACTTAACGGCGTTTCGGCAGCACAGTCCTTGAGAGTCAGACTATTCTAGGTTTACCATTCTCAACCACATCGTCGCTTACAACCAGGCGAGATCGTGGTCAAACGCTATTCTCATAATCCTGTGCTGAAATCAAGCGGGTGGGTTCGTAGATCTCATCAGATGATGATGCATTCCCCATTGATACTTATATAATATTTAAATTTAAAATTTAAAACCACCCTTGACTAATCTATGTTAACATTTTCATTGATATCATTCCAATAAGCCACATGGAACGTCTCTGCTGTATATTAGTATGGATTAGAGTATAAGGGGATGCCCCACCATCAGGTCAATTCTACCATGTTCCTACAATATAATAAATAATTAAAGTATAGGATATCAATTCGAGCGGAAAAAGTTGGTCTCATCCAACTTTCATAGGTCTGATCAATTCTAATTACAGTTGATGACGCAATGAGTAGCGTAGTAACGATATAAATAAACAAATGGATATTCTAGTTAAGATAAGATTAATGATAGAAAAATGTGATGAAAATAATTCAGCAATGCATGCTATAAATAAAATGAGCCTGTTGTTATTACTATAGAGTGTTTCTATGGTACTGATACTGAAAGTGTCATCCTTAAAATAAAAGTAAATGTACACATAAATACTTTCTACGAAAGTAAACGAAAGAGTTTAAGAGTTCTGCAAGAGAATATGAACTAGCAGACTTACCTTTAGGCTTTAGAAATAAAATTCAGGAGCATTTGAAAAGCTCCAAAACGTGGTACAAGTAGCTTGAAAGATATTTGCAAGCAAATGGAGTTATTTCGAGAAATATGCTCAAGGCAAAGTTGCTCGTTTGAACGAGAGTTTCAGTTGAAAGCTTAACTTAAAGTTACCAAGTAAATTTATCTATTTGTGAGTGCATACATAATGTGAATAGGTTTTAACAGATTGTGTTCTGAGTAGATTATTCGAAATGTTCAACCAAAATAATTGATGCTCGTTTCTTTTCGCGCCATTAGTAAAGTCATACGTTGATAATGACGCAAGAACTGACGAACTTCGATGACGTCATCGCTGTCGGTTTGTCAAATATTTCACAAAGCAAATAAACCAATAAGAAAGAAAATTTGGCGGAAACATTGATACATACTTTAAAATTATTTATTTTCATACAGTTCACATACGTCCACTAGATGCGATGCCTATAGGTGTTTTATTATGTGTTTCATTTCACATAAGTACACACTTAAATTTCGTGTGGCAAATCTCAATTATTTTTTAACGTTTTACAATTTTACAACATTATAATCCAAAAATGCATAAATATTATACGAGTATATGCATCATACCTTTATAGGTATGGTAAAGGTCGGATACCTGCCTTGGGATGATCACAGATATTTCATTTGTATTAGCAATCACAAAGAGTGTCACATCACTTGTGTGGGTTTTTACGTCTCAAACATTTTTTTTTAGTCTAAAACATACCCTCATTTATTACCTACTAGCTGCGCCGCCGCAGCTTTGCCCGCATTTAATTATGATTTATAATAATTCATAATTTATACTGCTATTGCTGAAAACGGCATTAAAATCTGATGCGTAGTTTAAAACATCTAGGCGTACAGACAGCGGGCAGCGGGAGCGAGTTTGTTTTATACTCTGTAAAGATGATTGCATTATTTTTATATTGAACTAGAAGTGCCCCGCGGCTTCGCCCGCGTTAAAAACTTCTTTTATAAGCTTTTATTTTCTAAAAACGATTCTGTCATTAGAGACATCAAATAAGAATTAGCTAAATCGGTTTCATTTTTCATTTCATTTCGGTTTATAAGTGGTTTAGGCTGTGCGTTGTCTGTCAGTCAGTTAGTCAGTCAGTCAGTCAGTCAGTCAGTCAGTATGTCAGGACAAAGATTCTTATAGTATTAGATAGATATTCAAAGTTCGACCAAGAATACATTTTTAAAAATGTCTTCAAATACAACAGTTTTTCTCTGTCTAAAATATGGACAGGTTTTCATGTAAACTACGTTTTTAGGGTTCCGTAGTCCTGACAAGGAACCCTTATAGTTTCGTCATGTCCGTCTGTTTGTCTGTCCGAGGTTCTGCTAAGAGACTGCTAATACTAGAAAGCTGTAAATAACGTCGACAAAGTGCTGAAATAAAATTTTGAAAAATATTATTTTTAGGTATATATATGAGAAGTGGGGATGATTGTTTTTTTCATCGTCTACCCCATCGTATGAGGTATCGTTGAATAGGTCTTTTAAAATGACTAAAGGGTTGCTAATACCATTTTTCGATTTAATGCTCCATTTACGAAATATTAAACTTTAAAATGCAATTTTTTGTTCCAGTAGGGCGCCCCCCTCCCCCCCTCTAAAAGTTAAACTGCTGGCTTAAAAAATCTGGAAAAATCGTGATAATAGCGCATTTCATGAACTTTAAAGGAAAATTATAGCGGTTAAAATAACTTTATTAGTTTAGCAGTAATAGTCGTTGAACTTGTGTGTTGGATAATTTTGAACCAAATACAAAATCCTTAGAATAAATCTGGGTAAAGACTTGCATTAAATAACATGCTACTACGGAACCCTACACTGCGCGTGGCCCGACACGCACTTGGCCGGTTATTTCATTGCACTATCAATTGGAATAGAGTTATAGCTTCTCACAGCAGTTCCCGCGTAGTTGGTTCCAGAATTACGAGTGGTCGAACGATCGAGTGGTTGTCAGATACGATCGAGCTGAGAGGAGCTACCGATAGACATTGTCAAGTAGAAACCAATGGAGGAATTAGTGCTTTAAAACTAGTATGATTGAAATTCGATACTATTGGTCAATGAGTATATTTTACAGATTAAATTGCAACATTTTTAAATTTGTACAAATTTCTAAAGGCTGTTGTAAAGTAATGTAGTACGTTTGTGTTTCTTGTTCATCATCACAATATTCGCTAGGGGGGACTTACCAAGATATTATTTTGTAAAATCCATGCAAAAATAAAGCGATAAATATCTTTTATATTCCCATGATAAAATCCGTTTTCCAAGTATGCTCAAAAGCACGTTAACCGATATTCCGATAAAAATGTAAGCTTGTCTTTCCAGGGACATGCGTCACAGCGACGCGACAAGTCGTAAATAACTGCGACAGATTGACGCGCGACGCCGCGGCCCCGCGACTCCTGTCACCCAGCGACTCACTTTATTTTGGAAACCCGGCTCATGTCACATAATTTCATTGTTTCTCGATAGGGAGGCAAGATGTTTAAAAGTTGATTGTCTGAATGATTCAAGCGGGTAACTACATCTATGGTCAATGATTATGACTATTGACAAGTCTAATTAAATATCAAACAAAAAGATCATCACAAACTTTATCAGTTTGCAGAACAATAGAATTGTATCTTTAGCACATATATAATTTTGACTAATACGAGCCAGAACATAATTCAACTTGCAAACGAAGTTACACAAATCTTCAATGACTACTGAACTACGCAGCAAGCATTGTTCTTTAAAAAGACCACCTTGATAGCAGTCTGCCATATCGCACACGATCTCCCAAAATGTTAATGATCTCTACAAGGTTTTTGCCGTTACTTTTTGTAGCCACTTAAGTGTACGGATTACGGGGCGCAAGCTGGTGTTTTTTGAACGTTGGCACATTAGCCCCCCATCTGGAAAGGTGGGCACGCTCAAACTCATACGAATTACGTCCTGTTTCCCGAGACTTCAATAAAATTTTAAACTTAGAACGAACGCTACAAGGTTTATTTCCATTTGACTAGTATAAAAAGGTGCCGCAGAGGTAAATGACTAAAACTGCACAGAAATAGCCAACATCTTGCCTTCGACACATGGGGTGCCTACAGGAATGCTTTTAAACGCCCCATTGAATGTGTTGACGTATGTAATTTCAGTTCTATACAAAAAGCGAGCTCAGGGCGGCATTGAGCGTTTTGCCGACTTAGTTTTTGTTGCATAAAAGAACTTCTAAATATTGGGGGAGATGGTATCGCGAAAGCTTTTCATACGGATGGTAATAATGCGATAAAAGAAGCTTATGATTCGATCGATAATGGAACCGTGTTCATGGAAACGGAAATACATAAAAGAAATCGAGACAAAGAATTTTATTAGTGTTTTGATACAAAAGAATACGTCACCTCATTGGCTGTTGAAATTGAAAGCCGCCAATTCGATTTATATTATACAATTCTTTTTGAGGGTAAAAAACTTGATACAAACTGTGTAGAAACGCGTGTAATTATTATACCGCTTAAAAACGTGTATTCAGAAAACAGTAATGAAAGCCGAATAAAAAGCCTGCAACCACAAAAGCCGCATCTGCTCGATAATTATTTCCATCATCATCATTACCCTGGCCTGGCTGATGCTGGCACTCTTCAAGTTGTTGTGAGATAATCACCCTAACATCATAATTCGATACCTGCGGTTGCATTTTCACCGCAAAATACACCTCTCCAACCGCAACTCCTTGCCGATGATGTTTTTTTCAGCCAGTATATTAAACCAAAGAATCGTAGCAATAGATCATTTTAGTTGGGTAAATCGTCTTTAAATAAAATATTTGATTAGTTTTGAAGAGTGGAAATTATTTTACGAAATGGTAGATGTAAAAAAATCGTGTCGTTAGAACAAATTTTTAGATGTTAAGATATAATTTATTTGATTTTAATCGTATTCGAAATTAAAAGTTGTGACAGTTGTATTGATAAGTACTATTAACTCATTATTTAATTACGATGTGCCCAGTGATTTGAAATGAGACACCAATTGTGAAACACCATCAACATATCGTGGGAGGCTTCTGGGTTAATTTATATCACAATATATCAAATTCAAAATATTGCTTTATGGTGCTACAAATGTGAAATCCGGAGCTGTCAATTTGGTTTTAGTATTCACTAAAATGAACATTAGCGCTGTTTTTAAGAGCAAAGTGTGGGCTGATTCAATGATGGCGAAGATATAAACAGCCAATGATTTATGTTTATAGAAAGACTTCGAAGCTTAGATCTCGTGGGAATCGGATGTCGTAAACAAAGAGCGATAGTTTGTACGACAAATTAGTTTCATGTTGACTGATTTCCATACAAATGATAGCGCAACATCTAATTCCTACTCCGGCTCATTGTCGAGACAATATAGATGTAAATGTGAGTTTCATTAGACATTAACACGGCATTAGTGAGACGATACACGTTTCAATGATTACACTCGTTGCATTTTAATATTCTGTTCTCACTTAAATAAAATGCTTTTGAACTAGCTGATATACTTTACAACAAACAAGTAGGTAACAAGCTATTGTATAGATACTTATATTGCAAAACTACACGATAACAACTTACAGTAATGTAAATGCGAATAATGTATAATAAGGTGGCAAATAAAAAGGATGATACCCTTCATTTAGCTGATATCGCAATCAAGCCAAGTGTAAGATAAGAAATAAGTGTCGATGCAGATCGTGGTCCGCAATAAAAAGCAAGTTTGTACGAGCGTAAATATACCAAGAATGCAATTATAATAACCACAGAGCAAACCAGTGTCAAAGTTGCTACTACTCCGTTGTTTTTGTAGCGTATCTTCTTGTCTCATACTAAAATTGGATTTAAAGATTCTGTACTAAAAACAGTACCTTAGCATTTATACTCTTGCTGGAATTAAGAGCTGTTTACACTTAATAACTACCAAGCAACTAACAAAACAAATAACTACATGTTATTTCCTATCTCGCTGACGTCAAAGTTACACGCTAAAGGTGTACTCGTAGCTCAACTGGTGTTAAATTACAGACACGGGCGAGACCCGTTTTCATCGGGCTTTTTACGAAAGGGGCCTGTGTGAAAAACTGGATGAAGAGTACAGGTGTGCAGGGAGAATAAATTTGGAAAATGGTATCGTTTTATACTGCCTTCGTGCATACGGGGTATAAAGAAGGAAGGTTTGTTTTGTTGGGAAGTGTTACGTTCTAATAACATTATTTAGCGTTGATGTTGACAAGTTCTGAGCTTCCACAGAAACTGTAATCGTCCACGCTACAGAATCGATTATACAAGTACCGATGACGACGCTGCGAAACAAAGGTTCAACACACTCGTCTCGAGACGTCAAGATTCGGTTATGAAAAGACGTTTTCAACTCGAATGAAGCGGAGCTAATGTAAAATTCATTAGTCTTGCTGCTGAGGTATCGCCCTCATAAAATTACAAGCTTCGTTGAGCTGAGGGCTTTCTTTCAACCGGTTGTTTTTTAAAACGAGTAATACGTCGGGCGTCACTGTTGAATGTTTCATGTGTAGTATAATAAGCATCAAGATTGCTTTTAAAATTATGTAAAACTTTGATGTGACCACTTAATATACCCAATTATGACATGGAAAGGATCGAAAGCGATAATTTATCTTATATATATAAAATGTATTACAAAACGATAAGATTACTACTTGTATAAAAATAACAAACCATTTATATGTTTTAAAGTTATGCGGTATCTTAAGATACGGCCACACCGCTGCAATTTGCAATCTGCGGGCGCACTCTAAGTACTTTTCAATTGTTTTTTGATCGCGTTTTGTGTGTACCAGTCGGTACAAATACTACTGCGCTATTTGATCGCTGCCTAAATTGCGCACGCAGGATGCTGCGGTGTATTTTTACAGTACCTTTACAGTAACTTAAATTATATTGTTTCAATTTTGTTTGTTTTTATGGCTAAAATTTACAATAGGTCGTCCCAGATATATTTATACAAGCAGTTACTGTTTATTTGTTTAAATATCATATATAGGCTAGCGTTTGACCACTATCTAACCTGTTGGTAAGTGATAATGCGGTCGAAGATGGTAAGCAAGCTAGGCGTAGAATGGGAACTGGCTCTCAAGTATAACTGCCAGAACACATTAGATGTTTTCGCGACAGATTTTCTAACTTGAGGGTGGTAGCTGGCCAGGCGGACACTAGATAGTGTCCTATCACCATGCGGGGGTTGTTGGTTTCTTAACGATGTTTTTATTTCACCGGAAGGCCACTGTGCAAAAGCGCACTTAAATTTTTCGATAGAAAAATACATTAGTGCACGGCGGGGATTGAACTCGGTGCCTCTGGCATCAAAGCTGACAGGGGCCTTATTCAGTATGACCATTTTAAAGTCTTACCGTGCAGTGTTATGTTATCTCCGCGTTATGGTATTCTCTATGCCAATTAAAACGCGGTAGGGTAAGGTTATGAGCGCGTTTTGAGCTGTCAAAATATCGTGACATATGAGGACGTGTAACGCGCGCGTTTTGTATAATTTACCTATCGTGTGGCGTACAGGAATACAATTTTTCAATAACGTGACGTGGCGCGTTATGGAACGCTATCTCATTTGTCATACTGAATAAGGCCCCAGATTTCTGGATTACGCCACCAGGCCCTTAACTCCAATTACTTTGTTTTAGCTTATTAAAATAGATAGATAATCTTGATTTAGCTGATCTATGCTCTAAATAACTTCGTCTCGTCGCCACATCTAAAACAACGCAAAAAGTAATAAGTCTAACTCCAGCTTTAACTGTGCTAGATAAACAGATTGAATCTATCTAGAGAGAGAGCTACGATAATTACACAGAATCTTTTAAATGCAAACGCTTAGAATTATCTTTATCGCAAGTTTAATAATATTATTTTTGTAGATGGCAATCTTGCGAAACATTACCCTTACCTAAATATTTAAGTTTGAAGAATATTTTCATAAGGTAGGGCGTGGGACTTGACATTTTTCTTTCTTTTCTTAAAGACCTCGTGTTCGTATTGTATGTCGTATGTATATGTGTCGTGGGGATTTTACAAACATACAAATCTCTAAGCAATAAGACCGCCCGTTTTCAAACCTGTCTAGTAATACATTTGTTCTTAGATTGTATTTTTTTATTTTGTTATGCAATAAAGTGTTAATTTATGTAACTAATTATATCAACTATGAAATATTGTAGAATGATCATTTGTTTATGATGATACCAATATACATAAATATTTCACGAAATATCATTTTTGTCTGTAAGTTGAATATTACTATTAGTAATAACTTATAAAAATAATATAAGAAATCAGAATTGAAACCTGTTTCTGATATTCTTATTTCATAGTTTTTTGCAGACAAATAATCGATTTTTTTATTAGAGAAAAGAGAAGCATCAAATATTGTATAACGTTACGTTATAATATAACTACATAGCAGTATAATCCCTTTTCTTCTTTATCTTATTTTAATGACTAGTAAAAATTAAATTATTATTATAACCAAAAAGCGACTTTATGATTTCGACGGACTACTTCTATTTACATAAAATTGCGTGTTGTTGTGCGTCGTCTACATCAAGGTTAAACTAAATTAGTTTATTTAAGGTTGCCTTTGTCACAATTTTATTTACTCTGGTTGTTGTATAATTCAATTCTTATACAATAACCAACACTGTGACAAGTCAAAATGTAATTGCTTTTGCAATGCTAATGAAAAATTAAATAGCTCTGTTTGTTTCAAACTTCTATAATAATTGTTTTTTTTAATTAATTAAAATATTTTATATTTTTGGTTTTAATATGCTTAAAGTAGTGTAAATCACAACCTCTATATTCTGTCTGACAAAAATTGCATGTAACTCATGGTAGCCAATGTTATATATATACTAGCTGGCGGCGAACTACGTACCACCTAACAGACAATGAATGTCGTGTTACCTTTTAGATGAACTTAATTTAGGCTTTTATGAACGTAATAAATGAATACAAAAGAGATATTTAGTTTATTAATGTATTATGGCAATACAGATATAGAATTAAAATACAATAATCAAGTACTTCAACCCCGTGTCAGCAAGACGATTAGGTATTTATGTAATTTTTGTTATGGATAAGTTATAGCATACATATATTTAGCACGCATATTTGACAATCAATAAATATGTCATACAATTGTCATTACTGACAGTATTTGACATTTTTAAAATCTACATGACTTGAATTAACAAAAATTTGAAGTATTTTTTATACCTGACACTGGCTAAATACACTAATCGTCTGGAGCCATAATTATACAGAAAAAAATATGCGATAATACGGTTTACCGTATCGACGGAATAAACAATTGAACATCAAATGATTGGCAGTTTTTTAACCCAGGAACATTTTGGCAAAATAATTTGTCTGATATATTTTTTTAAGGTCAATTATTCATTGTTTTTAATACTTATTATCCTATTCCTGACAAAGACAATTCCAAAAATACAAAAATCATATAAATTGGACCAGCCGTTCTTGAGTTATAAGTGTAGTAACTAACACGACTTTCTTTTATATATATAGATATTTTTTTTAGATTACTCGCAATGTGAGTTGCACATTACTAGTAACCCCTTGTTGTCTTACTTAAAGTCTTGTTAACCCCTCCAATTAAGCTAAATGCTTGTGTCTGGAGTGAGTTCACGTCCATAGTGCAATGGGTGGGGTGGGATTCGAACTCAGGACCTCTCGATTGTCAGTCCGACACCCTATCCATTGGGCTATTATACCTTCTACTATCTTATTCTTATTAAATTAGTTCTTTCTTCTTTCTGACAAGACACATTTCCTAATAAAATCAGTTAAATATTTTCTACATTGGCTATAAATATTAATTCCTTTTAAATATCAACCAAAATTAGATTTATCGCTATCCATTCACAATCTACTTGAAATGTTTCAACAATAAATAATTTTTCCAAAAAAAATAAAACCGACTTCATAACCACAAACAGCACACAAAAACGAATAAATTACTTAATATAATTATTATAAGCGCTACCCACTTATCTATTTGAAGTCGGTGCCAGCCAAGTCTATTGGATAGTAGATAGATACTATGTATGGATAGTAGATAGATACATGTAAGTAGTATGTATCTACTACCTATTTAAGTCGGTTAAAAAGAAAATGAAGCATCGACTAACCGTATTTTCAACCGATTTCCCAAAAAAAGGAGGTGCTCAATTCATTTGTATGTTTTTTTTTGTGTGTATGTTACGCGATTTATCCGTCAATGGTGAACCGATTTGAATGATTATTTTTTTAATTTAGGGTAGGGTTTGTTTCCGAGGTGGTCCCATTTTAATTTCATCGAGATCTGATTAGTATCTCCAGAGATATGACGATAAATGTCTCAAACTTGCTACTGAAATTGACTCGCGGGCATGGAAGTCGGATGTTTTAGTTTTTAAACTATTTTAATTAAAGTGATTAATTATTATGTCTAAAGATTTTTTTACCAGCTTAAGAGATTTTTACTCGTATTCCTAACATAGTGAAATATTCGATAAACTGAATGTAAAGCTACCGCCCGCCAATCACGATAACTCCGCGCCCGCATCCTTCTCAGTCGTTAGTCTCGAGGGAGCGCGACTCGCGCCAAAGATTGCGTGACTAACATTTTATTGCAGATTTGTTCCCTTTTTGGATGTAGACGTAAAGTATGATAGGATACAAAAATCATGGAAATTAGACAAACGGAGTTATGTTGTATTTAAAAGCATCTGAAAAATGATAAAGAAGTAACATTGCAGTAAAAAAAATTGCATTTACTCATATAGGTTAAAACAATACTACATTATCATTCTTCAGCAACAACTAGGTTATTTAAATTTAAATCAAATGTGTGTTTGTTGTTTGTTAGAAAATAGGGGAACCTAAAAAATGTAAATGAAAATAGAACAACAGAACAGACATAATTTAGATTATGCCAAAATCGTACGATAAATTAAATAAATGTGTTGACTACTTTTTTGGTCCAATTTTTTACTATCTACACACCTTATTCAAGTGGTGCTAAGGAGACTCTAAGTTGAGTATGGCTACAATGCTTGTTTTAAGTAAAATTGCCAAAGCAAATGAATCATGATGTATAGTCAAAACACAAGACACACGGCGTGCAGCGAACGCTGCACCACCGCAATCTAGAGGGTCACTCCAGACTGTCTGTGCGTGACCGAAATTTTACGCCATGTTTTGCCTCTCCCTGTATAACCAGTTACAAAAGTTCTAAATAATACAAGACATTCCTTCACTACTCACATGATAAAACATTCTAAGGTTGTCAATGAATTATATTACCTGAAAATAATTAAGGCTGAGCCGGTGTTTTTATATGGATTTTGACAGATTTTTGACGTTTGTTATAGTTAAAGTAAGATGGTGCAACTCAGCCTAAGATAGTTTAAAAACTAAAGCAACCGACTTCAATGCCCCGCGAGTCAATTTCGGTAGCAAGTTTGAGACCTTTATCGTCATATCTCTGAAGATACTTATCAGATGTCGATGAAATTACAAAGGGACCACATCAGAAACGTACCCTACCGATAACAAAAAGAATCATTCGAATCAGTTCAGAATTGACGGAGTAATCGCGTAATAACCCATAAAAAATAAACATGCAGACGAATTGAGAACCTCCTTTGTTTTTGGAAGTCAGTTGACAAACAAAAAATGCAATTTGATCTCAACAGATACTAATCCAAAACTTAAAATTAATTCAAGCTGTACTAAAACCCAGACTGTAATAAGAACGAGAGGGCACCAAACTTATTTCAATATCATAAAGAACCCTTAAACTAGATAGTTTAACTTTGCAAAATAATATCCCGAAATACTTGAGTTGCCAAGTGTACGTCCGGATAACGGCAATTGAGAGTGTTATAAAAACTTTTTCTTTGTTTTATTCGGTTCTTCGGTGAAGCCTTCGGAGCCTTTTGTTGGGATTCGTCTGGACTCCAAATCGTTTTCCAATAGTATTTTATATGTAATGGACAATAACACATGCCCCAGGGCCCATTGTGAGACGCACGTTTATATTGATGACTCTCTCATAACAGGAAAGGATTTAAATGGACACGATATACCGATGTTTTTAACTTGGCAGTTCGCAGTTAAGTATTTCTCTTTAGAATGGTAGAATGCTGGCAAAATAAATAATTACTGAAAATAACACATTCAATGTTCCAATTTCAATATAATCTTACTTATCAAGTCAATTACGAATTTAAAATCTTTAAAAGATGCTTCCTTTTTTCGACAATGGAATCTTTAAAGATGATAATTATATTAATATCACCGGTACTCTCACCGACGTTTTCATATTTATAAAAAAACTCTTTTAACTGTAGTAGTCATACATTTTACTGAAATGGTATATTTCCTTCGCTCTTTAAAATCCTTCCGGACGCAGTTATGAATGTTATATGTCGACTGGGAATTACTGTCTGTTTGTCAGGCGGACGGCGCCATTGTATTTATAGAATTATCCTGAACGCGGTTAGCAATCATAAAATTAGTTAAACCGTTTTCTTCATGTTGGCTTTTTACTAAAGATTACCTGGCAATGATTGTGAATTGTGTATTGTACAAATAGACGATCATGAAATGAGTCTTTAAATATAAGAATTATACATTGTTATTTTAAGGAATACATATATGAAAGAACATAGAACTTTGATGGATAGCCAAAGAAATTATAAAACCTATAAAGCTTATTCTAGTGTGCTCTGTTTTTGATACTAAATAAGTGGAACACAAGTGTTGTTAAGCCCCATTCCAACAAAAAAACAACATTACACTGTATAATAAGAAATATAATGTAAATCTACTTATAGCATTGTAGAAAGTAATTGTGCGCGACGTTGTAAAATCACTCAGTAATTTCACACAGTTAGCGGTTTCGTGGCTATAAAAGCTAACTATAACAATGTCAGTCTGAAAATACACGAACTACCGTCAAGTGCAGTATTGACGTTAACTGCATTAGTTGATTGATAGCGGCAAAGGGTTACATCGATTTTATTGTCAGAGCGGTTAGTTCTGCCCGCGGGTTGGAATTTTCAATCACGACTTAGAACTAGTGCGGTCGCGGTTTACTTTCGGTCTCGATTTAACTTTACGGCTGAACGGTTGAGGTTCAAATGTAAATTCTTTAAAAGGAACTTTGTTTAACTGATGTGAGCGGTTGATTTCTTTTGATTTGATTGCATTTGTGTTCTTCGGGGAAACAAAAAAAATTTTTTTATTAATATTGATTTAACTAGCTGTGCCTCGCGGTTTTACCCGCGTAGGCATCGTATCCGAGGGAATATCGGAATAAAAAGTGCCCTATGTGTTATCTCAAGGTAGACTCTATACTTCAAATTTCAGCTTAATCAGTTGACTAGTTTTAGCGTGAAAAAGTAATACGCATACAAACAAACTTGCGCTTTCATAATATTTGTAGGATTAATATTTTACTAACATAATGATTGATTAAATTGATTTTTAGCAGTTTTAAGCTTTGCAGTTTACACATAGATTAGTCAGAATTGTGGTTGTATTTCCTAGTTCAAGATTAATTTTATTTCCGACAGTTTTCCAACACTACTCAAGATTGACGTTTATCGTTCCACGCTATAAACATTAGTGGTTTACGCGTTCATATTGCTGGGTTTATTTCTTTCTGTTACTGACATAGCTTTATTAACAGTTTCTATAGCTGGGACTACAGGTAATATAGCAGTTTCTACATCTGCTATCATAGCTTCACGAACAGTTACTGTGTATGCTGGATCTTTATGGATACTACTTGTTTTATGGGACTGCCTTCACATAAAATATGGGGTATTAATTACAGCAGTAAACATCATTTGGAGAAAATGTGTTCATTTTCATTAAATCAAAACATAAACGTAAGAATTTGAGAGTCTAATAAATTTATAAGATTTATTTTACTATTATACGAGTATAATACCAAACAACTACATGGTCAATGGTTCATTTAGCTTCATGTTATTAACATACAATATACTCTTATTACTAATCTTAATGATTATGGCTGCCATTGTTTCTGCTTTTTTTATTTAAATGTTTTCTAAAAACGATTTAAGGGGCTTACTGACCCTTACTGACCACTTAAGTTTCAACCCTCGACAAATCAGGATACTGACGAGCGGATATTTTAACGATTTCCGTTGCAAAGCAGTGCTAATTACCGACCCTCTGTGAGGGCGCATTGTAATTTACCGAATATGTGATGGGGTGGCGTGGTTCAATGAATTGGCTTCATGCCCGATTGTGTGAACCAAACTGTTTGGGTAATATTAAGGCAGGCCAGCACACAATTTGTGACGTGATCAGGTAATTGAAATTTGGAAAATATATAAACAAAAACGACAAAATAATTCAAAAATCGTTAAAAGTGTCCATTCTACTCTTTTGTCTATCTCTTTCATCAAAATCGATGAGGTCGACCGTACAAAAGCAACAACCGAACAAACATGCATTCGGACTAGATGACTGATCTATCTCTTATCTGGTAATTGAAAACATTCCAATAAGTTGAAACGCGACATCTCTGCCATAAATCGAATACATAATATAAACATTGGAAGGCGATATAAACATTCGACCTGTAGAAGTTACCCTCATACCGGCACCAATCACCAACTAGCAAGAACTGATGATTTTCAAACGGCTGAACGGATTTTTTTCCAACATAACTGAGAAAACTCGATGAAGTCACTTAAGAAAAAAAATACAAAATCGACATTAGTTTATCCGTCTGGGAGCTATGATGCAATCACCAGCCACACACATACACAGATTTACAGATACATAAAAACAAAAATATGCACGTTCAATTTATAGTACCCCTTCTTTTTGCGTCGCAAGTGAAAAACCAATATGGCAGCTGTCAACTGCAATATAAATACATAAGAAAAATATATAAGATTGAAGAGGTCATAATACATTGATATGGATTGTACAGTCATATACAATCTTTTGGTAAAATCTATAGATAGTTTTAATAATAGTCCTAACTTGGTTTTTTTAGAAGCATTTCAGTAAAATTATAAACAATAAAAATCTGTTCTGTATCAAATAATTTCAAAACTATTCATGTACATGGAATGATGGACAATTTATTAACACAAAGTGAAAATACCGTTTAAACGAAAACATATACGTAAAAATATTCCGAACACCGCGAGACTTACAAAGAAACCCCTATGATCCCCTTCCTCAGAGGTCAAAGACTTACATCTAGCGAATGTCCTCAATAAATTACATCGATCTGGGATTATGAGCCTCCTTATAAATCCGGGTGTAAGCGTCACGTCCGAAAGTATCGCTACTGGTATCGGATGGGAAGTATCGAGCCCAGGGGATACACGATCGATTGAAAGAAAACGCAATGCAAGACTTACTTGAGAAATAAGTAATAACAATATTTATTTTTTCTCAGTGATATTTGATTTGCAATGGCTAGTGAAGACGAAGTTGCTAGAGACCTGGTACAAAAACTAATATTTAGTTTGTTGTTGTTTAGAACAATAGATTTAGGATGTGTGAATGAATGTAGGTACACATTTCTTTTGTTGCAACATAAACTAGTCTTCTGAGATTTTGTATTATTAGATATTTTTATATCGATTATGATCGATACAAAATTATATATTTTATTATAATTATATAATATTATAATTATATTTACACCACCTTTTAGGTGGTGTAAATGTTCCTATACTGATCTGCCTTAATGACTAACCGAACTTGCGCAGTCACTTGTACAGTAATCATTCGTGACTGTGTTAAAGAATGATGAATAAAAAACACTTTAAAATGTTTAATAGTCTAATACGTAGGTAATATCGGTGTAAATATGTTTTTTCCACGCATGTGACGTCCACAAACATTACGAATGCGAAGGACGTGGACGCGAAAATTGCACACCCGCCTGAAGGGGATATTGACGGGTTTTATTGTCGACGGAAGTGTTATGATTTACTCCTAGATGACCGTTTGTTAAAATAGGGGAAGATTAATGTCATGTGTGTATTAATATGATGAAGACTTCGATGTTTTTTTTTATGGTAAAAGGTAACGGGACAAGCACGACGTTCGCCTGATGGTAAGCGATAACGTCTACCTATTACAGATACAGCGGCATGCAATTTTCAAAATTCGGGACTGCCAGAATTTTGCATGTCACTGCAACTGCGCCTGTTACCTTGAGATATAAATATGTTGAGTCTCACATGCCCTGTAATTTCACTGGACATGTTTTTGTATGTATGAAGAAAGGTTTCGTAAATTGTAGATAGAAAGTTTGTTATTATAATTATTTACGTCCAGTTTCTGTAAGCATACTTTCTTACTAGAGTATTAGTTACCACAATTAAGATCTTTTATACGAAAAAACATTTTCAGTCACAATGTGGCGGTGTGTATGTCCATATTATTATGTAAGAGTATAATTTCATCAGATCTTGATTAATTGTATAATTAATGAACCACCACGAAGATACGTACTCGTATATCCTATTCATGAGAAAAAAATTCAAATCAGCTTAGAATTGGCGGAGATGTCGCTTAACATACAAAAAACAGAAGAATTGTCAACCTCCTCTTTTTTGGTAGTCATGCAGTTAGTTAAACACAATTTAATGCTAAATTTTTATACATTTTAGTAAATGTCTATTCTATACTATTTAAACAAAACGAAATTCGTTTAACGAATATCAAAGCGTGGTAACTGTATTAAAAAGTTTTCCATGAAAATGCGTCTGATTCCCAAACGGCGATGCAGTAAAATGAAAAAGTTTTTCAATATCGATGATTGAGTCTCGCCATTGAAAAAAAAACTCTAGACTGTAAACTTTTACTCGGCGAAGTTTTTTCGTATATAAAAGTACAAACAAACTCAATCTACGACGCAATAAAAGTCAAACCTCCCATCGCTTTGTCCTAGGAGGAGATACGCTCGGCGGTTTATCGAACATAAATCTCGATGCCGCCGCGATCCAGCCTCGATACAAATGCACACAATTGAAAGGTTCCGGAATAGGCGCCCCGCTATGTGACTAGCGGAAAAGGCGCACGGTCGAGATCGATGGCATTTCGCTCCGGAATAGTTTCCTGTTGTAAGTCTAGCCTAGTCTGGTGAACTCTGTGGTACAACACAGACACTGACCGATACTGTTGATAGTAAAACTTCAATAAATAGACAGTTACATGTGAATCATGAGAAGATAATATTAAAATATACTATCGAGCTGTCGTACCCATGAACACAGTTTGCAGCGCTCTGGTTAGATGAAACATACATTACGCGAGCTCTCAACACCACATTTTTGTCTTTTCTAGCTTCTAGCTCAGTGAACACGGTTTAAAGTAAATTCAGTAACACTTTTGAAAGCAGTTTTATAGAGTTTTATTTAAATTGTTAATAAAATCTCAGCGTTTATTTAATCCCTACAGAATGTTTTAAGACCTTGGAGACAATTTCGCAACAAGGTTCGAGGACCCCTTTTGCCTTTGAAATACGGTTAACGTTACCTTATACTTTATTTATTCTATGGTAGCGTGTAACTTATACGAATACCGTTTCTTATAGCAACTTTTGATAAATCAGTTTTTCTAAAATTGTATGTAGGAAAATATTGTAAAACATCCATCAAAATATTGTAAATCATGTAAAACATCCACCAAAGGTCAAGAATACACATACAGGCCCATTACAACCAATCGGGTTGAACAGTTTGTGGATATCATTGACAAGCAACTAATGAACCTAATATTTTCTGAGGATCCCGATGACCTATGCAGCACTTTATCTCAAATATTGAGTGCAGAGTTCAATAATATTTTTAAATTTAAAACTATTACAAGAGCTGGGAAAATTCGGTTCGATGACTGGGCTACTCCTGGTATTTACAAAAGTAGAAATAATTTGTACAACTTATACTCACAAAAACAAATTAATTTACACAATACTAAATTCATAAATCACTTAAAACTATATTCCAAAACTTTTAAAGTGGTTTGTCAGACAGCAAAATCTTTGCATTTTAGTAGAAAAATTAAGCATGCTGATGATAAAATAAAAACAACATGGAAAATCATCAATACTGAAACTGGAAAAATAAAACAAAGAGACAGTAAGATCATCTTAAAAATTAACAATAAATTAATCATGGATAGTAATGAGGTTGCCAATACATTTGATGAGTTCTTCTCTCAAGTACCCATTACTACCACTCAGTCCATAAATTCTAGTCCCACTGATGCTTATTCTATATTATCAAAGTGTGTAAATAAATGTGATACCTTGTTCCAGTTCAAACACGTAACTGCAGACTCAATTGTGAAAACATTTAAAATGCTCAAACAAAAGAAAACCGAGGACCTGTGGGGAATGTCAACCACAGTTCTCAGTTACATTATTACTGTTATTAGCCCATACTTAGCTTTTATTTTTAACAGATGCGTTGATCAAGGTGTCTTCCCGGATTTGATGAAAAAAAGTAAATTGATTCCTTTATTCAAATCAGTAAACAAAAATGATCCATCTAACTATAGACCAATCTCTATACTACCGGCATTGAGTAAAATTTTTGAAAAAGTAATATTAGACAAGCTTTTAACACATTTTAACATGAATGATCTTTTAAATAGCAAACAATTTGGATTTACTAAAGGGCGTTCTACTACTGATGCAGGAATAGGTCTTCTTAAACATATATTTGATGCATGGGAGAAAGCACAAGATGCTATTGGCGTGTTCTGTGACCTATCAAAAGCATTTGATTGTGTCTGTCATGAAACACTAATTTACAAATTAAAATACTACGGTGTTGAAGGTAAGGCACTTGATCTGGTATCATCATACCTCTGTAACAGAACACAGATGGTTGAAGTCAATGGCGTCAGGTCATCTGGATCCCTCATAAAAATGGGAGTCCCGCAGGGATCGATCCTAGGACCTTTTTTATTTCTAGTTTATATCAATGATTTACCGTCACTCGTACAGAACCTATGTGATATTGTTTTGTTCGCAGATGATACTTCCTTGATATTCAAAATAGATAGGACTACACCTAACTTTGACGATGTAAACAAATCAATAACACAGGTTCTGAATTGGTTTACAACCAATAACTTATTGTTAAACGCAAAAAAAACTAAATGTATTAATTTCTCTCTACCAAATGTAAAAAAGGGTATCCTAAATAGAAGTATATTAATAAATGATGAACCATTAGAACTTGTTGAATCCACAACATTCTTGGGCATCACCCTGGATTCAAAGCTTCAATGGGGTTCTCAAATATCGGTTCTAGCAGGTAGGTTAAGCTCCGCTGCATACGCAGTACGTAAAATTAGATTTTTAACGGACGAAGCCACTGCAAGATTGGTCTATTTCAGCTACTTCCACAGTATAATGTCTTATGGCATTTTATTGTGGGGGAAAGCCGCTGAAATCCAATCAATATTTGTTTTGCAGAAACGAGCTATTCGCTCTATATATAGTATGAGGTCGCGAGATTCACTTCGTGAAAAATTTAAGGAAATTAAAATTCTAACAGTGGCATGTCAATACATTTATGAAAATATTTTGTTCATACGCAAGAATATAAATGATTATAAGAAAAGGTCTGATGTACATAATTTTAATACAAGACATAAAAATAGATTAATTATACCTAATTTCAGACTGCAGAAAGTTAGTGGTTCATTCATGGGGAACTGTGTACGCTTTTACAATAAGCTACCTAAAGATATTGATCAATTGCCTATGAGCAAATTTAAAATCTATGTAAAATCCAATTTGATGAAAAAATCATACTATACAATAGGTGACTATATGGATGACAAAAATGCATGGCCTGAATGCCCCAAGTTCCAAGAACAAATATAAATTGTATTATAATTAATAATATATTGTTAAAATATTAAAGCTGACATGTACAATTAATTTTAAAAAAAAAGATAAAATGACAAGACAAGCCCCATAGAGTTTCTTGGTGTTTCTTCTCTGATGGGAGTATTTCCGAAACACCGGTAGATTCAACAGCCATTCAGTTTTCCCCTTTTGTCCGCAGATTTTCTTTCTAGGCTTGCCATTTTTATTTTTATTTAAACAATATTATGCAGCTGACAGACGGACTATCAGTTCCATTTGGATCATGATATGTACTGTGATCGGTATGCGTTTCTCTATGTTGTGTTTCACTATTTCACTTTTTTATTTTTTTTATATAAAAATTGTCTGAAGTACTGAAACACACACTTACATGTATGGTTGGTTTTAACCAACTTTAATTTTTTTAAATATTCTGACGTAAACGATTGGATGACAGCTGAATGGTTCATTACTTTTTTTTTCTAATTCAAAGCGTTAAATTCTGCTTTTGCTATGTTTACTTGATAATTGGTTATGATTTATTTTATGATTTATGATTTTGACGTGTATATGTGCGTATATTTATACTGCCTACATACTGAATAAATGCTTTGATTCTTTGATTCTTTGATTGTGATAAATCGCACACTCAAAGTCTAACTGATCATTTGTTAAAAATTATACTTTATCATTGTCTTTTATTTCATTAAATTTATCTCTCTTTCCCCTGACGCGCTTTTGTGCATCTGTAAAAACAGTCCTCGGAAACACATCATTTATAATTTTTTTTTGACGAGCAATAGTGTGCAAGCCTTTGTCAATATAGTTCAGTAAAGATACTTAGGCGTGGTTTTGTGGATACCTACGTGTTTAAAATACTAAGTGTGCTGGCACATGTAGTTTTTTCTCTGTGTTCTTTATACTGTTAATACAGGATATTACAGTACATACATAGAAACATAAGCTCAATTCGAAACTACATTTTCAATGAAAATGATTTTAGTTTCGTTTACTTTATGTGACATTTCGTTATCTGAACGCGTAGGTTTCCAGATATTTCAATCAACATTGCAAAACTCAATTTCTTTCGTAACCCTACACAGTTCTAGTCATAAATTTCTCAAATAATTATTGCTATCCCTCTAAACATGTCTATTCAAATATTCTAATCGGGTAAAATCTGTGTCAATAGGGATGTTAAAGTCTAATAAATTTCCAACTAACTGTTTGTAAAGATCTCAACTAAATCTAATTTGTAAATTAAAACGAAAGGTTTAATCTCACTATTTCTATGAATACGGCTGGTTATTTGAGATATTATTTGAGTGTTTTAAACATAAAAGTCATAATAATTATGTTTCGTATTAGATTTCTCGTTTGAAAGCGACGTAATCGGACGACATGACATTTAACACCTTTTAAATTTAAGAAATAGATCCGTTGCAGTGAAACTCATTAAACTAGAACATTTCGAGGCAAGTGATAGAGTTAGTGAGATTTTATGAGGAGAGAGTACTTGGTAATTTAGTCATTATAATAAAATTATTTCGAAGAACATTTTTTACGGTATTTTGGTAATATTATATTATTATCGCTACCTACTGATACATTTTAATGGGAATGAAACCAGATATCACTTCTATATTGTGTCTTGAGTTTTGGAAATATATCCTATTCTATCATTTTGACTATTCCTGTGTAAAATTTAGCTACATTGGTTCAATCGTTCGTAAAGGCGTTCCAAGAAAATAGAGAGACAGAGCAACAAACGCATTATTTTTTTTTATGTCTATTAGACAAGCACTTGACCAGTATCTCACCATGAAGTGAAGATAGAATCGTGCTTGGTATGGGGCCATTGTGCGAAAGGAACATTTTGCGTGCAGTAGACATTTTAGGAAAGGGACATTCTGCAACTGAGCCGTCTGGAATTGGAAGATGGCACTGGGATGTAGCTCTTGAAAACTGACTTACCACCAGGCGAGATGGCAAGAGACCAGGAGAGAGGCGAGAGAGCGGTCAAATGCTAGCCTATAAGATATTTAAAAAAATACATTCAAGGACAAAAAAAAGTGCTTAAATGAACATTGACACTGGCGTTGAGCAACTAATTCGTTCAAAGATATTTATCTCGTTCACCCCAGGTTCTAGATAATGCAATAAAATCCGAAGCTCTCACAAATAATAATAAAGCTCATCAACACTCCTATGCGTCATATAACACTTTACTGGCAATAAACTATACGTCGCTGACGACGGATTAACCAAACGACCGCTTCAAACTTTACCACGGGGTGACGGACTGTTTGTGATGTCTCTGTTGATATCAAGTATATCTCATACAACGAAGCTGTCGAAGATCGACAAAATCAGGTTTAAATAAGACCTGCTAGGCTATTCTGTAAGCTATCTCGACAGTGGAATCCGCGGTGAGATTCGAATTTCGTACTACGAAATTCAACCGTATTACGAACGTCATGTGATTGAATTTTGTAGTACGAAATTCGAATTTCACCGCGGATTCCGCTGTCGAGATAGCTTACAGAATAGCCTAGCTGGCTTGAGTAGCAGCACATTTAGTAATCAAACAACGCTAAAATAAATATATTTAATAAATTATATTGATGAAGATGAACAAGTGATAACTTGTATGTATTGAAGATATATTATAATAAGCTAGTTTAATTTGTAATGTGAGCAAATGTTTTTATGATGAATTATCTGATTTTTTCCCGACAATTTTTAAACAATTATGATGTGTGATAGTGTCTACATCTGCTACGTAAGACGTAACAGTTATCACTTACACAAAATGTTATGTAATTTTAAGCTATAAAAACGTAAAATGTATGCTACACCATTAAAATGCCATTTCATTAAAACATATCTAAATTATAAGTATATCATCTCATAAACTCAGCATCGTTAATTCACTCAAAACACCTACAGCACACATGTACTTTTATATACATGTATTTACACATGTACTTTTATCTGCGTTTGTACCCCAAATGTCAAGACGTCTAGCTCTTACATCAATCATCTCACACTAATTGTCCATTGCAAAGAAAAACACAAGTAAACAGTTCATTAAACTTTATGAAAAACACAACAATAACTTTTAACTATCCGCCAACTTGCCCATTAACGGAATCACAAAGAAAACAAAAAGCATCACGAGCAAAATAATGACCCATTATTTATGCGGAGATTTGAATGCCTAATGAAAAGACTACAGTTGAAAGTTTAATAAAGTTCGAGTTAGAAGGAGTCGTTTATGGCAGTTCTTTGTCTGCGGGGAGCTGTGGATACTTGGGGAGAGGTCACTGAATGAGATGATGAGCGAGATACGAGATTGGATGAAGATGAAGCGTGATAAAAGTAAGATAAATGTTGTGATGAAAAACTGTTTGTAGATGTGTAAATAATACTAGATGCAACGTTTTTATCAGCTAATCAAAAGGTTTGGTAAGAAGAAACCAAAGAGCAATAATTACTAAAGTAATTATTTCTCTAAGGAAGAAACAATAAGTAGAAAATAAAAGGCCTACAGAAATACATAGAGCTACAAATACTGGCCTAATTTATACGTATAAAGCTATTACACTTGCTGGAGCTGTGATAGTACAAATTTAATGATGGGAAATATTTGTGATTCAGACTAGGAATTTTGTAAAAACCAATGAATCATAGGTTATGAGTACTAAAACCCTTATGTATTTAGATGTAGTACAGCGTCATCATGGAAATTATGTGTCATAAAAGAATCAATAGCGGTTACAAGTGATTGATTAGCCAGCTATTGTGAAAAACAAAAGTTTTTGTTTACAATACTGATACTAGGCAAAAAGGTCATACACATGAAACACGAGTCTAATAATAAAATGTGTCAATAATGATATCAAAGAACAGCTCACTTTAGATTCTAAATGTTTATCTATTTTCTAAGACTTGCTCCTTGTTTGTGTACATGAAATGTTGATTCCAAGATTGGTATGCGAGCATCGCGCTGGTATTTGCTAATAGCTTCACTAGGGCCCGTGGCGTGCACGAAGGAATTAACTGCGACGCGGATATTTTGTATTTTTAACCGACTTCAAAAAAAGGAGGAGGTTTCTCAATTCGACCGTATATATATATTTTTTTTTTTTTTTTTTATGTTTGTTCGCGGATAACTTCGTCGTTTATGAACCGATTTCGATTATTCTTTTTTTGTTCGAAAGGAGATATCCCAAGTGTGGTCCCATTGTAATTTTATTGATATTTGATCAGTATCTCCAGAGATATTGAGATAAACATCTCAAAATTGGTACTGAAAATGAATATTTTTTTTATGTTTGTTCGCGGATAACTTCGTCGTTTATGAACCGATTTCGATTATTCTTTTTTTGTTCGAAAGGAGATATCCCAAGTGTGGTACCATGGTAATTTTATCGAGGTATGATAAGTATCTCCAGAGATATTGAGATAAACATCTCAAAATTGGTACTGAAAATGAATAGCGCGGCATTGAAGTCGGTTGTTTTTTAGTTTTTAAACGATATTATTATAGTTCTATTGTATTTGTTGGAACAATCCTTAATTATTCCTATTTCAATTCCCGAAAAGAGATGACTAGAATAGCCGTTTATTTAAGTGTCATTGAGCTTATCTAAAGAAGAACATTGAATTACCACCGTTTTTGGTAAAATTCTCACGATGTAATGGTGATTCATTATTATTTTTATAATAAACAAAAACACAGCAGGTTACAATTTAAAATGTTACACTTCATTATTATGTAGTGCAACATTTCAAGAAAAGATTCATGATGTAGTCGTAACATTATTATAAAGGTTATCCGATCACGGTAGTTTTATGGAATTATTATTACCATATAATTATTTAAAACGGCTTTACACTCACGGGTTAACATGTCGAAATTACTCCGACACGTTTCGGACATTTTTGGTGTCCTTTTTCACAGGAGTCAGGCCTACCTTATTATTACCATCTCTCATTTACCTCATTTAGCCATTTGAAATTGTTTAAATTAAATTGATGTTAAATATTATGTACAATTAATAAGTCAATCGAATGGTCACAAAACGAACGAAAATGTTTTACCTAATAAGTGTACGGCGCATAGCGTGTTCACACCTCTTTAACGCCGCTTGTAATTGAATTTTTTGTACCGACTCATTCGTGTAAGCTTCTTTTGTTATAAGTTATTCTTTTCTTCTTTACTGTGGGTTCGTAATACTTTTTAGGATTCCGATGTTCATTGAATACATTTACTTGAAAAAAAAAAATGCCTTTTGATGGATTTTATTAAAAGCTCTTTCTTAAAATTTATTGTATGTCGTGGAATTATGCAATCAACCTAAATGCACTAAAGCTATCGAGCTGAAATAGGCACACACGTTTGGTCCTTGTGATGATGCACGATTAAAGCACTTATTTATATATTTTTTTTATTTTGAGTTTTGTTACAAACGGTGAAACTGAGCACATATTTTTTTTTCAAAATCGTTTGCTTTTTTCAATTTATGTATATTTAAAGATCAGTATGTTTTTTTGTTTAATAATAATTATGCTACATTCTAAAAAAAAACTTAATCATGGTAACTTTTTACACCATTGAGCTATGTTGTGTAACGATTATCGTTTATTAACGAGATCTACACTCACATCAACATTCCCACATATTCAAGCATTTTACACACATACAGAAACACACAGGTATATAATAGTTTAATTTAATTACACAAAAATTGTAAAATACTGATTTTTGAACATATTAGTACAATAAAGTTTCATAAAATAATGGGAGTAGCCACTGGCTCCTGAAACACAGCTTGGCTAGTTCGGGAGCCTATGGATGGATTCAATCAAATAACTTGTAAACTTCTATGTCAATAAATAAATTTTGTATTTTTGTATTTGTATTTGATTGTCCATATTTGGCAGTCTTTGGTTATGAAGGTATTTATTTGGCCTCTAAAACTATTCAAAAAAACTTTCAAAGGCATCATTCTTTCCGTGTATAATTTCATTACTAATTCCACAAGTCTACAGTTTTCTTCGACACATGTTTTTCCATCGTTTTCATAAAACAAAACTCAAGATTGTTAACTTATTCATGCCTTCACAATCATCGATACAAGCATTTTCTTACTTTCTTATTTTCATTATCTGCAAACTACTTTCGTCCTTATTTTATAGTGCATACGTTGGATATTGCAGTAACAAGATTTCAGAAATTCAGCACCTGTTACCCTCATACATCAATGTAAAAACAAGGAGGTTTAAAAAAGGCTTATTCAAACGTGATACGGAAAAGATGTTTATTTATGAATGATCGCTTGTTATCATTTGTGTCCGTATTATTACCGTACATATCATTGGACATATTTGTAGTTGTTAACATAGTGTTTTTATAGACGGTAACTATAGTTAGTAGTAATTGACTAAATGAAACAGTTCACATACATTTCAGAAATATGAATATAATAACTACATTTACGCATTTGTTGAAATGGAAAACCTCGCATTAATATTATAGATGTAATTTTTAAAATATTTACCCGCCCCGGTTTTGCACGGGTAGAGCAATATCACAGAAATAGGAATATATATAAATAGAAGCATAATGTACCTATATTTTATGAATCAGCTTGTTGCATCGAGTAAGAATAACTTTAACAACTATCATCATATTTAAATTATTGTAAATAAAACCTTAACTAATTATACATTTAAACATTTCTTCTCAATCACTATCTATTGGTGAAAACCGCAAAAAAATCTGTTTAATAGTTTTTGAGTTTTTCGCAAACAGACAGACAGATAGATAGAAAGACGCGGTGGAGGATTTTGTTTTATAATATGCAGTGATTATAAATCTAATCGTTAAAAAAATGCACCTTAATTCACACACAAGTATAATAACATTCCCTTTACAAAACCTATTATAATAGAATAACTAGTGCTGTCAGAACATAAAACCCAGCAAATGACTAACAGCACAACACAAACTATTAGGCAATCTTCAATAATGGTCAATTACCGTCTCCCACACAGCGAGTGTAGGCGATACTCGGGAACATCGTCTGTAATTAGCCTTAGAGGCTTTGTCTAACTTTTTGAGACAAAGTTCACACTGGGTTGGCTCTGGATAATTGCAACTGTCAGCTGATGCTGAAGATCAATTTGGAGGCCAACTTGTGTTAAACTAAATCAAATCTCAATCTACTACTATTCCTAGTATTCTTATGGTATAGTACATATTTTATTTATATCTAATAGGCTAGCGTATGACTACTATCTCGCCTGGGCCCCTAGACAAAATCCAATTTCCTGTTTTTATTCACGCTCACGCAAGTTCAAAATGTATGGGAATGACATTTTTGTTGCGGAAACATAAATGTAATTCCATACATTTTGAACTTGCGTTAGCGTGAAGGCAAACAGGAAAATGGATTTTGTCTAGGGGCCCTGGTGGTAAGCGATGATGTGGTCAAATATGGTGAACACGCTAGGCCTAGAATACTCTGATTCTGTGTGGTGTTCTGTGGCTGTGTGCTGCCAGAACACCGTAAGCTCATGGCGGCAGATTCTCCTTGATGTCAAATTACTTTTTTGGAAGCAAATGATTCAAAACATCGACATAACATGCTTCTACCACCCGTGGTGGACGAACCCTTACCGGCGACCTCTCGCTTAGAAGTTTCTGGCTAATTTAATATAGGGTGATTAAATGGATCTTTGTCAAAGCGGATTATAAAATAAATAAACTGGCCAAGTGCAAGTCGGACTCGCACTAGTAGGGTTCCGTACCACACTACAGTATTTTATAAGATCGAGCAAAAAATACCACTATCATTTTTCGCCAGCAAAAAATAATAATTAATAAACATTTTGTTTCTTATAACGCCATCTAACGTCTAACAAAGGTTTTAGGGATCGACATTTCAATATAACGCCATCTATGGGACGTTTACCTAACTAAGCGTTCATAGATGGCGTGAAATGCCGAAAAAAACACGTTTCTTGTATGGGGACCTTCTATTATTTTTAACTTGATTCTGTTTTTTAACCGACTGTTTTTTTATGTTTGTTCGCGGATAACTTCGTCGTTTATGAACCGATTTCGATTATTCTTTTTTTGTTCGAAAGGAGATATTCCAAGTGTGGTACCATGGTAATTTTATCGAGGTATGATAAGTATCTCCAGAGATATTGAGATAAACATCTCAAAATTGGTACTGAAAATGAATAGCGCGGCATTGAAGTCGGTTGTTTTTTAGTTTTTAAACGATATTATAGTATTTGTTGTTATAGTGGCAACAGAAATACATCATCTGTGAAAATTTCAACTGTCTCACTATCACGGTTCATGAGATACAGCCTGGTGACAGACGAACAGACAGACAGACAGACAGACAGACAGACAGACGAACAGCGGAGTCTTAGTAATAGGGTCCCATTTTACCCTTTGGGTACAGAACCCTAATAAAAATGCAGATATCAGAACTACTCGTATTTGTTTATAAATATTAAAACACGGGATTTATCGCGCTTAAAACATAAATTTTTATTTAACTCGACGTTTCGACCAAGTTGCATTGATCGTGGTCACGAGACAATTTACTTGTACTTAACTTCCTTTCGTACATCATGTCACGAGTTTAAGTAACACAGTTTTTAATAGAAGCATAGGTTAACTTTTATATGTATAAATAGGCAAAAATGAGATGCCAATCGACAAAG